>SJYX01004054.1:219135-282549 GCA_006410675.1 Oreotragus oreotragus
CCCCCCTCCCCCCTCCCTCCCTGTACCATCTCTCTGGTTCATCCTAGTGCACCAGCCCCAAGCATCCTGTATCCTGCATCGAACCTGGACTGGCGATTCATTTTTTATATGATATTATACATGTTTCATGTTTGAAGGGATAGTTGTCCCTTCCTGGAAAGGGAGAGAAAATACTTAGTTTTTGTTAATATAAAACTCTTAACTTTATTAAAAAAATTATTTTGAGATAATTGTAGATCACACGCAGTTGTAAGAAATAACATAGAGAGAATCTACCTTTCACCCAGTTTACCATATAAACAGGAAGTTGACATTGATATGAATCATCAACTTTATTGAAATTTCACCAGTTTACACACACTAATTTCTGTGTATGTGTGTATGAGTGTGTGTGTGTGTGTGCTTGGTTCTACAACAAACAATTTTATCACAAGCATAAATTCATGCAACCACCGCCACAGTCAAGGTACAGGGCAGTTCCACCACTGGGCTCACCTTTCACTGCCACAGTCACCTCCCTCCCCTGCACCTTCCTAAATCCTGGCAACCACTAATCTGTTTTCCAGCACTTTAATATTGTCATTTCAAGAATGCTGTATAAATAGAACCATGTAAACTTGTAAGGTTAGCTTCTTTCATTATGCATAATTCCCCTGAGATCTATCTAAGTTCTTGCATGTATTGCTAGTTTTGTTCCTTTTTATTACTGAATGGATGCTATGGCATAGATTTACTACAGTTTGTTCAACTGTTCACCCACTGAAGAATACATTCTTTACATTTGGAGCTAATACAAATAGAACTATAAACGTGTGTGGGCAGGTTTTTGAGTGGACTTAATTTTCATTTTTCTGAGATAAATTCCCAGAGTGTAATTGTTAGGTCATATGTTAAGCATATTTTTAGTTTTGTATGGAACTGCCAGAGTGGATATACAATTTTGTATACTCACCAGCATTATATAGAGAAACTAATTTCTTTGCATCCTCTCATCATTTGGGGTCATCATATCTCTTATGTTAGGTGTACAGTGATACCACATTGTGGGTTTCATTTCTATTTTCATAATGGCTATAAGTATTTCATGTGCTTAGTTTTTATCTGTATAGTCTCTTTAGTAAAACATCTTTCATGTCTTTTCTTCTAAATGGATTTTTTAAAAATACTGAGTTTTGATACCTTTAATATATTTTAGATATTTGTCTCTTGTTAGATATGTGCAAGTATTTTTTTTCCAGTTTATAGTTGGTTTTTTCATTCTCTTCAAGGTTTATAGTCTTGCATTTTATATTTAAGTTCATGATGCATTTTGAGTTAACTTTTGTATAAGAAGTAACATTTAGGTTGAAGTTGGCTTTTTCCCCCAATGTACGTCCAATTTTTCCAGCACCATTTGTTGAAAAGACTATATTTGCTAGTATCATGCTGTTTTCATTGATGCAGTGAAAGAATATGCCATAACAGTGGATAGAGCGATTTCTACTTCCTTGTTCCTTTTTCAGTGCTCTTAGCTATTCTAGATATTACCCTTTTCTGTTTACATTTAAGAATAAGCTTGTCTATGTCTACCAAGAAACTTTGCTGGAATTTTGATAGGAATTGCATTAAAGTTATAGATAAATTTGGGGAGAATTACCCAATTAATTACTATCAATATGTTGAGTCTTCCAATTCACTAATATTGTTTATCTCTCCACTACTTTAGATGTTCTTTGATTTTTTTTCATCAACATCTTGTAGTTTTCAGAATATAGATCCTGTCCATATTTTGACAGATTTGCTATTTTATAGATTATAGATGATACTATGATTTAAGTTTTCATTTCCACATGTTCCTCATTATGTTTTAGTTTCTTAACTATTTCTTTGGCTCTACTCTCATCTATTGCTTTTCCTCATAGTCAGCATGCACTGCTGCAAAATTTGTAATAATTTGCTGTCTTTGATTTGCCATGGGCAGAAACATGAACATGTTTGTAGGATCTGGGACTCTCGTAGAGTTCCTTAAAGAATCGTGACATCATCTGTGAAATGGAGATGAACAATAGTGGTACCTACTTCATGGGGTGCCTATGAAAACTAAATCATAATATACACAAATCATAGTATTCAGTATGGAATAAATATTCCATATATTGAATGGTTAAAAAAAGAATCGTTGAATTAAATATGCAGTTAAAAAAAAAAGAATCAAGTGACCTCTGAGGCAGATATCATATGCTTGCAAGTCTTCTTTTCATGGGCAGTTATACTTACTATGATGGCACCCTACTCCAGTACTCTTGCCTGGAAACTCCCATGGATGGAGGAGCCTGATGGGCTGCAGTCCATGGGGTCGCTAAGAGTCGGACACAACTGAGCGACTTCACTTTCACTTTTCACTTTCATGCACCGGAGAAGGAAATGGCAACCCACTCCAGTGTTCTTGCCTGGAGAATCCCAGGGACGGAGGAGCCTGGTGGGCTGCCGTCTGTGGGGTCGCAAAGAGTCGGACAGACTGAAGTGACTTAGCAGCAGCAGCAGCATACTTACTCTTGTGTTCATGGCTGTTTACTGGATGATGAAAATTGCAAGTTTGATAACTGACATGTCTGGTTTCTCAGCAATGAAGACAATGGTGACAAATATCAATGAAAGTAATACATAAATCAAAATTAATTTTGGGTTAATTTCCCCAAAATCCTTTAAATAATGTCAACATAACATGCTATATCAAAAAGATGATAATTTGATTTCTGCAATATGGTAGACTAGTGAGTTTTGACAGAATTTCTTAAACTTACAAAAAGCATATGTAAATAAGAAAAGTTTTTTATCCTAAAACATTGGAACAGTTTAGTTACCATGACAACATGCATACTATTCAGTTCAGTTCAGTTTAGTTGCTCAGTTATGTCTGACTTTTTGAGACCCCATGAACTGCGGCACGCAGACCTCCCTGTCCATCACCAAGTCCAAGGGTCTACCCAAACCCATGTCCATTGAGTCGGTGATGCCATCCAACCATCTCATCCTCTGTCATCCCCTCCTCCTCCCGCCCTCAATCTTTCCAGCATCAGGGTCTTTTCCAGTGAGTCAGCTCTTTGCATCAGGTGGCCAAAGTATTGAGTTTCAGCTTCAACATCAGTCCTACCAGTGAACACCCAGGACTGATCTGCTTTAGGATAGACTGATTGGGTCTCCTTGCAGTCCAAGGGACTCTCAAGAGGCTTCTCCAACACTACAGTTCAAAAGCATCAGTTCTTTGGCATTCAGCTTTCTTTATGGTCCAACTCACATCCATACATGACTACTGGAAAAACCATAGCTTTGACTAGATGGACCTTTGTTGGCAAATTAATGTCTCTGCTTTTTAATATGCTGTCTAGGTTGGTCATAACTTTCCATCCAAGGAGCAAGCGTCTTTTAATTTCATGGCTGCAGTCACCATCTGCAGTGATTTTGGAGCTCAAAAAAATAAGTCAGCCACTGTTGCCCCTGTTTCCCCATCTATCTGCCATGAAGTGATGGGACTGGATATTAATATGCTGTCTAGGTTGGTCATAACTTTCCATCCAAGGAGCAAGCGTCTTTTAATTTCATGGCTGCAGTCACCATCTGCAGTGATTTTGGAGCTCAAAAAAATAAGTCAGCCACTGTTGCCCCTGTTTCCCCATCTATCTGCCATGAAGTGATGGGACTGGATACCATGACCTTAGTTTTCTAAATGTTGAGCTTTAACCAACTTTTTCACTCTCCTCTTTCACTTTCATCAGAGGCTTTTTTGTTCCTCTTCACTTTCTGCCATAAGGGGTGGTGTCATCTGCACATCTGAGGTTATTGATATTTCTCCTGGCAATCTTGATTCTAGCTTGTGCTTCATCACATACATGCTCAGTTGTTCAGTCATGTTGACTCTTTGAGACACTATGGACTGTAGCCTACCAGGCTGAGGTTAGCAACTCCCATCAAATAGTAAATGTAATATTTTTAAAGGAATAAAATATATTACATAATAAATAATATCAATATGCAAAGAGATAAAATTCCATCAGAAACACTAATCTAATAACAAGTAAACATGTGTCAGAAAAGTGTATAAAAACAAAATCCATGTACTTATTCAAGAAAGTATGACCTTGTGCAGCTGCAGGCTGGCACCTGAGCCAGATGGAAGCTTGGTGAACACAGGTTGCTGCACCCTGTCCCCAAAGTTTCAGGTTTACCCGACTTGGGAAACACACATTCAGAAATACCAACTGTCCAATGTTGTTACTGAAAACAAGTTCCTGAGCCCCACACACAGTGAAATCCAACAGATCAAAATGTCAGATTTTGGAGAAGAGAAAAGTTTATTGAAGGACATCTATGGGATTGGGTGGCTTGTGCCTAAAAAAAACGGAACTCTGGGAAGGATTTCAAAAAGACATATTTAAAGGCAAAGTGAGGGAGAGGCGTGGTTGGTTGTTGCAAAGTTCTTAGTGCAGGAATCCTTTTTTCTTGCCGCTATCCACCTAGGTCAGGTCAGGATGTTCTTGCAAACCTCCAACAAAACAATGTTACTCTCTGTTCTGCACCTTTTTTGTCTCTATATGAATGGACTCTTAAAGGTCAGAGCTTTAAGAATGGGCTTCCTGTATATTTCAGGCTATAGGCAAAGTGCTTTTACAAAAGATGCAGAAGCAGCATGATTAAGCACAGGAAAAGGAATAGATCTAATATGGAGTCAGATGTGTTCTTTCCTATTACAGTATGAAAGCCTGTTTGGTTTTCTGAACCTAAGTTGCTGGTTCACAACTGGATACACTTAAACTTCCTGCATTAACTTGATGTTGATTGAGATTCAGGGCCATTTTTACTTTATACATAAAATTATGAGGTGTATGAATATCTATGACTGTGGTTGAACAGTAGCTTGAAATAATATGTTCTACCTGCTTTCTCTCAAAACTTCACAGAAAGGACTAAAAGGGTTTAGTCCTCAAGGAAAATACATTCTTGAGAAGAGGATTACAGTCCCTCAAATATCAATAAAGTGTGGGGATTAGGAAGTAGATGAATGTTAGAAATTGTCTCAGGAAACTAGAGGAACGTGAACCCTAACTGCCTGTCATGGGCAAAGGCTATGAGAAGCACATTTGCAGAACATCACCTAAACCTCAGAACTGCAGGCACCAGACATGTATGGAGGTGAGGGTTGCTGAATCTTCTTTATAAAAGGAAGATTCATGAAACAAGATTTCCTTAGAATATAAAGTAAAACACATAAAACATAAAAAGAGAGTTTTGGAATAAAAGTATCATGGCAGGAGTTCAAAATTTGGTAGAAAAAAAAATTAAACTAATGAAATATCCTACTTTTGCATCCCAGTACCCTGTAATGACAAGGACATCTTTTTTGGGTGTTAGTTCTAGAAAGTCTTGTAGGTCTTCATTGAATCACTCAGCTTCAGCTTCAGCATTACTGGTTTACACATAGACTTGGATCACTGTGATACTGAATGGTTTGCCTTGAAAATAAACAGATCATTTTGTTATTTTTGAGACTTCATCCAAGTACTGCATTTTGGACTCCTGTTGACTATGATAGCTACTCCATTTCTTATAGTTCCCGTAGGTCTTCATAGAACCATTCAACTTCAGCTTCTTCAGCATTACTGGTCAGGTCATAGACTTGGATTACCATGATATTGAATGATTTGACTTGGAAACGAACAAAGATCATTCTGTCATTTTTGAGACTGCATCCAAGTATTGCATTTTGGACTCTTTTGTTGACTAGATGGCTACTCCATTTCTTCTAAGGAATTCCTGCCCACTGTAGTAGATATAATGGTCCTCTGAGTTAAGTTCACCCATTCCAGTCCATCTTAGTTCGCTGATTCCTAGAATGTCGATTTTTTTTCTCTTGCCATCTCTGGTTTGACCACTTCCAATTTGCCTTGATTCATGGACCTAACATTCCAGGGTCCTTTGCAATATTGCTCTTTACAATGTCAAACCTTGCTTCTATCACCATACTATTAAGTAGACAATGAAATATAACTAGTAGTATTTACTATTCTGTTTTCAGGTCTTATGAACAGCACTGATACAAACTTAATATGGTAGACACTGCGTTTAGTGATAGAAATTCATTATGATGTACCAATAATTTAAGAAAAGTTATTTCAGTTATGTAAAGTAAAAAAGAGGTTTCACACTCATAAGATTGATTAATTATAAAATAGCCAAGTCTCACTTTGGTTTGGCCTACGTGGACCAGCTCACTTTCCCTCAAACATTCCTTAATAATACCCTCCTCTGAGCTGCTGCCAATTAGTTCCTCTAAAGCTGGCTTCCATTTTTTTTGCAACTTGCTTACCTTTGCCTGTAACTTTGACTGACTAGTGAGTGTGTTTTACTTTTCTGATATGATAGGCAGGCAACTCACATGCAGAAACTGTAACTATTAATGCCATCTCCTATATGTTTTACATATAAAAGACATTCTATAGCAAAACTATGTAATTATTTAATGAAATTAGTATGTTTCCTGTTCTATTCCATATGTGGTACAACTTAATTCTATCCCAATTTGCCTAATGCTGATATTTTTAGTGGTTGCAAACTGGTGATAGTAATGATTATAGTGTTTTATTTGACAAACCCATACACATACACACATAATGCATACAAATCATAGGCATAAGGATCAATATATTGTTATATATGTATATACTATATAACTGCTACTTAGATCAAGATAAAAACATCTTTATCACTCAGAAAGTTGCATCTCGTGCTATGCCCAGGTAAAGGAATGGTCCCCGCTCCAGTATTTTTCCCTGGAGAATTTCATGGACTGAGCCTGGGGAGCTACAGTCCATATGGTTGCAAATGTCGGACACAACGGAGGGACTGACACTTTCACTTTCATATGCATATTTCACTTTCCCCACTCCGATGTAATCAGTTTTAAAAGTTGAGATATAATTCACAAATAAATTTCACCATTTAAAAATGTACAATTCAGTAGTTTTTAGCAGATTAACAATGTTGTGAACCCATCACCACCCTCCAGAACATTTTCATCACCTGGAAAATAAACTTCAGCCACATTAGTGATAACTTTCGATTATCCCTTCCCCCAAGTCCTCGGAAAGAACTAATCTACTCTCTGTCTCTATGGATTTGCAGTTCTGGACGTTTCTTATAAGTTAAATCATATTCACATGATATGTGGTCTTTTGTGACGGGTTTATTTCATTTAGCATGTCTTCCAGTTTAATCCATGTTACAATATGTATCGGTACTTTATTTCTTTTTAATGAGTATATAATATTCTCTTGCATGAATTTACTACATTTTGATGATTCATTTATCCATTGATGAACATTTGAGTTGTTTGTTGTAACCCCTCTTTTGATGCTAAACTTCATATAAGTAGAATCATACAGTATATATGTAGTATTTAATTATATGGATATATCAAAGGTGCCATCTTCATACTGTGGCTGATGAACATGAGGGTTGTTCTAAGTTGGGGCTGTTATGTATAAACATATTATGAAATTTTTTTTAGTGAACATATTTACAGACTTCTGTAGTGTATATTCATAGGAATTAAATTGATGAGTTGTAGTATTGGTAGGAGTTTGGTTTTATTAAGAAGTTGTCAGAGAGTCTCGAAAGTGATAGTATTATTTGACATTCCCACTAGAATACCTGGTAGACTGTTTGCTCCATATATATTCTTGGTACATTGGCAGCCTTTTACATTTAAGCCATTGCTGTCTGTGTGTATATGTATTTGACATCTAATTATGGTTTTAATTCGCATTTCCCCATATTTAATGAGTTTGAAAACCTTTAAAAATCACATTGTTTAGATAATCTCTTTTGTAGTTGCCCAACTCATAAGTTTCTTTCTTTTTTGTAAATTAGATTCTCTGCCTATTTCCTATAGATTTGAAGAATTTTTTCGTTTTATCTTGGATATGTCTCCTTTGAAAGATACATGTGTGACAATTATCTTCTTTCAATCTAAGGCTTATATTTCATTTTCTTAACTTTTAAAATTGTATTTATTATACAAGTTTTTTAAAATTGTTTTTAATGTAGTCTATATGTTATTTTTTATAGCTTACTTATGCATGAAATACTGCCATAGAAAATTTAGGAGGAATACTTGAGCATGTAAATATTCAAGTAACTATACTTTTTTTGTCTGTTCTAGTGGTCCTAGAGAGGTAAATTCCTGAGACATGTTACTAATAATGAAGGGTCTAATTATAAGGAAGCTCTGTCTGGTATTGCTATCCCATTTCAATTATAAATAATAACAAAGCAGGCTTTATTTACTAAGAACATATTGATCAGTGATCAGTCTGATAATTGTCAGCATATTGGGAGAGTGAATGGAAGAGCTTGGTGTTCTTTGAAAGATTTCTGGTTTTATAGTACCTAGTCATTTTACACATTCATACATGACTATTTATTATGTATCTAAGTGTTAGAGTTATAAAATAATGTTGCATTCTAGAAATAATTGTCACCATAAGTATATATAAAGCCATATCAAATACACTCTACCTATATCAGATTTTCTAAGGACAGCATTTTTAGAAGTAAAATTAATGAATGAAGTATTGTATTTTTGTTGTTCAGTTCAGTTCAGTTGCTCAGTTGTGTCTGACTCTTTGTGACCCCGTGGACCACAGCACACCAGGCCTCCCTGTCTATCACCAACTCCTGGAACCTACCCAAATTCATGTCCATTAAGTCAGTGGTGCCATCCAACCATCTCATCCTCTGTCGTCCCCTGCTCCTCCTACCTTCAATCTTTCCCAGCATCATGGTCTTTTCAGATGGGTCAGCTCTTTGCATCAGGTGGCCAAAGTATTGGAGTTTCAGCTTCAACATCAGTCCTTCCAATGAACACTCAGGACTGATCTACTTTAGGATGGACTGTTGTTATTGATTTGCAAAGTCATGTCTGACTCTTTGCANGTTTAAAAATCTAGAGTAGTATTTGAAATTTCAAAAATACAATATTAAAGAAAAAAAGAAAAAAGAGAAAAAAATCACAAAAATTATAATATATATATATATATATATGTATGAAGTTTGCTTTTAAAAAATAGGGTCTTTTTTTGGCAAAGTAATAGTAGGTTATAAAAGTGAAAATTAAAGGAGTAATGGAGGACTTAAAAATTAAAAAAAATAATAAAAAAAGAATAATCATAAAAATAGTAAAAATATATCTAGGACTTTCTCTGGTGTTTTTGTGGGTATTGTGGGGTCAGTTCATTTTTGGATAGTTCCTTGGTCTGGCTTATATTTCTCAAGATTTATAGGTCCCTTCCTATGTAGTTGGTACTAACAACAGGATTTTGATCTATTGCACCTGTCACTTCCAAGGTGGTTCCCTCTGTTTTAGCTTCTTTTGTTTGCTGGTCTCTTCATTGTCTGATTTTCACCCTGAAACAAAGGGGGCAGTAGTGGACACTTTTCTAAGGCTCACTTGTTCAGTCGTGCTGTGGGGAGGGAGGGACGCCGCAAACAAATAACACTGGCATGTTCTTGCAGTGCCTCAGCCGCACTGGGCCTGCCCCCACTCACGGCGCATGTACCCTCCCTGCCCACACTGCTCAGGCTCTAGGTTGCTCCACTGGGAACTGTCCGAGGCCGGCCCTGGGCTGCATGCACCTCCCAGGTCTAAGCCGCTCAGGTTGAGGCACTCAGGTAGTCCTCAGAGGCGCAGACGCGGTTGGGCCTGCGTTTTGTGCCCTTCCCAGGTCCGAGCAGCTGAGGTGATGAGGTGTTTGGCGAGCACGGTTGCTGTGACTTATCACCTCCCCTGTCCCTGCTGCTCGGTTTTCTGGGTGTACAACCAGTGCACCTTCTCAGACGAATGTTGACTGTCCAGAACCCCAAGAACTCTTATTTAGAAAAGAAGCCTGCTTACAGTTTTGTAGATAATGTCTCTCTGGGGTTGTGATTGCCCCCTTCTGGCTCTGGCTGCCTGTCACCAGAGGGGGATGGTCTGCAGCCGGCTAATTCTGCTCAGTCCTTTGTTCTGTGTGCGGGCCTGGTGGTGTCTTAGGTTAGGGCTGGCTTTTCGCGTGGTAGTTATCCCACAGTCTGGTTTGCTAGCCCAAGTTAGTTCGCTCAGACTGTGCTCAGGGCATTCAGGCCAGATCCTTACTCTAGGCAATGCTGCCCGTGCCTCCCTGCCCAGCCCTCGCTTGCTGGTGGCGGGTGCAGCTGTCTGTGCTGCTTCATGCTTCTCTGCTGGGGGAGTTATCGTTGGGCTTGTAATCTGTGGGTTTTAATTATTTATTTATTTTTCCTTCCTATTATGTTGCCCTCTGTGCATCCAAGGCTCGCCATAGACTTGGCCGTGAGAGTGTTTCCTGGTGTTTGGAAACGTCTCTCTTTTTAAGACTCCTTTCCCAGGACAGAGCTCCGTCCCTACCTCTTTTGTCTCCTTTTTTGCCTTTTATATTTTTTCCTACCTCCTTTCGAAAACAATGGGCTGCTTTTCTGGGTGCCTGATGTCCTCTGCCGGCATTCAAAAGCTGTTTGGTGGAATTTACTCAGCATTTAAAGCTTCTTTTGATGAATTTGTGGGGGAGAAAGTGGTCTTCCTGTCCTATTCCTCTACCATCTTAGGACTGCCTCTCAAGACTGTGATTTTCAAAATAACCATTCAAACATACTGTATTTTCAAATCCTTAATATATTAGAGCCCTCTTAACTTTTGTTTTGATTAACTTGTTTTTATTAGTAAATATTTTAATTTGTAGAGTGTAAGATTCTCTGATTCTAATACAGTTTCACATTGACTGTAATATTTGTTGGTTTCTATATGATTTTTCTCTTGATAAACTAATTTTACTGCTTAAAATAGTTTTAAAATGTCTGATTTGAAGATCAACTGATATGGAATACACAAAAACGAATATTCTTAGAGGGGACATCAGTTTGGAATCTATATTTCCACTGAAGTTTTCTGCTGAGGATAGTTTAGAAAGCATAGTCAGTTCTTGTTATTTGCAGCACTTTTGTTCTATGAAATCTCTAGGGACACTGAATTAGCCAACACTGAATCATTGGTCCTTGGGGAAATACAGGGTTAGGTTCTTATGAGCATCTGGTCACAATATTTTCATCAAGCAATCAATGCATAATCTTGTTGTATGTGTGTTTCTGTTTAAAGGCACCTTACTTAATATATATTGTTGATTCATTAACATTGAACTCATGGCCAACAACACCATAACTTTTGACTGAGCAAAGCTTACCTAACACATGTACTTTCTCCATTATGCACATCACTGCTCTTGCTTTTAAGTACTCTTCAGCCCTATACTTGGGGTCATTATAAACAATGAAGCCACCAAAAAAAAAAAAGCACAAAAATATTCCCCAAAATGTGTCAGTAAATAGACCTCAAAGAGAATACTTGTTTGTAATATAAGAGCTGAAACAAGAAGGCAGAAAGTTACTCTGTGAACATCAGGCAACTCAGATTTTCTTCTGCTCTGTATGTGAACATGTCCATGACAGACTGAAAAAGTGTGGTTATTGATGTCTGTTGTTACAAATAAATTTTGTATAATCCTGGGTGTACATAGGCAAATTGGCAAATACAGAATCTATGAATAAGGAGGATTGATTGCATGTGTTTTCTCATCAGACTGCTGGGTTACAAAGCAGTACTCACTTGGCTTGCACTGTTAGGTGGGAAACCACTATGTGCAGTCAGACAACGATCCTTACTCTAGTGTAAGTCCATACTCCAGTGTATGGACTGAACTGTGAAAATATCAAGCCCACAGTTTAGGCTCTAGCCTAGTCACTCCAGTGTGGTCAATGGACCCATAACACCGATACAATGAGAGTTTGTTAAATGCAGACACTCAAGCCCCACCACAGACTTACTGTATCAGAATACACATTATAGCAATTTATATACATACTAAGACTTGACCTACATGAACCAAGATGTAATCAATTCATCTCTGATCAGAAAAGTGATAATAAACTCTGTCTGGTATGCTCAGAAAAAAAAAAAATTGAATGAGGCAAGATTACTTGACATTCTAGATAAACTCAAATGCATCAAAATGTAGAAACAGGAGCAGTCATCTCTAATGGTGATAGAAAGATGGAGAGGTATTTTTATTACAGAGCTATATCGTCTTTGTTGAAATGAAAGCCTTTCAACTTTTGATCATGCTTTGTAAGCATGATTTCCTTAAATCCATATTTTTCAGCCATTGTAACTCTTTTCCATTCTACACTTTTTTTTCCCATTTCTACTATGACTTACTTAATTACATTAAAAAAGATGTTTATCTTTTTTCTAAGAAAGAGTTTTGAAGCTGATAGAAGAAATTAGATTTCAAAAATACCACTCTCAATATCTTATAGACATATAACTTTATCTCATGAAAAGCAAAATACACCAAAGAAACAAAAAACAACTCATCTTCATCTTAAAAGCAAGAGATGACAAAATTAGCGTTAGTACTAATTAAAGATAATTAGTATATTTAGTGAGTTTTTCTGTTACCAAATATGTACCTGCATATTTTATTTCTGCCTTTTTGAAACAATTAAAGAATGCCTCTCTTTTTAAAAATATGTGAGACTTCCAACTACAGAATAGAACTCCTGGAAAATCAGATGGCACCTAATATTTAATCTTATGGTTTCTGACTTTACTTTGGAAAAATTGAACCACCTTCCCCCAGCCACCAAAAGGAAAAGAAAACCTTCTGAAACCAATCTCAAAATATATCAGAGAAGGCAATGGCACCCCACTCCAGTACTCTTGCCTGGAAAATCCCATGGACGGAGGAGCCTGGTAGGCTGCATCCACAGGGTCGCGAAGAGTTGGACACGACTGAGCGACTTCACTTTCACTTTTCAGTTTCATGCATTGGAGAAAGAAATGGCAACCCACTCCAGTTCTTGCCTGGAGAATCCCAGGGACTGGGGAGCCTGGTGGGCTGCCGTCTATGGGGTTGCACAGAGTCAGACAGGACTGACGCGACTTAGCAGCAGCAGCATGAATAAAGAGAAAGAGTAAAAAGCGGAGAAAGGAATATTGTTTCCACTAAAATATTATCAAAGCTTCTTGAAAGCAATTTTTTTTCATGTTACCCTCGAGTGTTTATGTGCCTCTGTCTTTTACCAAGAGAATTTCCCTTCTTGCCAGCTATTATCCATTCACAATATTCAGCCACCTAGTGACTGATTTGTGCCAGGTGGCATTTTTCCAAACATGTGATATTTACAATTCTCTGTTTTCTAGTTCCTGAAGACAGTTAGATAAAAATGACACAGCAAATAGTTCTTTCCCAGATAGAGGAATGTACTTATATCTGAGGCTCAAATGCAGACAGAGCCCTGAAATACAATTCTATACACCAAAGACATTTTAAATTAATTAATTTATTTTAATTGTAGACTGATTACAATATTGTAGTACCTTTTGCCATATATTGGCATGAATCAGCCATAGGTGTACATGTACACCCAAAGACATTTTTTTAATGCTTTTACAAGGTTAAAAAAGCATCATATTAATTGATTTTAGACTATGAGACAAAAATCTAGAAAAGTTATCAGTTGTATAAATAAAAGGAAGGTGTCAGTAAAACCAAAACTAGTTCAGGATAAATAGTAAAACACACACACACACATACACATACATTTTAAAATTTGCCTTGTGAGCACTGAGAGCACTTTCAAGAAATAATCAGAAATTGTGTCAAAAATCAGTGTTGAGTGAAGAGTAATACCTAAACATATTATTAACAGTATCCTTATGTATTTTTTTCAGCATTCACAGATACACTGTATAAAATTGTTTCTCTAAATAGATGTATGATCTACCTAGCTCCTGCCAGCAATGAGCATCTCTTAAATTCTATTTTTTAAGCATGCTCTTGAAGTTGAGGCATTAATATTTTTATTTTTCAATCTTTTCATGTCTTCAAGTTTTTATAACCCTATTGATTTCAGTGCCAGTGAATCATATTTTTTTGAGGACCACTCACTTGCTACCAGTATGTAAGTGTAACTGCTGTAAAAACACATTTTAAGGAAAACATACTTAGATCACAAGAAAAATCAAAAGAGCAAAAGGTAAAGGAAGGGAATTCATTGAATCTTGAATCAATACTATTTGATCTTCCCAACATTTAATTGATTGGCTCTTCAAATCTGTAGAATGCAGGATTACCCTCCTTGGTTAGAGAGGCTATTTTGAGCCACTAGGTACATTTGTATTGATCGTGACTATGCATTAGGTCATGGTTATCATTTAATGGATGGATCAAAACAGAAGAATCTATTTAAGTGTTCTATAGTATTGTGATCCATCTATAAGTTGCCAGATGTTTATGCTAATCAGTGTCAACTAGCAGTTTTATCTTGGAGTTGTAACCTCCTAGGAACACTTTTAGCTACTGGTTTTAAAACATGTCATACAGAACCAATGACAAGATGAATTGTTGTCATGGACTGAATATTGACATCCCTCCAGAATACACATGTGAAACCCTCATCCACTGTGTGGCTGTACTTGGAAATGAAAACTCTAGAGAAGTAATTAAAGTTTGAAAGTATAATCATGGGGTACTGATTGTTAGGATTAGTGCCCTTATATGAAGAGACACAAGAGATAAAAATGAAGTCTTGTGAGCACACAGGAAAACGGCAACTGCCTACAAGGAACAAGAAGAGGCCTCAGAATGACACCTACTTGTTGGCATCTTGATCTTGGACTTCTCAGCCTCCATAACTGATAAATAAATTTCTGTTATGTAAGCTAACCAGTAGAATTTGTTATGTCAGCTTGAGCAGACTAATATTGTTATATAATGTATAAAAAAGAATATTGACAAAACCAGGCATGGAGAATGTCAAGTAAACTCTGGATAAGATAAGGACAAAGGAGGTAACCTTGGTTGGAACATCTATTAATTTGTGATTCAAGTTCAGTTCAGTTCAGTTCAGTCACTCAGTTGTGTCCAGCTCTTTGCGATTCCATGGACTGCAGCATACCAGACTTCCCTGTCAATCAACAACTCCCAGAGCCTACTCAAATTCCTGTCCCTCAAGTTGTTGATGCCATCCAACCATCTCGGCCTCTGTCATCCCCTTCTCCTCTAGCCTTCAATCTTTCCCAGCATCAGGGTGTTTTCCAATGAGTCACAGTTCTTCACATCATGTGGCCAAAATATTGGAGTTTCAGCTTCAGCATCAGTCCTTCCAATGAACAACGAGGACTGATCTCCTTTAGGATTGACTGGTTGGATCTTCTTGCAGTCCAAGGGACTCTCAAGAGTCTTCAACACCACAGTTCAAAAGCATCATNATGAGTCACAGTTCTTCACATCATGTGGCCAAAATATTGGAGTTTCAGCTTCAGCATCAGTCCTTCCAATGAACAACGAGGACTGATCTCCTTTAGGATTGACTGGTTGGATCTTCTTGCAGTCCAAGGGACTCTCAAGAGTCTTCAACACCACAGTTCAAAAGCATCATTTCTTCGGCACTCGGCGTTCTTTATAGTCCAACTCTCACATCCATACATGACTACCGGAAATTTCAAGTTAAGAGGATCTTTAGAGAATGAAAGAAGGAATGCATAAGGTGAAACCATTTTGTTTTTCAGTTTGTTATAGTGAGGAATTGCAGTGGACCAACTTTGAGAAGATATAGCTTGGAATATTGATTCAGTTGAATTTGTGTTTTATGAGCCTGGGCATGTGAATTAATCTCTTTAAAATGTAATTTTTTTCATGTGTAACAGTATCAGCCTAACAGAAGCAGAAGATATCAAGAAGAGGTGGCAAGAAAACACAGAACTATACAAAAAAGATCTTCATGAGTCAGATAAGCATGATGAGGTGATCACCCACCTACAGTCAGACATCCTGCAATGTGAAGTCAAATGGGCCTTCTGAAGCATCAAACAAACAAAGCTAGTGGTGTTGATGGAATTTTAGTTGAGCTCTTTCAAATACTAAAAAATGATGCTGTGAAAGTGCAGCACTCAATATGCCAGCAAATTTTGAAAACTCAGCAGTGGCCATAGCACTAAAAAAGGTCAGTTTTCATTCAGTCCCAAAGAAAGAAAATGCCAAAGAATGTGCAAACTACCACACAATTGCATTCATCTTACATGCTAACAAAGTAATGCTCAAAATTCTTCTAGCCAAGCTTCAATAGTTTTTGAGCCATGAACTTACAGATGTTCAAGCTGGATTAAGAAAAGGCAGAAGAACCAGAGATCAAGTTGCCAACATCTGTTGGATTGCTGAAAAATCAAGAGACTTCAAGAAAAACATCTACTTCTGCTTTATTGACTACACCAAGGTCTGTGACTATGTGGATCACAGAAAACTGAGGAAAATTTTTCAAGAGATGGAATACCAGATCACCTCACCTGCCTCCAGAGAAATCTGTATGCAGGTCAAGAAGCAACAATTAGAACTGGACACGGAACAACAGACTGGTTCCCAATCACAAAAGAAGTATGTCAAGGCTGTATATTGTCACCCTGCTTATTTGACTTATATGCAGAGTACATCATGCGAAATGTGACGCTGGATGAAGCACAAACTGGAATGAAGATTTCTGGAAGAAATATCAATAACCTCAGATATGCCGATGATACCAGCCTCACAGCAGAAGGTGAAGAACTAAAGATCCTCCTGATAAAATTGAAAGAGAAGAGTGAAAAAGTTAGTTTAAAACTCAACATTCAGAAAACTAGGCTCCTGACACCATCACTTCATGACAAATAGATGGAGTATCAATGGAAACAGTGACGGACTTTACTTTCTTGAGCCTTCAAATCACTGCATGTGGTGACTGCAGCCATGAAATTAAAAGACGCTTACTCCTTGGAAGACTAAACTGAACATCTGGATAACAATGCTTGCAAGGTTATCACAAAGATTAAGTGATATCATATAAATTCTATTAGCTTGGTGCTTGGTACCTAATAGGTACTGAAAAATATTTGAATATTTTTAGAATACTGTTCCCATTTTCTGTTATTTCCTAAATATTGATCCAATAAAAGAAAATACTGTGTTTTTCTTAAGATACCTATTAATCCAGTCCATGGAGTTGCAAAGAGTTGGGCACAACTGAGTAACTGAACTGAACTGAACTATTATCAATCAAATCAATCAATCAGTCTTTCTCCTTTCATCCATGCCTTAATCTAGATATATAGTGAAGGACTAATTTATTTAAAAGGAAAGAATTAACCTCATGACTGGTATTTTCTGGTATTAGTGGTAGGAGATTCCTGGCATGAAGATCTAAAGTGGGTCAAATTACTTTTTCATTATCCTGACATAATCCCATTATCTTCTAGTACTCCTTAGATGAATTTGCCCCAGATACTCCTGGCTGGGCTAGGCTTATCTGTGAAAACTTGGCTATCCTGCCAATGAAGGATGATTTTAATGACTAAATGGGAGAGAGTTAGATGAGAGAATACACGTGAAGTGTTTCATGTTGTATCTGGTCTAGAATAAGTACTTCATAAGTGGTTACTATTTATATAGTTATTATTAATTTCTATTATTTTAATAGTATAATGTTTTTCCTGTGGGTATACTGTATATCTACTTAGGTATTACAATTGGTCTTGTATTCTTTGGAATAATGTAAATGAGAAAACTTTAGCCATGAAATTTGATAAGAAGGCAAACAACATTTTGGTCTATATTATCTATTTCTGAAGCTATCAAGTAACATTGACATTCTCAATGATACAGTGATCAAAGTGAGATGAAAGCTGTAGGAGAGTTGTGAAGGGAAGGATGGCATAATCTGACATAAATATTGAAAGGTTCACTCTGATTCTGTTTGAAAAATAGAGGAAAACAAGAGGCAGGGACATCAGTTAAAAGTTTCCTGTAATAACCTAGGGAGAAAGTACATGGCAGTTTTGACAAGGGTGCTAGGAGTGGTGAGACATGTCAGAGTTTGGATTTTTTATGAATATCTGCAGTATATGATTGTGCAGTGAAAGTGGGGTGAAGTAAAAGAGTGATATGAAATAACTAGGAGATTTTTGTGTTGGGACACCAAGATAATTGATTTTTCTTTGACTAAGAGTGAGATAAGAAAAAATTGAGAGTAGAAGAGGTTCCATTTTCAATGAATGTAGTGAAGAGAAGAGGTCTGAGGACTAAGGACTGTGCCTTCTGATGCTCCAATGCTTCGTAGCTGTAACAAAGAAATTGGAAAGGAAATGGGCAATGATGTCTGAGAAGAACTTCAAGAGAGTTTTCTCAGAGCCAAATGGAGAAAATACAGTATTTCAAGAAAGAGGAAGTGATCAACTGTGTCAAAAGCTGTGAGTAAATGGATGAAATTACTTAAAGGTGTCAAGCCTCCATGGATAGAACAATAATACTACTTTTAATATATATCGGGAGTCAGAAAGAAGAGGTTTGGGGCAGAACTGTATGAACTTATTTTGGAAAAGTTGAAATCACGGTATGAGTGATGTATGAAGTCAGATATATTTGACTTGAAACGTGAATCTGGAGATCAGAGAGAGATCAGGACTGGGAGTTATAGGTTGACTATCATATGAAGATTATGCTGGAACTTTGAAACTAGGTAATGTGTGTGTGTCCTCAGTAGCTCAGTTGTGTCTGACTCTTTGCGACCCTTATGGATTATAGCCCTCCAGGCTCCTCTGTTCTTGGGATTTTCCAGACAAGAATATTGGAGTGGTTTGCCATTTCCTTCGCCAGGGGATCTTCTTGACCCAGGGATCAAACCCACGTCTTCTGCATCTCCTGCATTGGCAGGCAACCTCTTACCTCTGAGCCACCTGGGAAACCCTAGAGTATGAAATAACCAATGGAAGTATCTCCAGGAATGCCTAACATTTAAGGGTAGGATAGAAAAGACTTACAAAGGGAGAGGTGCAGGGCAAACAATACAAACAGAACCAAGGTTGTATAATATTAATAGTTTTGAAGACAAGCATTTATTTTGACTATAGAAATCAGTGGCTGAAAAGGTCAGTAGCAGGCATTGGGTGTTCCCTAGCATTAACCCTTCCAACCTTATAAGACATGCAGCCTCCATGTCTTCCATTCTGTTAACTTACAACTGATGTCTGATACTTGTCTTCTTTAGCCCTCCTCTGTTTATCCAGTTGACAAAATTTCCACTATTTACTACATCAGGTAAAGGTGGCATGACTATTGTTGGGGACTACTATAGGTAATGCTCTCTCCTATTGCTCCAAAACCACTGGTACCCTCAGCTACTGAGGAAGATGCTGACACATGGTGCCCCTGGCACATTGGATGCTAGGAGCCCTGCCAGCGCTGCAGGCCCTGCTGCTGTGTAAATAGTTCTGAATTTGCCAAAGTCATGACACATTTTCTGTCCCCTCCAAAGTGCAATGTCACAGTCTGATGCAAAGAAGGAGCAAACCTGCTCTTTCCTGCTCTGGATTGATCACAAAGTATTTCTGGTTTAGGACTCAAATATCTAACAATAATAACTTATCATCCTTGAGATATGGTAACTAAGCAGAAGACAAAATGAATGAAAAACATGGGATTATGCTTTAAAACATTCCTTCCTTCCAGCAATCAAGGCATAAATTCATTTTTATACAAATATTTGATAGCCTAGTATGTGGCAGCATGCTTCCTCCAGCAAACATTGCCTGCCAGTTACTTTCTCATGGGGTATTTTCCTCATGTGGCAAAACTCCATCCCAGTAGGTCTCTGGATCCATGCTTTACAAACTCTCAGTACTTCAGAATTGCTGCACCACTGAGTTTCTGATGTAGGAGGACTGTTTGAACTTGGGAATCTGTTTATCAAATAGATTTTATGTGCAGATATGTTGGGTAACCACTACTTTTGAGATCACATTTATATCTGAATCATACATGTACACAAAGTTTAAATCTCAGGCTGAAACTTTTGATGCACAAATAAAGAATAAACTTACAAGTCTGAGTGCTAGCGAGAAGGAAAAGAATAGGGCTATCAGGAAGTAAAACGTAATTGGTTGACATGGAAGTCAAATATGACCTTGAAAAAATAATTTCAATCAGAGGGAGGGCGCTGATTGCAAGGATTTAAAGGGCGATATGGAAGTAGAATCTATTAAGCATTAGGCTATTAATCATTAGTAGAGCTGGGTAGCAAAAAGAAACATAAATTGCAACCATATAAGCCCTTGAGAGATACAGCAATAAGGTTAGAGGAAAGTGTTGTTTTTGTTGTTGGGTTTTGTTTCTTGTTTTGTAACAAGGGGCCCATTATGGTACATTTGTTCAGTGGAAGGCACCTGCAGACAGGGAAATTGAACAGAAGCATGTCTTTGTGATGGGGAGGGGGAGATTATTTACAGATCAAGATCCAGTAATGCACAAATAAGCCAGCATGATGAGAACAATTTGACGGAAAAAAAGGGTGAATGAAAACAGGTGAAAGATGAGAGTGAAGCAGAGGATAGGTTCTTTCTCTGTGAGAGGAAGAAGAAAAGGAGTGAGTATAAAGGAGAAGAGCTAAAGAAAACAAGGGCTTCAGCAGTCTCGTTTAAGTAACAGATGGTGTCATTTGCCAAGACTGAGGTGTTAGCCCAAACTGAGGCCTGAGGAAAAGCAACCATGTTGAATACTCCTGTGAGTCATAGGCAATGATGAAAGGATTGCTGAACACCAGTGAGGTCAGGTGGAGGTTGAACAGCACAGATTTGTAGAAGAGCCTGTCAACCCTGGTTTAGGAGTTGCTCCAGCAATAGCTGGCAGCTCAGGAGAAGAGAAAAAAAAAAATAATAATGCAGACGGCGAGGCTTTTTCAGGGTGAAGATTAGCGAGGAAGGCAAAGCTGAGTGTCAGCAGAGCCAATTCGTAAGATCCTTGCAGGAGCACCTGGAGTGGCTGCCCAGGGAGCAGAGGCTGGGTGTGAGGGCAAGAGAGGCTGGAGAGGAGTTAATAAATTAGGGAATAGAAAGTGCCTGAGGTACTACAGGTCTCAGCTAGGATGAATACAGTCCACAGGCATAAGAAAGAAAATAAAGTGAATTTTATTTACAGATAATTTTGGAAGTCAAGTATTTATTTGGGGAGTGGTATAATTCTGAGTGGTAGAATCATTTTTGCCTATTTTGACATTTGTTTTGGTTTCTAATTTGCTGTCTCAACCACCGCCTAAGGCCTGAGACATTTATACATTTTAAGTATACTAGATGATAAGGAAATTGTACCTGTTAGAGATATTTTTACATCTTAAATACAGTGACTCACTAAAATTATTAAAATTTAAGATGTAAATGCAAAATACTATTGCATCCTATTCGTGTATTACATATATTCAGAAACATGAATCTATTAAAATGTACTTGGTCTGAAATTGAATGTGAGCTTTAGTATATTTTTATTTGGAATCATTCTTAAATGTCCTGTGCAGGTATATTTTATATCACAGTATAAATTTTATATAGTCAGCTGCAACATAATTGTAATACATAGTATACATAGTACATTGTTAGTTGTGAAGATATGTTCCTTCAACATCAAAGCTCTCAAGGCCTGAAAGAGTTAATGTGCCCCATAATCCTAAATTTAATACAATGAAATGACTTCATTTGGGGGGAATTAGCATCTCTTTTTTCACCACCTTTGTTTGCTTTTGTTATGAGCCTTTCTGACTCCTATGCATTCATCTAGAATTAATACAAACATTTCTCCGGTGTTTGCGATTCCTAGATTCCTATGACTAGGAACCGTTTTTATCCCTCTGGGTTAACTCCTCATTTTAAGGGAGTGTGGAGCCATGTTAGTGCAGTGTCCCTGGCACATTCAGGTAGAGGCAGAGCTAGGCCTGGAACCAAGAGCTTCTAGCCAGTGCTTTCTGGACTGCAAAGCTCAGGTATTCTGTCTCAAGGAGGAAAGGATTTTAGAAAGAAAACTGACATTCCTGCCTTTCCATAAGTACCCTTCTAGAAGCTCATGCTTCCCCACCAACCCCAGGAACATGTCATGAGGCATTACTACAGTTGCTGTATTGTGGTGAGTGGGTCTATATAGGAGTATCAGCCTCTAGTATTGATTCAGAAGGTGTCACCTCACAAAATCAGCCTCTTCACATTGCTTTGAAAACTGAGGGAAATGCCAGAGTTTTACCAAAAAAGATTACTTCAATAACCATGCGGTCTAAGCTCTTGAAACTCATACAACAGTGTATGAGGGCAACATGTTTCTGTCTGCACAAAAGTCCCTAGCCTCTCAGTGGTTGTGTGCTCATCATGGGAGATGACCTAAGGTGGGTGATGAGAGGCTTATTATTCTTTCTGCTTGCCAGTATTTGAGAGCAGTCAAGAAATGCTTGCTATTTTCTTCCTACTTCAAGAAAAGGAAAACGCTCTATATTAATTGGATGCATTTGGCTTGGCTGTGTAAGTGTGACAAATAGAGATGTGTCAAACTGTCTGAAAATTATTTGGGTCATCTGCAAATCACTGAGTCTGCCAGTTTGCAGACAATTTCTAGTCCTTGTGGTCTGTCACATTCCTTTTCCATTAGCTATTTACCATCTGATGAGTGAAAGAGTGCACTAGTTTATTTATTTATTTATTTTGCAAAAATATATTCTGTTTTATTGATGTTTTTCCATTACAAGCATATTGTTGTGTGGTCTACACTTCAGTGCCTTTGCAAATACTCACTAGAATATTTTCGCCAAACAGGGAGTGTTGCAGTTAGAGATGGAAGGAAAAGAAAAAAAAAAAAAAATGAGTCTCTCTGGTCTGCTTTATTATATGAAATGACAATCATTTTCAGATTAGCTCATCCCCAGGATGTGCTTCAAGACACCTGAAGGAGTATTGATGACAGTGGCTATAGCACATGTTTGTGGATTGGATAGTAGGCAGCCTTCCTGCACTGTGACTGAGGTCCAAATAAGCCTTCTGCCTGTGAGGGTACAGGAAATTCAGGGTAAATCTTTTATTTACAAACAGGGAATACTTGCCAAGATGGAATAAAAAAAAGTAACTGATTAATCAGCATGCAGCCTTCATTCTGAAGGGCCTTGCGGCCAGGTCCTTTTCAGCTTTCTGGAGATTGGCCTTGTATGAGAAGGATGTAGTGTGGAAATGCCTTTGATAGCTCAGTGATTGAGTCTATCGGGCTTTGGAAAGGGACAGGACCAGGTTTAAACAGCCCTGCATGATAGAACACAGAGTGTGCATGGTTGGAAAAAAAAATTACCTCATTATAGCTCAGTGCTGTTGCCCTTTGGAGTAAAATGAGAGAAAAGCTTGCTCTGGTACTTTTGCTGATAAAATTCACTTTTTGGAACACAACCAAATCCCAGCATATATCATCAGAGAGAAATAAAGCAGTCAAAAACTATATTCCTAAATAGGCCTGAAACATCTTGGCAACTGCTAAAGCAACACAAATAAGAAACAGTGCCCTACTAGCTCGACCCTTAAATTATGCAGCTGTTCATTACCCGAATTATACATCTCAGGCTGCCCTTTGGAAAAAGGCATGGAGCACAGAGCTGGAACAATCCTTGAATTATAGTACAATAAGAAAGACCTCCTGAAGTGTCACATGCATGTAGTGGAAGATAAGAAAGGCCAGCTTAAGTTCTTGGCATTTTAAAGAAGGCAATCAAGAAAGCCTTTGAATTCTTCAGTTTTCTTTCTCTGCAATTCATTTGCATTTTTGGGTTAGTTAGACAAAGCATCCCATTCATGTGTCTCTGGTCCTGTTAGTCTCCTGCTCCAGAAATGTGTATGTGTGTTTGGAATTAAGCTGCATGTTATTTACGGATGGGACAGTTAAAAAAAGAAAAAATAAATAAAATATAAAACACTGCAGCATCAGGCCTGATGTATTTAGAGAATTAATAATGACAGGGCATAATATCCCAAAGAATAAAAACATTATAAAAATAAAGCCACAACAGAGTTTAAGGGCAGAATATCAAATTTTATTTTGCCCCTATAATGCATGCTATTTTTCTACTCAAAGTGAAACACATTACTTCATGTAATTTGAGACTCCAGTGAGTAGCACAGTTGGTACATTTTCCTTTGATAAGATTCAAATCTTCACTGAATTATATTAGCAAAATGTACATTTGACTCTACTTGGTGGTACACTTTTGAACCCCTATCAGGTTAAGAGTTAAAACATTTTATTTTCTCATCCAGTTTATAAGGTTTGTTTCTTTCTTTTTTTTTTTTTGGACAAAAGCTAATGAGGATACTTACACTTTTAGCAGATTTTTTTTTTTTTAGTTAAATTACATGGGCAAATGATTTTTTTAAAAATTCCCTCTTTGATGAGTATTTGATAAGTTAGTTAAGGCATTTGCTTGCATAAAGCTGTTGTAGCCACATCTTCTGGGAAACAAACTCACTCAGAAGGACAATGCAGATAGTGCAGTGCAGTTAATTACACCGGCAGGCCCAAGGCAGAGTCTCCTCTTAGCCAGGGAGGCTGATCAGTTTTTGTGAAAACCTTATATAACCTAAGTGTACGTGCTCAAATCCACCTCCCGAAATTCTCAGAAACTAGTCTGAACAAAAGAAAAGAAAGATAACAATCAAAGCATGATCCCTATGCCTCAAACCTGTGTTTCATATGCCTTAAGCCTAGGTAGTTAACAGTGGACAATTATCAATAGGCCTGTGGCCATACCTCAATAAGCANCGAAATTCTCAGAAACTAGTCTGAACAAAAGAAAAGAAAGATAACAATCAAAGCATGATCCCTATGCCTCAAACCTGTGTTTCATATGCCTTAAGCCTAGGTAGTTAACAGTGGACAATTATCAATAGGCCTGTGGCCATACCTCAATAAGCATAATAGAATTTATGATTCTATTCAGTTACACAGATAATTAGGGTATTCTTTTAGGCGTTGGAGAGTCTAGGTACGAGCCTTGGGGCTCTTCCATCCTGGGGGTCTTGTTTTCCAGCTGGTATGTCATTTCCATAGATACTGGGCGTATAGTTCAAAGTCCACAGTTCAGCCCAAGATGGAGTCCTGCTTTCAAGATGGAGCCTGTTCTGTCTGTTTCCTCCTTCAAAGCAAACAAAGATTTGCCTAAAACAAAGATTATGTGTAAGAGGTGAGTATTATATTAGACAAAATTAAGGGATTGCCAAGCTTAGCTTTACTTCTTCCCATTAGGCTGTATGAGCTCCTTAGTATCCTTCATCCCATTCAGGCGTAGTATTAGAGGAAGAATGCCCCCTCCTCCAAGACGTCTTGACCTAACCCCCAACATTCGTGAATATGGTATTTTACGTGATATAAGTACTTTTCAGATTTTGATTATGTATCTTAAAATGTAGAGATTTTCCTGGATTACCTAGGAAATTGACCCAACCTTTTCACATTAAACCCTTAAAAGCAGGAAATTTTATCTGCCTGGAGCCAAAATATATAGGGTAGAAATCAGGGAGATTTAGAGTGGGAGAAGGACTCATACATTGCCACTGCTTTGAATATCGATTGGGCCAAGGGGTGAGGAACCCAGGAATCTGGGAGACCTTAACACAGTGAGGAGAGCTCCCAGTTGACAGGCAACAAGGAAGGGGGTCTCCACTCAAGAAACACAAGAAACTGAAGTAGGCCAACAGCTGAGTGTGCTTGCTCACTCATCCCCAGAACCTCCAGAAAGGAATGCTAACATATCAGTTCTGACTATGAGACCCTAAGCAAAGGATCCACAGAAGTCACTCTGTACCCAGACTTCTGATTACAGAACTATAATAAGTAGATTTTGTTAAGCCATTAATTTGGGGTAATTTATTATGTTATCTCTAGGAAATCAATATACCTGTCCTCTGGTATTCTTCCTGAAGTTTACCCTTCATGGGAATATCTGTAGTTTAGTTATTATTTTTATTACAGGGAAGCCTGATGAGCTAATGCCCATGGGTTTGCAAAGAGTTGGACATGACTGAGGGACTGAACAACAAATGTTGTTAAATACTTGTTACCATTTGTGGCAAATGAAGAAATCAGCAAAGTTGTAGGTTGCCTGTTTATTTGGCAAGTGAGAATGAAAAGTGATTCTTGATCATCAAAAACATACAAGTCAGAGGGTAGCAGAGTGTAATATTCGATTAAATGGGCTCTGGAGGTGGACTGCAAGGGTTTAAATTCTGACTCACTTCCTAGCTGTGTTTCCTCAGCCAAGTTACTTAACATCTCTGTGTGTTAGCTTCTTTTTCTGTAAGGGGATAATAATAATGGTATCTATTCTGCTATGCAGAGCAAGTTAATACATGTCACATTCAGCTTATATTAATTGTTTTATAAATATTAACTATTTTGATGATTATTATATTTCTACATCTTTATAGTTGTAAAAATGTATTTACTTCAATAGAAACCTTTTGGGAGTTGTCATGCTTTGTTAATTTATGATAAATGATAAACTTTATTAATTTTAGTATGTTTAAAATATAATATTAATAGTTCTTTTGCTTAAAATTTTGAAGCAGAATTGATATTTCTTTTAAAATCCAAATATGTCCATAGGTTATATTGAATCAACCTGGATGAGAGAGGGCTTCACATTCTGGATACTTTTAAAATCTCTGTGTTCAGATTAATTTTAATGTCAGTGATATAGAGTTAAAAGTTTTAGTAAAATGTCTTGCCTTTTTGAAATGATGTTAATTTCTCCCTTTGAATGAATGAAGACATTAGTTATGAGCTTGCTCTCCCCACCCAACCCAGAACAGAAGAAATGAGAGTTCCCTCTCTCACTTTTTGTTTTACTGAGACTTCCATTTAAGCAAAGCGTACACTTGCAGCCTAGGCAGTTGGGAGCAGAGCGTATGTAAACACACACTTCAGCTGTGTATGTTAATGTCTCCCTGGAGCGCAGTGAGGCCACAAGCTCTCCTGCATCCTGCATCTGTGCTGCCCTGACCATGCACTCATTCTGGAGATTTATGGTCGTGGCTGCACGAAAGTCCTGTGTTATTAGTACAGAAGTTGTTCCTGCAAACCAGCTCAGAGCAAGCGTCCATCCACACCTCAGAACACTCAGAGATGTAAGATGTTTGTTTTCTCTCTGGGTCACTTGTGCAGCCAAATATCAATAGAATCATTAATTAGATCAGTGCTCCTCAAGCTCCAGTGTACACAGGAGTCAGCAAAGGTTTGCTGAAATGCAGATGAAGATTCAGGAGCTCAGAAGTGGGGCTGCGAGTCAGTATTTCTAACAACCTCTTAGGTTATGATACTCCAGCTACAGTTTCTGCCCATACTTCACAGGGCCAAACATAAGAGCATTGTTTAAACTTTAATTATCTTCTTTTTAAGCAAGTCATTGTCACCTATGAATAAAGGACAATTTTGTTTGGAATATGCACTCAAATTCTTCATCATTTCAAAATACATTTTACTGTGAGAATATAGATTTGGTATCTGCTTTTATGTAAGGGATTCCCTTTATGTAAGGGGCTTCCCTGGTGGCTCAGATGGTAAAGCATCTGTCTGCAATGCAGGAGACATGGGTTTGATTCCTGGGTGGGGAAAATCCCCTGGAGAAGGAAACGGCAGCCCACTCTAGTACTCTTGCCTGGAAAATTCCATTGATGGAGGAGCCTGGTAGGCTACAGTCCATGGGGTTGCAAAGAGTCCGACATGACGGAGGGACATCACTTTCACTTTATGTAAGGGAATGGTAATGAAGATAAAGGCCTCTATATTAAACAAAATTTCTCTTGAAATAAAAGTATTCAATATTGGGACATTAGTGTTAATACAGATAGAAAATCTAGTATAAAACGTTTCCTAGTAATTCAGATTTTGGAAGATTCAATGTTGATTTACCCGTGCAAATCAATAAGCAAGTGACTTTGAGTAGGTCAGCTAACCTCTTTTATAATGGAGGATATAACTGTACCTGAGACTAGAGGGCATGTAAGAATGAAATGAATTAACTATGTAAATGGTTTAGAAAAACATTTAGATTAAAGAAATAAACCCTTTTCAAAATTCAGCATGTATAAAAAGGTATATATTTGGCAGATCTTTATTGAACAACACTTTTAAGAGAAAGTTTAGCTGTCATTGTAGAAGTTACCATTCTACAGGAGCAGCTAAAACGTGGAAGGAATTGTTTGATTTGACATTCAAGCTCTAAATCTAGCCTTGTTTCATATCATTTAGGTTGATTTTTAAGTTCATTGTTTTGGGGCAGGTAAAACAAGCCACATAATAGAAAAGTATGACCATGAAAACTATTACTTCAAGAAAAATTACAGCACCTTTCATATTTTCCAATTCTAAATTTCTCCTAGCTGAAAATATTGCTGGGATCAAACTAGCTGAGAGCAAAATAGAAAGATCCTCAGGACATTTAAAATGTTAGCTGATTCTAACCAAATGAATTTTGGTTTCATGTAAAAGGAGTTTAATTTGAAATATTCAAAAATAATATAGCATTATCACATTATTTATTTGCTTGAATGACTGGATATTTTTAATTACCCTGAACTAATTTCTAAATAGAAATTCTGGTTTCTCATTGTAGTAATTTCTAATAAATGAGGAAAGCAATGGATAAGCTTTAGTTTAAAATAGTGTCTCTTTCTTTATCTTTTCCCTCAGGTAGCCTTTCATAGGGGTTTGAAAGAGGAAGTTTATGTCAATAGGTTACTGAGCCTAAGGAACAATAGATTTTTAAGAGGTGGTGAGGAAATCTTCAAAGAGAATGAAATTATGTGTGGAGAGAAACAAAACAAAAAAATGAATAAAGAGCATTTTTGATATGATGGAGGGTTGAAGAAAGCCAAAGAAGTGAACTAGAAGAAGCCACAGATTGCTATAATATTCACTTTTTTGAAAAGTGCCTCCAAGGTGTAGAATAGAGCTTTTTTATTCCATTCTGCTATTTCAGTCAACCGCCATTGAATGTTCAAAAGGTGAAAATTAGAGGAAAACTAATGTGTGTATTTTGTTTGCTCTCTAATGTTAGAACATAATGCAATACACACACTTGACAGCAAAAAAATCTGTATAATATGGTGTATTTGCTCAGCATCCTTATTCTGAATCTCTAGTACTCTATGTATTATCTCAAGATTTTTCAACAGAATATATGTGACATAAGAGGCAGGGAAATATTTCTTTTAGTAAAAATACACAACTAATTATTAATGCAACTATAAAGTTGGAAGACTCAAGTCATGTCTAAGATTTGAAATAAACAAAGAGATGCAGAACGAGTTCTCTTAGGATTATTCTTGTGCTTCTTTTTGTTTTCTTTACTATGTACTGTAGAAAATTAAAAGGAATATCTTATTGGTCTGTTTCAATTCATCAGTGATAAAGACTATACTGTAGCTATGCTAAGAGTAGAAGCTATTTCTCTCTTCTGGTCTAATAACACTTTAAGACTATTGCCTATGTGAGAAGCTCAAGTCTCCTGAAACTAAAAGATGTTCATGTTTGTGGTGAAAGTTTTCATTAATAATTTCAAATCATACGCTGCCAAGAATCTGCCACTGTTGCAAGTTATGGCTATTTGGAGTTCTCATGTTTTTCTGCCAAGTGAAAATTGGTTTTGCAGAATTGTTTATTGCTGCTTCTTTACTGCTTCTCACCCCTCCACCAAGAGAATACTTCTGTTCTGCAGAAGCAATGGAAGCCTGAAAAGATAGAACGTTTTCATGTCAGAAAAATTAAAGTCATGTAGGAGATAGATCTCCAGAATTAAATTAGAATTGAGCAAGTCAGTTATGTGTACATCCATCAGCCCAGTGGTCAGGATCTCATTTCAACTGAAGCAAACTTAGCTAGAGGGCAGATAGAATTTCTACACAGAGAAAACCACCCCCCACACACACACACACATCCTTCACAGCGAATTATGCTGAGAAGAAAAAGCACTCACCTGCAGCGAGTATAATGTCCTTTAAAAGGTGTGCTCCTGTTCAAGAACACCATTAATTATGTTTACAAAATAATCTGAGTAAGAGTTTGGGGATAGATTTCCTGTCCGTTTTATGCCCAGTATATAACACTGAGGCATGTACCTCCATTTCATGCCATATCAAAGTTAGTAAAATCTCTCATTTTGATTATTAGTTATCAGGAAATGTCAAAATAATAATAATCAGTGACACTAGGTAATGTTTATGCTAAATAATGTTTTCAGTATGCTGAAGATGTGGTCACATATATATGATTCAGTAAGGATTGTTAAAATTTTGTCCTTCAATAGAATGTTAGAGGAAGATAGATGTCAGGGAAGCAAAAAAGGAAGAAAAAAGAAAGAGTGAAATATATTATTGGGCACCTACTCTGTTCTGTGTACTCTGCTACTTGGTTTTATTTATGTGTTTTAACAAACTTCACAATACTTTTCAGTACTAGGCATTGCTATCTCAAACTACAGAATTAAAAAACAATTTCTGGCTCCCTAATTAATTTACCCAAAGTCATAAGTCTCACACATAGAATATACAGTTTTCCTGGAGTCCAGTCCACCTGAATCCAATGTAGGAGAGAAAATTGCTCACTACTTATGAGCATTCCCTTTACCCACCCTCATTATATAGATTATTCAACTCTTTTGCCATATTCTTAATATTATAGTGATTTTCTAAAATCAAGAATATAGATTTCCCTCTCAAGTTCATTCTAGAGATTTAATTAAGTTACTTTTAACTTTAAATGTTTCTCAAATAAATTGGAGATCCACTGTCCTTTTATTTGCCTTGTACATTGTTATGTTGATATAATGTATTGCCTACTATTATATTATACATTAAATATATTATTAGTTATATTATGTTATGTTATGTTATGTTATGTTATATGTAAGGCGATATAGTTCAGGGCTTTCTTTACCTTTCAGTTCAGTTCAGTAGCTCACTCGTGTCCGACTTCTTACCTTTAGAAGTAGCTATATAGCACAGGGAGATAGATTCAGTGCTCTGATGACCTAGAGGGGTGGGATGGTGGTAGGGTTGGAGGAAGGTTCAAGAGGGAGGGGATATATGTATATTTACAGCTGATTCATGTTGCTGTACAGTAGAAACAAACATTACATTGTAAAGATCCTCCAGTTAAAAAAACAAATGAAAAAACAAGAAAGGTTTAACATCATAAGAACTTTGTAAAAATTTAAAATTTCCTTAAGTGACTGCGCAGTCCTTGACTAGCTTCAGAAATTAATCATTAACAGACATTAGTGCATTCCTGGTGGCTGAGATGATAAAGAATCCGCCTGCAATGTGGGAGACCTGGGTTCAATCCCTGGATTGGGAAGATTCCCTGGAGGAGGGCATGGCAACCACTCCAGTATTCTTGCCTGAAGAATCCCCATGGACAGAGGAGCCTGGCAGGCTACAGTCCATGAGGTCACAAAGATTAGGACATGACTGAGCAACTACACAAAGCACAACAGACATTAAAGGTCAATGAGTCTGCCTTTTGATTTGTTTGCTTTTTTCCACATGTACCCCTAGGTGAATTTACATCCAGTGAAGTCAGTTTGAAATGTTGAGCCATGGAATTGAAATCCAGTAGCTTATGTTTTAAAATTAATCAAAGTTTTGTTTTGTTTCTTTCCTCATTTAAATTAATTAATTAATTTTAATTGGAGGCTAATTACTTTACAACATTGTGGTGGTTTTTGCCATACGTTGACATGAATCAGCCATGGGTGTATATGTGTCACCCATCCTGAACACCCTTCCCACCTCCTTCCCTATCCCATCCCTCTGGGTTGTCCCAATGCACCAGGTTTGAGTGCCCTGCTTCATGCATCAAACTTGGACTGGTTATCTATTTCACATTTTGTAATATACATGTTTCAATGTTATTCTCTCAAATGATTCCACCCTCGCCTTCTCATACAGAGTGTAAAAGTCTGTTCTTTATATCCATGTCTCTTTTGCTGTCTCTCATATAAGGTCATCATTACCATCTTTCTAAATTCCATATAGCTGCATTAATATACTGGTGTTTTTCTTTCTGACTGTATAATATATTTCTTTCACTCTGTATAATAGGCTCCAGTTTCATCCACTTCATTAGAACTGATTCAAATGTGTTATTTTTAATAGCTGAGTAATATTCCATTGTGTATATGTACCACTGCTTTCTTATCCATTTATCTGCCAGTGGACATCTAGGTTGCTTCCATGTCTTGGCTATTGTAAACACTGCTGCAATGAACACTGGGGTACATGTGTCTTTTTCAATTCTGGTTTCCTCAGCCTGTATGCCCAGCAATGGGATTGCTGGGTAATATGGCAGATCTATTTTCAGTTTTTTAAGGAATCTCCACACTGTTCTCCATAGTGGCTGTACTAGTTTGCATTCCTACCAACAATGTAAGAGTGTTCCCTTTTCTCTGCACCCTCTCCAACATTTATTGTTTGTAGATCTTTTGATAGCAGCCGTTCTGACCAGCATGAGATGGTACTTCATTGTGGTTTTGATTTGCATTTCTCTGATAATGAGTGATGTTGAGCATTTTTTCATGTGTTTGTTAGCCATCTATATGTCTTCTTTGAATAAATGTCTGTTTAGTTCTTTGGCCCATTTTTTAATTCTTTTCTGGTATTGAGCTGCATGAGCTATTTGTATATTTTTGAGATTAATTCTTTGTCAGTTGCTTCATTTGCTATTGTTTTTGCCCCACTCCAAAGGCTGTCTTTTCACCTTGCTTATAGTTTCCTTCATTGTGTGAAAGCTTTTAAGTTTAATTAGGTCCCATTTGTTTATTTTTGCTGTTATTTCCATTTCTCTGGGAGGTGTAGTATAGTCTGAAGGTGTGTCAAAGAGAATCTTGCTGTGATCTATGTAAGAGAGTGTTTTGTCTATGTTTTTCTCTAGGAGTTTTATAGTTTTTGGTTTTACATTTTGATCTTTAGTCCATTTTAAGTTTATTTTTCTGTATGGTGTTAGAAAGTGTTGTAGTTTTCTTCTTTTTCAAGCAGTTGACCTGTTTCCCCAGCACCACTTGTTAGACTGTCTTTTCTCCATTGTATATTTTTGTCTTCTTTGTCAAAGATAAAGTGTACATAGGTGAATGGGTTTATCTCTAGGCTTTCTATTTTGTTCCATTGATCTATATTTCTGTCTTTGTGCCAGTACCATACTGTCTTGATGACTGTGGCTTTGTAGTAGAGCCTGAAGTCAGGCAGGTTGATTCTTCCAGTTCCATTCTTCTTTCTCAAGATTGCTTTGGCTATTCAAGTTGGGGTTTTTTTTTTTTTTTTTTTTTTTGGTATTTCCGTACAAATTGTGAGAATATTTGTTCTAGTTCTGTGAAAAATGCTGTTGGTATCTTGATAGACATTGTGTTGAATCTATAGATTGTTTTGGGTAGTATACTCATTTTCACTATATTGATTTTTCTGATCCATGAACATGGTATATTTCTCCACCTATTTGTTCCATTTTTATTTCTCTCATACATGTTTTATAGTTTTCTATATATAGGTCTTTTGTTTCTTTATGTAGATTTATTCCTAAGTATTTTATTCTTTTCATCGCAATGGTGAATGGGATTGTTTCCTTAATTTCTCTTTCTGTTTTTTCATTGTTAGTGTATAGGAATGCAAGAGATTTTGGAGTAATAATTTTATATCCTGCAACTTTACTATATTCATTGATTAGCTCTAATAATAATCTGGTGGTGTCTTCAAGGTTTTCTATGTAGAAGATCATGTAATCTGCAAACAGTGAGAGTTTTACTTCTTCTTTTCCAGTCTGGATTCCTTTTTATTTCTTTTTCTTCTCTGATTGCTGTGGCTAAAACTTCCAAAACTATGTTGAATAGTAGTGGTGAGAGTGGGCACCCTTGTCTTGTTTCTGGCTTCAAGTGAAATCCTTTAAATTTTTCACCATAGAGGATAATGTTTGCCATGGGTTTATCATATATGGCTTTTTATTATCTTGAGGTATGTTCCTTCTATGCCTGATTTCTGGAGAGTTTTTTTTTTTTTTTTTCTTTTTTAAATCATAGATGGGTGTTGAATTTTGTCAAAGGCTTTCTCTGCATCTATTGAGATAATCATATGGGTTTTTATCCTTCAATTTGTTAATGTGGTGTATCACATTGATTGTTTTGTGAATATTGACGAATTCTTGCATCCCTGGGATAAAGCCCACTTGGTCATCATGTACGATCTTTTTAATAAGTTGTTGGATTTTGTTTGCTAGAATTTTGTTGATGATTTTTGCATCTATGTTCATCAGTGATATTGACTGGTAGTTTTCTTTGTTTGTGACATCTTTGTTTGGTTTTGATATTAAGGTGATGGTGGCCTCATGGAATAAGTTTGGGAGTATACTTTCCTCTGTAATTTTCTGGAAGAGTTTGAGTAGGATAGGTGTTAGTTCTTCTCTAAATTTTTGGTAGAATTCACTTGTGAAGCCATCTGGTTTTAAGAGGGATGTGACCATTCCAAAAGCCAGATTTGATGGCCTCATACCTCAGTTACCAAGGGTCTTCTAGGATTGAAAACACTTAGACAATCATACTGTGCCCTCTAAAGGAATTCCCTAGTTTTTCCAAGAATAGTTACATTTTTTGTGTTTAGATCTCTCTCAAGAAACCTATCACATATTAGGAAATATTTTTCAGAACAATATTAAGTTTTAAAATATATACAAGTTGAAAAGAAAGTCATATTCATTATTAACTTAATTAGACCTCATGTCATTGTCAATATTTTTTATCAAAAGTCTTTGAGATAAATATTGGAAAAGACACCAAATGTTATATTACTGTTATTAGATTTTTATGATGATTTCATCTACATGGTTATTCAACTCTCTATTTGGTATTTAATGTTGATTTATATTCAAATGTCTTCAAGTGTTATTTTAGGAAAAATAATATTTTCAAAGGTAAAAAAAATAAGAAGAAAAATGTCTATTTATTACACAGTATCTTCTATAGCTGTGAACGTGAATTTTATCACTTATTTCTGCCCATTTTATTTTGTTTTTTAATTTTAGATAGTTTCCATATAATGTATAATAATTTACTCCAAACTGCCTATATTTAGTTGCTAAGAGATTTGCGAGATTTACAATTAGAAAGAAAATTATTCTTATGAGAAAAAAGAGACAATATTCTGTGCTGATGTTCACAAAACAGTTTAAAAATAGAATCTATACTGACATATTCTATCAGGATAAAATAATGATATTTAAGAATTACAGATTGCCAACATATATTTTGTCATTTACAACTAAGAAAATTATCCATTTTAACTTTTAACTTTAGCCTAGTTATGCCCAAATAACAAATCATTTACTCTCTTACAGAAAGTACAAGAATATTAAATCTTTTTCTTAATTTAGTTCTCATAAAAGTTTATTTGGGATTTTTCAAAAGCAACTATAAACTATTTTACATTACTATATTTTATAATTGTTAATTTATATTATACTATTTTAATTCAATGATCACTTTAATTCTGTTCAATTCAGTCTCTCAGTTGATTCCGATTCTTTGCGACCCCATGGACTGCAGCATGCCAAGCCTCCCTGCTGCTGCTGCTGGTGCTACTAAGTTGCTTCAGTCGTGTCCAACTGTGCGACCCCATAGACAACAGGCCTTCCTGTCAGTTACCAACTCCCAGAACTTGCTCAAACTCATATCCATCGAGTTTGTGATGCCATCCAGACATCTCATCCTCTGTTGTCTCCTTCTCCTCCTGCCTTCAATTTTTCCCAGCATCAGGATCTTTTCCAGTGAGTCAATTCTTCCCATCAGGTGACCAAAGTATTGTAGCTTCAGCATCAATTCTTCTAATGAATACTCAGGACTGATTTCCTTTAGGATTGACTGGTTTGATCCTCAAGTCCAAGGGACTCTCAAGAGTCTTGATATACTCCTTTTCCAAATTGAAACCAGTGCGTTGTTCCATGTCCATTGCTAACTGTTGCTTCTTGACCTGCCTACAGATTTCTCAAGAGGCAGGGAAGGTAGTCTGCTATTTCCATCTCTTGAAGAATTTTGCACTGTTGTTTTGATCCACACATTCAAAGGCTTTAGTGTAGTCAATAAAGTAGAGGTAAATGTTTCTTTGGAACTCTTTTGCTTTTCCTATGATCCAACAGATGTTGGCAATTTGATCTCTGGTTCCTCTGCCTTTTCTAAATCCGGCTGGAATATCAGGAATTTATTGGTTCACACACTGTTGAAGCCTCACTTGGATAATTTTGAGCATTACTTTGCTAGCATGTGATATGATTTGAATTGTGAGGTAGTTTGAACATTCTTTGGCATTTCTTTTCTTTGGGATTATAATGAAAAGTGACCTTTTCCAGTCTTGTGGCCACCGCCAAGTTTCCAAATTTGCTGGCATATTGAGTTCAGCACTTGAAAATCATCATCATTTAGGACTTGAAATAACCCATTTGGAATTCCCTCATCTCCACTAGCTTTGTTCATAGTGATGCTTCCTTAGGCCCATTTGACTTTAGACTCTTAGGATCTCTGTCTCTAGGTGAGTGATCACACCATCATGGTTATCTGGGTCATGAAGATCTTTTTTGTATAGTTCTGTTTATTCTTACCACCTCTTCTTAATATCTTCTTCTTCTGTTAGGTCCATACAATTTCTGTCCTTTATTGTGCCCATCTTTGCATGAAGTGTTCCTCTGGTATCTCAACTTTTCTTGAGGAGATCTCTAGGCTTTCCCACTCTATTGTTTTCCTCTATCTCTTTTCATTGATCACTGAGGAAGGCTTTCTTATCTCTTCTTGGTATTCTTTGGAACTCTGCATTCAGATGGGTGTATCTTTCCCTTTCTCCTTTGCCTTTTCTTTCTCTTCTTTTCTCAGTGATATGTAAGGCTCCTCAGGCAACCATTTTGCCTTTTTGCATTTCTTTTCCTTGGGAATGGTCTTGATCACCACCTCCTGTACAAAGTCATGAACTTCTGTCCATAGTTCTTCAGACACTCTATCAGATCTAATCCTTTGAATGTTTGCCACTTCCATTGTATAATCTAAGGGATTTGATTTAGGTCTTACATGAATGGTCTAGTGGTTTTCCCTTCTTTCTTCAACTTGTCTGAATTTTGTAATGAGAAGTTCATGATCTGAGTGACAGTCAGCTCCTGGTCTTGTTTTTGCTGACTATATAGAGCTTCTCCATCTCTGGCTGCAAAGAATATAATCAATCTGATTTCAGTGTTGACCATATGGTGATGTCCATGTGTAGAGTCATATCTTATGTTGTTGGAAGATGTCATTTGCTATTACCAGTTTGTTCTCTTGGCAAAATTCTGTTAGCCTTTTCCCTGCTTTATTTACACGCCAAGGCCAAATTTACCGATACTCCAGGTATCTCTTGACTTCCTACTTTTGCATTCCATTCCCCTATGATTAAAAGGACATCTTTTTTTGGGTATTAGTTCTAGAAGGTCTTGTAGGTCATCACAGAACCGTTCAACTTCAGCTCTTTTGGCATTAGTGGTTGGGACATAAACTTAGATTACTGTGATATTGAACTGTTTGCCTTGGAAATGAATAGAGATCATTCTATTATTTTTGAGATTACACTCAATGACTGCATTTTGGACTCTTTTGTCGACTATGAGGACTACTCCTTTTCTTCTAAGAGATTCTTGTCTACAGTAGTAGATATAATGGTCATCTGAATTAAATTTGCCCATTCCAGTCCATTTTAGTTCACTGAGTCCTAAAATATTGTGTTTCACTCTTGCCATCTCCTGTTTGACTAATTCCAATTTAACTTGATTCATGGGCCTAACATTCCTGCTTCTTATGCAATATTGTTATTCATAACATTGGACTTTATTTCTATCACCAGTCACATCCACAACTGGTTTTTGTTTTTGCTTTGGCTCTGTCTCTTCATTCTTTCTGAAGTTATTTCTCCACTCTTCTCCAGTAACATATTGGGCACCTTCTGCCCTGAGGAGTTCATCTTTCAGTGTCACATCCTTTTGCCTTTTTAAACTTCTCGTGGGGTTCTCAAGACAAGAATACTGAAGTGGTTTGCCATTTCCTTCTCCAGTGGAACACATTTTGTCAGAACTCTCCACCATGACCCATCCATCTTGGGTGGCCCAACATGGCATGACTCATAGATTCATTGAGTTAGACAAGGCTGCAGTTCCCCTGACCCATTACACCAGATTTTGTATTCTGTCTTTATTCTCATCGCTCACTACCAGACCATTAGGGCAACAACTCAGAAGCTGGCATAAGCCCTCTTGGAGGAGGTTGCCTTTAACCCCACCATAGAACCACCAAGCAGAAAACCCACAAACTGCAGAACAATTATACCAAAGAAATTCTCCCACTTTTAAGAAAGTTCTAGGACCCACAACAGAATTCCCAACCTGGGGATTCAGCAAAGGGACTGAGAACCCCCAGGGAATTTGACTTTGTAGGTCAGTGGAGGCCCTGCAGCCTCTATTGCACTGAGGTGCCAAGTCCACTGTAAGTCCAACTTTTATTCCTAATTGCAAACTATAATTTTTTTTTAATCTTATCTTTCCTAAGATAAGATCTGAACTACACTGACATAGTCCAGATCTCCTAGGCCATAACCTTTTTTGCTAGTCTTGGGAACAATCAGCAAGTGGCTAGGCAGTGGTCAAACCTAACACTGATCTGGTGTTCCAAGGTCCATGCTTTCAGGATCCCAGTCACACTCCCCTCTGGGTCTGTCCTTGGGGTTTTTAACAAGGAGATTACTCTTAAGAAAAACACAGCTTGTTTAATATATGCTGTTTTTCCAGGTGGAATTTCTGTGAAATTTCTCAAGGCTGTGAAAGTACATTATTAGTTTTTAATTTTATATTTGGACAGCAGATCTTAGCCCAGTGTTGGCAATCCAAACATGTGTTCTTAACTGGTATATTACTGTGTATATTGTAATCAAACAAGCATCTTGCAACTTGAATCCTTTGGTTGGGTACTGAAATAGAGAAGAAATTAATTGTTATATATATATATATATATATATATATATATAGAGAGAGAGAGAGAGAGAGAGAGAGAGAGAGAGAGAGAGTTTTTTTGAATGATATTTTAAATTGATAATGTTAGCATGACCTTAATTAGTACTTTCAATTCCTGAGTAGAGATTGGATATCTACTTACACTCAGAACTTTCAGATCTGTTTGCATTGGAAAAGTTCACTTTCTAGCATGTGCCTATATTCATGGAAAAGTTTTCCCTCTTCCCCTCTAAGTTCTTTGGCTGGACTAATAATTAAATTGACATAAGACACATTAATAGGAGAAAACCAAACTTCATACAGATGAGAGCTTTATAAAAATCTGAGATTTCCAGGTAGTCATCCTGACCTAAGGAGAAGGAAGGGGTCTGAGATTTCAAAGTGGAGGAAGACAATTCACAAGAAGGTAAGAAGAGCAAATGTTTGGTAAGCGAGTGTTCATATTACCATGAACATAATTCTTCCTGCTATAAATAGTTATCTCTAGTAATAGCTCTCTTTCTGGTACAGGCCCCCTGTATAAATATTTTCAGACAGATAGGGAGTAGGTAAAAGGCTTTTCCTGAGTCTGCTTGGCCTCTGATTTTCTTCACCTAAAAATAATCGCATGCCAGATCACATTCTGAGGTGCTGTATTATGCTCCCCTTCATGCCCATTTCCACACATGTTTGTCTAACTTTAGAAGGAACTGCCAAGGACATGTTGGGGATATAGCTTGGCAATCTATTCTTATAGAATTTTCCAGTGTTGGCAGGTTTCTGCCAACAGCCAGGTCATTGCTGAACCATTCATATGCATTAAACCTTACTTGACAGCAGCAACATAGACATCTAAAAGCCAGGCTTTCAAGTTCTGCAGAAGCCCCTTGTACTTCTTACTAATGTTTTACTGAATTACAAAGAGAAGAGTCAAGTTCCTCTTGTTTATTATTAAAGATCATTAAAACTGTTAAGAAGAAAGCTTGTAGGGGCAAACCACATTTCACAGTAAGGGAATATTTCATCTTGCCTACCTCTGTGGCCAAAAATATGTTTTGAAGTCAGACAACCCTGGATTTAAATCCTGAATTGGCCACTTATTAGCTCAGCTATTTTGTGCAATCTCTGACTTTCTGTTTCTTCCTTGCTAAGATAATCAAAAGATTTGTCTCGCAAGGTTAATAAGAATCTTAGAAGGTAATGCATATCAGATACTTGGCATGGTGCCTGGCACACAAGTACTCACAAAGAATGTTAGTTTTATTTTTGTATCATTTAATTTGTTTTATGCTGGTGTCGGTTGTTTTTGTTGTTAACATTATTATCTAACAAGCTAGGAAGTACATAAATATTAAATGGATCAAGCATTTACAAAGAGTCAGAGCAGGCTCTGTATTAAGAGGAGATAAGTAAGAGATGAGAAAATTCTCAAATGTCAAATAAGGAGAGAGGAATTAAGATCCAAAAATTTAGTACTTTGAAGTTAGCAGCAGTGAGGTGTCCACCTTATGCTTCCTTTTTTGTGTCCTGCTGGGTTGCTATGTAAGAGCAGCCTGAGGTAAAATATTTAGGATTTTTGTAGGACATGCTTTTGACTTAGGTGACTGTGATGTGATGCAAAAACAAGGGTTTAAAAGCCACTTCTATTGTAAAGATTTGGGCAAGACTCAGTCTCATATATCACCTACTGTATAGATGTAAAAATACTTATATCTTAGAAGTTTATGTGTCTGTATGTGTGTGTGAGAACCTCAATAACATGAAATTATTTTAAATGTGCTGTGAAACATTAAAATGTTATTTGGGAGTGTTGCTAGGATAACAGGAATACCCTTGAGTGTATAACTACAGGTTCAAGTATGAAGGGCTGCACCACTGTATGTTCTTTAAAAAATGTGAATTTAAAAAATTGTGTTATTAGAATAGGAAACTGTGCCCCTTTCATAACCACTCAACCATGTGAACATCAAAAGTAAGTCATGAAGAAAAATTATTTTAATATTATCATCTGTTTTTTAATAAAGCAGGCTTACTTGCTATGAGGGTTTGTACTAGTCAGGGTTCCCTAGAGAAACTGAATTATATACATATTGAGAAAGACTGAGAGAGACAGATTTATTTTAAGGAATTAGTCCATGTGTCTGTAGAAGCTAATTCCAAAATCTTCAGGGTAGAATGACAAGCTAGACACCCAGGTGTATGGAGATGATGGTGTATTCTGGAAGCAGAATTCCTCCTTCCTTGTAAGGAATCTACCATTTAGCTCTTAAGGCCTTCAATTGATTGCATGAGGCCCACCCACATTATGGTGATTATCTGCTTTACTCAAAATCTACTAATTTATATATAAATCTCTTCTTAAAAATATCTTCACAGTTACATCTAGGCTGATATTTGTCCAAATATCTGGGTATTATAATCCAGCCAAATTGACATAAAAAATTAACCATCGTAGAGTTTTATCCCCTTTTTCAGAATTGAATTTAAATCACTTTGTTATTAAATGATGATTACATTTAAAATAAATACTCTAAGCATTAGAGGCAAACATACAACAAAATAGCAATCTATTTCTAAAGGAAATATCTTTTATTAAGTTTTTTTCTTTACATTTTAAAAACCACAGTTTTTATAACTACAGAAGAGACAGAAACAAAATAACAATCTTTGTTCTTAGGTCATTTCATTTAAAATTTTCCATCCAGAGTAACTTTTCTCCTTAAACAGAAGTATCTGGCCCTCAGAGATCCCACTGTTTACTTCAAGACAGAGGAGAAAGAGCAGTGCAAGGGGACAGGCTGCTTGTGGCTGTGATGTGAAAAGCCTGGCACCCCTGCTGGCCCGGACTTCGTGGGGGGTGTCTAGTCCATCATTTTAACCCCAGTGCTATATTAGTGTACAAAGAGCATTGCAGATTTCTGATGGCTCCTGCAGTTAATATCTGGGGCAGGATTAAAAATAAAATTTCCATCTTATCCTTTGACAAACATTTTGAGACGATTAACACTATTGTGACTCCTGAAAATATATACACACTATATGCTTATTTCTCTTGTCTTTGTCAGTTTGCCTTGTATTTGGTATTTTAAATGGAAATATGTGCTAGGAAGAAAGTCTTTTGTGTAGTGAGAATCCTGTATGCTTTCAATTCTATCATAATTAAGAGTCTTTGTGGTTGTAAATGTCACCTTTAGGTTAAATATAAACCAAGCATCTGTCAGCATCAATGTAAGAGAGCAAATAATGCCATAAATGCTAGGAGAGTAACACTGGAACTGCATTGAAATGAGCCTGTCATCCCCATGAGGGGTGACAAATACATCCCTGTTTAGTTCTGTAAAAGAGCGGAGTTAATAAGTACATATATTTTCACAAACAGTGATATATATAAAAAACATTCCTGAGTATTGTGATTTTCCAATGCATGCTGCCCTGTCCCCTTCCTCTCTGTCTCCTCTTCTCCAAAATGCTCTTCCCATGGAACTGATCCCAGGAGCCAATTCCCCTGTGAAGCTTGACCTGACCACCCACTCTGAGAGAGGTCAGACCTCAGTGCTCCTAGAGTATATGAATATGCCTCTGTCATAGCATCTGTCACATTACCTGTCAACCTGTATGCCTCACCTGTGAGACTGTGAGCTCCCCTGAGGCCTTTGATTCCCCAGAACCCAGCACTGAGTTCTGCACCATCAGTATTTGCTGAGTGAATAAATTAACATAAAATAATAAATCAGTGCACATCTAGGGAATTCTATCAATTCAAGAATGATGATAGAACTCTGAAGATTATATTAATAACAGGGCTTGACAACATTCCTTTTTGACAAAATGGAGACAGTCATGGACAGGTTGTTGTGGCTTGTCAAGAGTTGATTAAGGGTCTCTTAAACATGGAGTACTCTGCCTCTCATATTGCATCGTTCTTTTGTTTCTGGTTCCTTCTGTCTACCCTGAATGGGCAGAGCAGTATCACTTCAAAGTGGAGAGTGCACTCATGAATGCCTCAGCAATTTGGAAGGCATTTTTCTTTTGAGTGAACCAAGGAAGTGTGGAGAGTCCTTTGAATTCTCTTCTTAGTGGGACCACTGAAAGCAGCCTTCTCTTTGCTTTTGAGAAAAAAGTTCCTACTGGCAACTTTGATTCTCTATTATTCTCTCTCCCTGTACACTACACACTCTCCCTTAGCTTTATAGCATTTATCACCATTTGTAATTATTTTAAGTATTTGGTTATTTCACTGCACTGCCAGGGAGGCAATACAGAATCCTGCTTTCTGCATCTCCTCTCAATTTCCACTAAACCATACAAAAGCCCACCCCCAAACAAAACGTGGGAATTAATAAATACATTGTTTTCCAGGCAAAGTCCCTTAGCTTTCTTGCCAAGAAACTTGCCTGCTAAGTTCTCACATAGAGAAAGTCTGGCATATCTACTCATTTGTTACCACTAAATTACAATCCTGGGGGAACACTGTCTTGTTTCTAGCTGTGTCCCTATACCTAGCAATGCCTGAAACAACTAAGGGATCACTAAAGCTCTGCTTAATCATTAACCCCCTGCCAACTCATTTGACTTTTTACCAGGTTTTTTTTTTTCCAGTAATTATAAAATTTTTATACCATTTTATGCTACTTAAAGTAAAGTAATAACCTAAAGTAATTTTTTAAAATCACATCCTCAGAGAATTTTGTATCACTTATATGATTGTTTGTTAGTTTACATAGAGATGCTTAATGATAAATTCCTGTAAACATTAAACCAAATAAAGAGAATTATTGTAACCATCTATCTTTCTTCTGGCACTTATGTAGTTTGAGACCACAGAGCTCCCATAAAAGTATTTTAATGTGTGTTGGCCAAACTTCATCCTTTTAATTAATGGATTTGCTTAGACTAAACTTTTTTCCAGTGACTATCAGATGTCTCTAATTTGCAAAGCCTCCCAAGTCTGTAAATCATGAGGACTTGCTTACCCTTTATTTTGCATGCAGCATTAATGTTTGTTTTAAGTAACTGAGTATGTTTCAGAAAACACACATACAGACACATGCACATACACAACTTTCTCTTCTGAGAATCCTTTGAAGTTTGTGTCCATAATTTTCTTGGACTTAATTCAACCAATTTCTAGTCAGGGTCCTTCTAACTATATGTTTCTTGTTTTAAAAGAGAGAAATGTACTTTGTGAGATATTATCGTAAAATATTCCATAACATATTTATTCCTAGCAAACTATCAAACCTTCAGATCTGAGCCTTTTTTTTTTTTCTAAGTAGTATCCTCTTTGCTTAAAATACAGTAATCAGTTCAGAAGCTACCTTATGCTAAGGCTGGGTGTGATGAATAGAAGCCATTTGTTCTTGAATGCATAACATACTCTAGGCGTTTGTTTCATACAGAATTGTCTGAATATGTGTAGGACTTTTTCTCAAGTGAAAAATAAGGCTTGAAAATTTTTAAGGTTTATACTCTACCTCAGCTACACCAGAAGAGTCCTAACAAATACTTTCTGGAATTAATTTTGTCCTTGATTTTTCCTTTTAAGGTACAGTTGTACTTATCACATTTCCCTCCTGTTGCCTTAGCAGGGAGTAGGGTGGAAAAGCAAGCTGAGCACAGGCAACAAATCTGTCGAGTGGGCCATAGTGAAAGCACAGTAGGTGCTGGCAGAAAGGACGAGCGTCTGAAACATGGTAAATATGCAGCACGGGCAAGTGCTTCTGGTGCTTAATTTTGCTGCAGGACATGCTGAGGCAGACACTTGTGTAGAACAACTGTTTCTAAATATGTCCCTGTATCAGCAGGAAGCAGAAGATCTCCCTGATCCTATTTTTCAGTTCTGAAAATGGTCTCTCTGAGCAATTACGTGGTGAATTAGCAAGCATCCCAAATAAGCCACGAATGCCAAGACATTGGACAATAGGATTTTAAAGAGCAAAGAAAAACAGGAAGCAACTATCAAAGTAAGCACTAAAGAGACTTCCATGATTCATGCCATGTGCAAGTGGCCTGGAAGGGGAAGAAGTGAGGGACTGTAATGATGCTCAGGCAGTCCTGCCATGGAGCGCTTGCAAAGTGTCTTTAATCCTCTAATTGGGTTAAGTTCATTTAATTAGCACTGAAAATACACAGTTTAAGTGTTTAATAAAACGTTTATATTCAGAACTGCTACCAGATGTTTTTCAATGTAGTTGTTGTTAAATTATGTATTTTTTCTCCTAGAAATCAGTAATTTCATATAATATGAAATAACGGTTTTGCTTCAGTAGGTCGTGGCTCAGCTGAGAAAAGAAAATTCATGTTTATGGTGTTGTCGCTATCATTTCAGGAAGATCTTTAATTTTATATTCTCCATTCTGTCTTCCTATGTACAGAGATGTTCACACACATCCTCCACAACACACATGTGCACATGCAGGCACACACTACCTCTTAAGAGCCAAGCAACAAAGAGCAACATTTCCTCTGGTTGAAGAAAGATAAAAACCATTCCTGAACATTTTATTAAAAACTCATCCCATGTGTTAGCCACAGGGATAGACATTGGAGAGCATCATGAATCATGGTGTCCTGCACCAGCTAGAGACATTCTCCTTAGTGTGCTACACCTTCTCAAGGAAAAAGGATTGGAGAAACACTGAGCATAGCTCTCTTTGGGTCACAGAGTTGGGAGATGGAGGTGATGAGCAGAAGTGGGATAAGCACTTGAAATTATATATGTGAATTTAATCTTCACACTCTCAAAAGCAGTAGATGATAACTTTTTTTCTCTTTTTTCCAAGCTGTTTAGCATGGCTTTTCCACATTGTAGGACGAGTCAGAATAATTGCTAAGCATTCAGAATCTAACTGTTACATAGTCATATAGGGAACTCTGACTGAGAGCTTTGACACTAAGTTGAAACTATAAAAGCCCTGAAATAACAAAGATTTAGTTGGTAGAAAACCTGTCGTGGTTAAAGAATATGGACTGTGTGATGTGACTTACTATCTGTTCTCTGCTTCAATTATCACTTTACAGGTTCCTAATCCTAAGGGTGAACATCAAGAAAAATTATAGAATTATCTCTAAAAAAGAACTATTTTTAAACTTATTTTCTTGAAAATGACAAAAGAGAATAATAAAAGGAATTGTTACTAGAAAATGACATCTTTGAATGATTAACTAAAAGCTGACAAATTAAAATATTAACCAGTCTTTCAAAGTGAGGCTTAAGGATGGCTTCTTTATGTTCTGTTTCTAAAAAGAACATTCAACTTTTAGGGCCAGTCTCCAAGAAAATATGCTTTGCTATTCCTTTGAAGCTCAATTCAATATCTTTGTCTAAGGGAGAAAAAGCACACCTTGACTGTGGAAATCGTATTGAGACACTGACGTGCTTACTCGTGCTTCTGCTGTCAGTCATACTCGTCACACTCAGTGACTGTCCTCAATCCAAGCGGAAAACCCATTCTCAGTTAACGTGGATCAGTTGGAAAGAAAATAAACCACTCTGCTGCTCTGAAGACATGAAGACATGTTCGCTCTCACACAGGTTATCTGGATGCTCAGTGGGAATGGAGGGCAGCCCAGGAAGGTTCTGAGACCCATGGAAGTTTGATTATAACACCATATTGTCAATGTTCTGTAATTTGTATGAAAACAAAATAAAGCAATTGAAAATGACATATTATTGCTTTATGTTTGCAGTTGTTTTGCTTACTACAAATGATAGTCTCATATTTCTAAGGCATTTCTTATTTTCATAATATTTTTATTCTGATCCTGTCAAGGTGCTTGTGGGTTTAAATGGCATGAACCCACTGAGTCACAGAGAACTGAGCTGTTATTACTTACATTTAAAAAATATCCTTTGTTTCATTTCTGTAATTACAAAACCAGAGGATAAAATAATAAATGTTAGTAGCTTGGTGAAGCATTTTACTCATTGCTTAAAAATGTTTGGGGAAGATAAAATATGGTTGGCTTTGATGAGAGTAAACCTAAGGAGATTAAACACCAATTGATGAATTTCATGTAACAACTAATTATAAAGTATCCTACATGCATTTTTGATATCTAATGGGCTCTTTGAAGGGTCAGTGATATTTTATTTACTTTTTCAGCATTGATCTTTAATTTGGCATCATCCGACATCTAATTAATATGTTTTTAGTTACTTGTTAGATAATGCCAAATCAGTTCTGAGGATTGCAGAAAAATACAAATAGTTTTAGAGAGATGAAAGACACAGGAATAAACAAAAGTAAGTTTATTATAAGTTTCACAGCTTAGGAAGATAAAATACAAAAATTTGGATACATTAGCTATATATCTTCCACTTCATTTTTATAGTCATTCGGCAGAGTCGTCACCTAGTCAATATATCAAATTGATTTTGATGCTCACAATAACACCATAATGAATCAGGTATTGTTATCTATAATTTTATAGATGAATTTACTGTACAGAGATGTTAGATAAGACCCCAATGTCTACTGTCTGTGATGAAAAAGGTATTTGAACCTTGATGCTCAGAAGTGAGTTTAGAGCTCTTTCTCCATACTAAGTTCAGTCAGTTCAGTTCAGTTCAGTTCAGTCGCTGAGTCGGGTCCAACTCTTTGTGACCCCATGAATCGCAGCATGCAAGGCCTCCCTGTCCATCACAAACTCCTGGAGTTCACTCAGACTCATGTCCATCGAGTCGATGATGCCATCCAGCCATCTCATCCTCGGTCATCCCCTTTTCCTCTTGCCCCCAATCCCTCCCAGCATCAGAAACCTTTCCAATGAGTTAACTCTTCACATGAGGTGGCTAAAGTACTCTTCACATGAGGTGCCCAAAGTACTGGAGGTTCAGCTTTAGCATCATTCCCTCCAAAGAACACCCAGGGCTGATCTCCTTTAGAATGGATTGGTTGGATCTCCTTTCAGTCCAAGGGACTCTCAGGAGTCTTCTTCAACACCACAGTTCAAAACCATGAATTCTTTGGTGCTCAGCTTTCTTCACAGTCCAACTCTCACATCTATACATGACCACTGGAAAAACCATAGCCTTGACTAGACAGACCTTTGTTGGCAAAGTAATGTCTCTGTTTTTGAATATGCTATCTAGGTTGGTAATAATTTTTCTTCCAAGGAGTAAGCATCTTTTAATTTCATGGCTGCAATCACCATCTGCAGTGATTTTGTAGCCCCCCAAAATAAAATCTGACACTGTTTCCACTCTTTCCCCATCTATTTGCCCTAAAGTGATGGAACCAGATGCCATGATCTTAGTTTTCTGAACGTTGAGCTTTAAGCCAACTTTTTCACTTTCCTCTTTTTAGTTCCTCTTCCCTTTTTAGTTCCTCTTCCCTTTCTGCCATAAGGGTGGTGTCATCAGCATAGCTGAGGTTATTGATATTTCTCCCGGCAATCTTGATTCCACCTTGTACTTCTTCCAGCCCAGCGTTTCTCATGATGTACTCTGCATATAAGTTAAATAAGCAGGGTGACAATATACAGCCTTGGTGTACTCCTTTTCCTATTTGGAACCAGTCTGTTGTTCCATGTCCAGTTCTAACTGTTGTTTCCTGACCTGCATATAGGTTTCTCACACTAAGTTGCCTCTCCTTAAACTATGTTTCACATATTTACATGCTTCATTGTTTTGGTTATTTCCAGGTTAGTATTTTCAAAGGAGTGACTGACAAGTTACATTTAGGAAAAAGGGAAGACTGTGAAGGACATATTTCAAGGCAAATTAATTTCCTTTGCTTCTCAAAGTCCTGTAGCATGTGGTCACACATAATCCTACTCAGAGACAATCTTCCCCAAACTAAATAGAAGCACATTTATTATTTGTTATTTTCCATTCTGCCAGCTATAAAATGAAATGCCAAGACTTTCTTGTACAGGATGAGAGATTTTAGTCAGCCCAAACACCAAAAGCAGAAGTGTAGCCTCTCAATTTGATTTCAGGATTGTTGTGGAGGTTTTTTCTTAGCATTCAAAGCAAATAAGCAGGCATTCCATTCTTAAAACGGTGACTTTGTGACTGTTCCAAAGTTCATTAAGGTGATATTTAAGCTCATTTCTCTAACTTTGTATACAGAGTTATCTTTGTCACTTGAAAGGTAACTAAAAAATGAAGGAAATAATCTTCAAAAAAAAAAAAAAAGGAAAACAGAAAGTCCAGTCTAGAGGTACTGTGGTTGTCCAAGTGACATTTTAAACTAAGGCAGTGTGCTTAGGTTGGCTGTGGGAAAGGAAGCATTTGTTTTATAATTCTAATAGCTTATTTTTATTTAAACTCAATGTATTAATTTTTATCTATAAAGTATAAAAATTGAATAAAATTTCATGATGCTGATGTCATTAATTTCACCCACAGGAGTATTATCATTATGAATTAAAGTGCATGGAACTTCCCTGGTATCAATGGATATTTATAGCATAATGTAGAGGACATGAGTGTTAGTCTCAAAAGATTTATAATTGGGCAAGATGAGAGCCCAGAGAATAGAAAGCAAACAGAACACCCGTGGGGTTACATACATGGAAGTGGAAAAGAATGGATAATTATGTGCTTAAGTTGTAAACATCCATGCCCTGATTTAAACCTTATGAAGATGTAATCAAGGTAATGAAGGAGGAATATAATTTTGTTGTCATGGTATTTAGAGCAGAGTAGCCCAAAAATGTAAGAATATTGAGGCTGAAAAAAAAAAAAAGGCTGTTAGAGTTTCCTGAATGTGAAACAATCAGAAACTGAATGGAGGTTTGATAGAGTAATGAGAGGAATAAGGTATCCGAGACATATTATAAGGACAAAAATAAGCCACTGTTCCTGTCAGATTTCTGAATAAGAGGTGGGAAAAATATGTCAGTTTTACTTCATTACAGTTATAATGAACCTCTGCTTTAGAACTATTTCTTTCTAATTCATTCCAACTCCACGGACACAAGATCACATAGTTAATCTAATTCTGTGACTTTTCTCTCAGTATCTTTTGAAAATACTTGTATTCATTAATAGTAACCAAAAGCATTAATGTTAACAACTCTGAATAAAATGAGTGACCTCCCACTGATGTATTCTTGAATTAAGTGTATGTAACACGAACAGTGATCCTATAAAAAATACACACAGTGATCATTCTTAAGTGCCATATTTCTAAGAAAATTATAGAGTAAGAAAATAGAAGATACCCTTATGTTTCTCTAAATGATAATTTATTCAATAAAATAAAAGTCACAAATTTAACTTTGTCAGCTCTGATGTGCAATAAACTGACACAGTTCAACTCAACATAAATGTTACCTCTGTCCTTAACATTTTTGGCTTCTGGAAACTGTTTTTTCATTTCACTGGCTAAAAACAACTCTCACAAGTACCATGGATGTCATAAGTGCATTTAAACTTTAACCCATGGAAGAGGGAAGCAATCTGTCAGGAACCTGAAGATCAGGTTTATCCTTCTAGTATTTATAGCCTAACTTTCTGAATAATGATTCTCAGCAAAGTCCACAAAATCCAACATTGGAATAGAATGACACATATCTCTTATACAAAACTGAAAGTAGCTAGGGACCACGTTATAAAAATACAAATGAAGTTTGCACTACAGAGATCTTACCTGTCTTGTTGTCCAAAATGTGAGTAATATAGTAAATTTCTAGTGAAAAATATTGTTTATATCATACAGATAGATGATATTTTATGAACTATACTAAAGGCATAAATTGGTTACTTAGTCAAAGATGAGATATTGATATCTTATTTCCTAGAAGGAGAGTGAGCGATAACAGATGCTCTAAATTTGTATGTGTGTTAAAATTTACTTATTTTCACCATAAAGAAATTTCCCAGGTTATGATATCCAACCTAGAAACCCTGATGACAGGGAGAACTCTACAGTGCTAAACCTGCCATTTCCAGTCACTTGGTGACTTTAATCTCAGTGTTCTGAATAAATTTAACTTTACAGACAACATATGTCTGTGCTTATAAAGTTACTTTATTCTATTTGATTAGGAAGTAAACTTTCTAGAACACTTCACCTTGCAATTAGTTCTTTCCCTGTCATCCTTGTCCAGTCTATTATTCTACCTTTTCAAATGTTTTCAATACACAGAATTTCCAGTGACTACACCTGTCTTTTGGCTAAGATCAAGTGTAGTATCTGTTCTTATCAGTTTAATATCTGATAAAGCATCTGTCTACAATGCAGGAGACCCAGGTTCGAGCCCTGGGTTGGGAAGATCCCTTGGAGAAGGAAATGGCAACCCACTCAAGTACTATTGCCTGGAAAATCCCATGGACAGAGGAGCCTGGTAGGCCACAGTCTATGGGGTCGCAAAGAGTTGGACACGACTGAGCGACTTCACTCACTCACTCACACCTGCACTTTAGAATATGCTAACGGGTACATATAGTTTTATTTCACTCTGGTCATTTGCTTTAATTACCATCATTAACCTAAAATTAGTGTCCTCTGTCAGGAAGAGAGAAATGGCAGCAAGCAACAAGGTTTTGGAATTGGAAACACTATACCCTGCCCCATTACAAGGGAGCTGTGTGAGTACTGGCAAGTCACTTTGCCTCTCTGAGCCCATCTTATACATTGGAAATCATGGGAATGAGGGAAGTTCTGTCTACTGTCTCTCTCGGACATTTCTGAAACAACTAGTCTTAACAACACTCATTTGTATATCTATCTCTTTCCATCTTGTGAAAAGGAGAACACGGCAGGATTGTGGAGGGAGACAGTACATGTTAGCCCAAGCGCTATTCTCTCAGATGGGCAAAGGAAAGGCCTGCCTCACACGTTTCGTGTGGTCTGTCATAGTTCCCTGCTCTAACGTACAGTACCCTACTCAAGTTGTTGAAGCTGAAACTTCAATACTCTGGCCATCTTATACAAAGAGCTGACTCATTTGAAAAGATCCTGATGCTGGGAAAAATTGAAGGCAGGAGGAGAAGGGGACGACAGAGGATGAGATGGTTGGATGGCATCACCAACTCAATGGATATGAGTTTGGGTAAACTCCAGGAGTTGGTGATGGACAGGGAAGCCTGGTGTTCTGCGGTTCATGGGGTCAAAAAGAGTCGGATGTGACTGAGAGACTGAAGTGAAACTGAGCTACTCAAGTCTCTCCTTTCTTGTCTTTCTTTATGAAAAATAAAAAGAAAGGCATTAAGAGCTAGGGCAGAGCTGCACCCAAAAAGTAACCACTCTTTTAAAGTCCCATCATATATATGTATGTGTTTGTGAGTGATACAACTTCACACATTTGCTAGACAAAGACAGTGAAACAGAGAGGAGAGAAAGAGGGTTGAAACAGTCCAGGTGATTCTGCCAGTCATTCTTCCTGGCAGAGTGAGAAGAAGCCCCAGAGTAAATTCCTGTGGGTGACATGATTGCCTGTCTGCCATTCCCTTGTGTATCTTATAATTGAGCAACTTGACATGCTGAGTGAATGTCAAGAGTAGCTCTGGTTATATCTGAATTTTGCCTTAAATACTCACTTTAAAATCTACTTAAGATGTTATGCCACAATAGTTTCCAAAAATATAAGTTCTAAAGCCAAACAGAGCAAATAAGAACACTTAAAATAAAAATTATATTTTATTTACACTGCTTTTAAAATCTGTGCTTTAGAATCAATAATTCAAATTATGAGAAAAGTCAAGAAACAACTCTTCAATTCCTTAAAACAAAATCAAGCACAATGATTCAGTGTTTTTTAAAAATTTTATCATTTGCATATCACTATGATTTGGAATATTTCTCTACACATATACTCAGTTTAGTTTTCTGCTAGTGCTTCTAAATGACTCACTGTTCAGCAATTGTTTCTTAACAAATTCATCCACCAAGTTCAAGAATAAGTAACTCATTAAAGTACAGTTCAGTTCAGTTAAGTTCAGAAACTCAGTCATGCCTGACACTTTGAAACCCTATGGACTGCAGCACGCCAGGCTTCCCTGTCCATTACCAATTCCTGGAGCTTGCTCAAACTCATGTCCATTGAGTCAGTGATGCCATCCAACCATCTCTTCCTTTGTTATCCCCTTTTCCTCCTGTCTTCAATCATTCCCAGCATGAGAGTCTTTTCCAATGAGTCAGTTCTTTGCATCAAATGGACAAAGAATTGGAATTTCAGCTTCAGAATCAGTCCTTCCAATGAACATTTAGGACTGATTTCCTTTAGGACTGACTGGTTGGATTTCCTTGTAGTCCAAGGGATTCTCAAGAGTTTTCTCCAACACCACAGTTTAAAAGCATCAATTCTTCAATGTTCAGCTTTCTTTATGATCCAATTCTCACATCCATACAGGACTACTGGAAAAACCATAGCTTTGACTAGATGGACCTTTGTTGGCAAAGTAATGTCTCAGCTTTTTAATAATGCTGTCTAGGTTGGTCATAACTTTCCCTCCAAGGAGTAAGCGTCTTTTAATTTCATGGCTGCAATCACCATCTGCAGTGATTTTGGAGCCCCAAAACCAAAATCTGTCACTATTTCCTCATCTATTTGCTGTGAAGTGATGGGCCTGGATGCCATGATCTTAGTTTTCTGAATGTTGAGCTTTAAGCCAACTTTTTCACTCTCCTCTTTCACTCATCAAGAGGCTCTTTAAATTTTCTTCACTTTCTGGAATAAGAGCAGTGTCATCAGCATATCTGGAAAATCCCATGGATGGAGGAGCCTAGAAGGCTGCAGTCCATGGGGTCGCTGAGGGTCAGGCACGACTGAATGACTTCACTTTCACTTTTCACTTTCACACACTGGAGGAAGAAATGGCAACCCACTCCACTGTTCTTGCCTGGAGAATCCCAGGGACGGGGGAGCCTGGTGGGCTGTCATCTATGGGGTCGCACAGAGTTGGACACAACTGAAGCGACTTAGCAATAGCAGCAGCAGCATCTGCGTATCTGAGGTTATTGATATTTCTCCTGGCAATCTTGATTCCAGTTTGTGTTTAATCCAGCCCAGCATTTTGCATGATGTACTCTGCATATAAGTTAAATAAGCAGGGTAATAATATACAGTCTTGGCATACTCCTTTCTTGATTTGGAACCAGTCTGTTGTTCCATGTCCAGTTCTAATTGTCACTTCTTGACCTGCATATAGGTTTCTCAAGAGACAGGTCAGGTGGTCTGGTATTCCCATCTCTTTCAGAATTTTCCACAGTTTGCTGTGATCCACAAAGGCAAACACTTTGGCATAGTCAATAAAGCAGAAATAGATGTTTTTCTGGAGCTCTCTTGCTTTTTTGATGATCCAGTGGATGTTGGAAATTTGATCTCTGGTTCCTCTGCCTTTTCTAAAGCCAGCTTGAATGTCTGGAAGTTCATGGTTCACAAACTGTTGAAGTTTGTCTTGGAGAATATTGAGCATGAATTTGCTAGCATGTGTGATGAGTGTAATTTTGCTGTAGTTTGAACATTCTTTGGCATTGCCCTTCTTTGGGTGTGGAATGAAAACTAACTTTTTCCAATCCTGTGGCCAATGCTCAGTTTTACGAATTTGCTAGCATATTGAGTGCAGCCCTTTCATATCATCATCTTTTCAGATTTGAAATGGCTCAACTGGAATTCCATCACCTCCACTAGCTTTGTTTGTAGTGATGTTTCCTAAGGCCCACTTAACTTTGCATTCCAGGATCTGGTTCTAGATGAGTGACCACACCACCCTGGTCATATGGGTCATGAAGATCTTTTTTGTACAGTTCTTCTGTGTATTCTTTCCACCTGTTCTTAATCTCTTCCACTTCTGTTAGGTCCATATCATTTCTGTCCTTTACTGTGACCATCTTTCATGAAATGTTCCCTTGGTATCTCTAATTTTCTTGAAGAGATCTCTAGTCTTTCCCACTCTATTGTGTTCCTCTATTTCTTTGCATTGATCATTCCCTCTCAAAAAATTTTTTATAATATTTCCTTCCCTAAAGTTAATTTCTGAAATAAAGTCAAATGCTTTGGGAAGATATTGAATGGAAGGCTGTGAAGACTCTCATTTAAAATGACAGAAAACCACTTTTTAATTTTCCTATACAAACTATTCATCATACACAACGGAGAACCAGAGGGGATGAAGATCAAGGTTTTAGGTGTCTTGATGGGTCATTCTATATACCATAATTAACATCTGCACTGCTATTCTTGTCAAGAAAGAGGAGCATTGGATATGTTTGGAAATGCAGTAATTCTTTTCATCTTCATCTTACTTAATAGTTCTGTTAAAACTATATTTTTGCTTTTCAAAATGGAAACATAATAACATAAGTCACAGTGGAGTAGTTTCCTATTGAGTATGATCAGAAAGAATGTTTAAAAAAAAAAAAAAGAGCCAGGCAGCTTTAACAACTCATAAATTATGTAATCAATTTGGACAGTAAATATATAGGACTTTCTCATACAGCTAACTAAATTAAGAATGAACATATGTGCATATGCAAATGAAATTAAAATGTCCAGTAAGTACTAATTGTGAAATCATTGAATCTACTTCAGAAAATTTCATGTTATTGGTTACTAAAGTACATCCTTTCCGACATTCATATAACACACTTTCCTAGCTGAAAATACAAGTTCTTGAATTCATAAGGACAGTATCCACACAGTCACCCCCAAGTCTGCTGTTGAATAAGTATGGGAAATATGGCCTGTGCCTTGTTTTCTAATGATATGAAGGATCAGATGGCTCAAAAAACATGTGTTGGCTTAAGGTGGTAAATCATAAACAGAAATAAATTGCCAGCTTACCTCAAATCCAGACTGTCTTTCAATCCCTAACCTCACTAAGTGCTGCTACTCAAGTTGAATCTGACTGTGTCAGAGTTTTGATTCATGCGTTTAAACACTCAGGCAGTTTCTGTGTTGAAAAACTGAGTTGTGGCCATTTTCACAATCAATATTGATCTTCCCAGCCAAAATGATCAAAGGTTAATTTATATCTGTCACTGAGATAACCAGAGAGAATGGAATGGCTTGGCTTCTCTCCATACATTTGGTACATTTTGTTAGGTACTTGAATACTATGGCTCTGGGATGTATCTTCATGGAAAAAAAGAAAGAAAAAAGAAAAATCCAGCATGTGTTTCAGAAAAAGAGCAAAGATAATGTGACACCAGTTTAATATCAATTCCAATTAATGATAATAGTCACACCATCCATGTTCCCTAAAAATACAGTATATGACCTTGTTAATGTAATTGGGTCATTTTATCAGTTTCCTTTATTATTTAGACATAATAATATTTGATAAGGCAGTAATATCATAAGCCTAAGCACAGTTTTAGTCTGCTGGTGCTGTAGCTAGGTGCAAAAGACACTGTGAGCTAGTAAATAAACAAAGAAAGAATAATAAGAAAGAAAAGTGAACCATAGTGAGCTACAGTGAAGAAGCATTAAGCAGCCTATAATAAAAAATTTAAAAAAAAAAACAACTAGCAATTTCAAGTCTTAGAAGAGTTCGTAAAACACAATTAGAAATTGCTTATCTTGTCATGCAGCAATTAGAGAGAACAAGTTAAGAAAAAGGAAATGCTCTATATGTTTATGGACACAACCTGTGTATCTATAGTAACCATTTAAATTAAACAAACAAATAAAAACAGCCTTGAGTTTTATTAGTAGTGTTGACCTGACCATCCTAGAGATTCAAAGGGCTCTGGGATTGGCAGTCAGCCAGTTACTTTCAAACAGCATTAACTCCTAAAATAGCAGTGATGACCATTAACCAACAATAACTTATATGAATATAAATACATTGACAGTGTTATGTTGACCTTCACCCATGATCATGCACCTGATTACCAATTTCATAACGTTTTTATGCAATAAAAATATAGTTCATAGTTTCCATTTCTAGTTATCTTTCTAAAATTAATTAGAATATCATTCTTTCACTCTCTGAAACAAGCAGGTTTTTTTTTTTTTTCTTTTAAATCACTGAATCTTTACTTTATCACAAGCAGAAAAATCTGATTGCAAATTAAGACCCTGCAGCTGAGGAAGATCTTCGCATGTCTCCTAGTTTATAGTTGTGACTTTCTTCAACTTGATGTCACAGTATTTGAAGAGCAGTCTGTAATCATCAGTATGTATTTATAGCTTCCTTCAGGAGCCAATCAGGCACGATCATGTAGCAATGCAAGGTATATGTTTTAAGCTTTGCATAAAGTGTATGTAGCATATTCAACTGACAAGACAATACAATTTAAAAGCTGTAAGAGTAATTATGAGGAAGCAATTTTTTTTTTACCCCCTCCGTTGGTGAGGTGTATGGGATCTTAGTTCCCCCACCAGGGATAAAACCTGCAACCCTCTGCATTGGAAGCAGAGAGTCTTAACCACTGGATCTCCTGGGAAGACTCTAGCAATGCCTGTGATTTATTGAAATGCTCTGAAAGAGGAAGAAATTTGGTTTAGCAGCACTGCTTAAATTGAGGATGCTCAAATCTCTGTGATCTTAAATCATCTGTTTAATCCGATAATATATATTTTTAGTCTATGTCATCTTTCAGTAAAAAGAGGCTTGGAGAATATAGTTAAGACCTATATAATATAGTTATATTAACTAAAATAATGGACTGTCAACTTGGTAACTGTAACTAAGATAGTATGCTTATGGATAGATAGATGGATACATATACATAGGCATTTCCCAAGTAGTAGCTGCAAGTAATTTATTAGCAATAATATGGTTGTGAAATATGCTGTTTGTTAGAGTTCTATTTACATTCTATGCTGACAGGGAGAACATTCTGGGGTTACTTCAGCCAGATAAAAAATACTCTTACTGACTAATTTTGAACCAAAGCCATACCAGTTGTTTGAGATGACAACTTAACATTATAAATCTTGCCAAAGGTTCACCGATCTCAAAACCTTTGACTGTTATCTAGATTAAAAAGTAAAAGTTCACTGTGCAGCTCACTTCTATTGGAGAGAAAAAAACTGACATTCTAAGCAGTATTGATAATATTCGGCCAGGGCCAGCTGTCTTGTGATTTTTAGTGATCTGGTAGACTGAGGCACAGAGCCCACCCCAAGAACTCTAAACTGGAATCATGTATTTTAACTGTACTTTACTGCATAAAGTAAAACAGACACAGACATGCAATCTATAAATTTACTAATAATTTTTCTTTCCAATGAAGTTATGCTAGGTTAGTAATCTTGTAATGATCTATATATATATAGAATGTGGCTCTTGGTGAGTATATAAAGAGTAGCATTTCAGGAATTTTTGCTGAAATATTAAAAAGACAATGAAATATTCCATTCATTCTTACTAGCTCTCTTTCCATCAACTCAAGAGACTGCTCTGAATTTTTAAATTATATTATGACATTATCCTAATAATTGGGTTACATATTATAATAGTTATTAGAAACTGTAGTTTCCAAATTTATTGTGCATATTTCATTTAGTGGTAGATGACCATGAAAGATTTCAAAATTGTGTTTTGATCACTTAGGTCTTTAAAATTTGAATTCCACTTTGAAAGTTATCGCAAAGGATATTTATCAGATTTATATCTGGTGATTTGCAAAAACAAAAAGGTTTCCAACATTTACTCTTATTTTACAAGTTATCTTGCCTATTCACTTTGTGATTTCCTGAATAAATTTTCCATAGTTATTTTTATATTCTAAGCATATTGCCCCTGCCCCTTTCTTTACCTCTTTAGGCATAGGAGTGGTAATATTTTCCTACATTTTCAGGTCTTGGCTTCTCTCACTACATTTTTATAGTTTACTTTCTGAGCCCACACTAAACAGAGTCCCTTCATCAAACATTTTGCAGTTAACCCTTTTGAGTGTCATTCTTTTGGTGCTACTGAAAGATACCCAAGCTATGCCAGCTTATGGGGAAACACACTTTCACATTGTGATTTGATAGATACCTCAAAGCCACCTCTATCACAAAATCACATTATTCTGCCATCGTGTTTCAAATATTCCTATGGATTGAAGCAGCTCTGTAAAGCTCTTACTGAAGTGTAGATATTCTTTATTCTTCTAAAGGATAACAATTAGCATTTTGGTCAATAACACTGTAAGATTAATGAGCTTATCAGAGTAGGAAACCACCAGTTATGCCCAAGAGATGGGTAATTTTGATGAGACAGATTGGAAGATAATAAAAATACATAGTTAATTGCAAAGGGATAGCAGATCTAGATAGGAAGCACACATGATTAGCCATAATCCCTCCAAAGAAGTTATTGAAATAAGCCAGAGTGGAAAAAAAAAAAAAAAGCTCTCAGGTCAAATTTTCATGTCATGAATTTTTCTCCCAGATACAGATATTTTGTATCTCCAGATACAAAATTAGTGACTGTGCTTTTCCCTTATTTTATTTTCTTACATTAACTAAAAAGCTTTATTTTGAGAGTAGTACTGGTTTTCCTAAAAATTTGCATGCAAACATCAACTAGATCTTGAGAAAATTTTAAATATTGTTGATTAAATGTGACATTGCAGCAAAATTGTTCTGTTTCAGAAAAATGATAAACGATTTATAGCTCATAAAATTATCACAAAATTATATTTTTGATGTTAAGGATGGCAATGTTATACGCATTGAATAGTTGGGACATATGGTCAACTACTAGTAAAATAGTGAAATATTAAAGAACTGTAACTTGTCTTCTATCCTCAGAAAATTATAATCTCTGGTTGACAATAGGCATAACAGAAAATACTGCAAGAAATTTCAGACAAATTTATATAGATGTTATAAAATTCACATATTCATTATTTTAATAGAGAAATCTATCTTTCAAAGACCTATATTAATGAAGTAATTTCTCTGGATTTTCAATGTGCATTCAGAGATAAACATACATTTAGTTTGGAATGAGTAATCCTATGCATTATCCCGAGAGGGCAAGATTTCTCTCCACAATACTCCATTATACAAGCCATTTTCAATAATGAAGTAATGGCATTTTCAACAGTCCCCTTAGGAAATTCTTTCAAAATATAACATTATGCTTCTCATTTTAGAATAGCTTTTCTTTATGTACAACCAAATTTAAGCAATGGATTTCACCATGCTATTCTACGTGTAATCTTATGTGGCATATTAGCCTCTTTTAAAATCACACTTTTCTCTAAAATTTGTGAAAAGTAATTTCATCCCTCAATAGTTGTAAGCCATATATTTATTGAGTCTAAGCTACTTTTAGGATTTTAATACAATCCCTAATCAACTTAATTTTTTTTTCTAAATACCCTCCCATTTACCTAAACATACCTGTAACAAAGGGCAAAATCCTGCATACTTATCTGCATCTCATTGGAACTCTGCTACAGAATAATTGCTAATAAGTTACTTTTGTATCTTCAGGCTTTAGAGAATTGTTCTGTTACATATCCTGTGAATCTAGACTTTAGAAAACATCTAAAGAGCTCAGTGAGAGGAATTATAAATTTTATGACATGATTAAGCAGTTCAGTGGGATATAGGTAGCAATCTAATTATGTTTCACTTTGGGGCATTCCACTTGCATTGACTCAAAGTAAGGTGACACATAAGTGCAGCAATTTTGCACTTATTAATACCATTTAGACATTCCAAATATTATCTTGGTGAAATTTTATGCTGTGTACTCTTAGCAGTGTTTCTTAAGTAAAAGTAAATCGATTTATTAACTATTTTCTGATTTAAATGACTTGTCACAAACTGTTTTACATATACTTTTATGTTAGTTTACTGATTTGGGGTTCAGAAGAAATTTAATGTATCTTTTCTTTCAAAAATCTATCTAGTAATAATCTACAGTATGCAAGGCCATTGTGAAGGTGTTGAGGAGAGAGTTACCTAAAAGCAAATTACCTGGCTTTGTGGGGTTTCCATTTTAGTGTTAGAGCTAGACTGTGAACAAATAAATATATGGTGACAGGTAATAAGTAGTGTTTTTCAGAAAAAAATGCAGTTGTGTAAAGTAATAGAGACTGAGTAAAGGATATTATTTTTTATAAGGTGATCAGAAAATATATGAAAAATCAAATTTGACTAAACATCTAAATGAAGTGAGGCCTATAAAAAGAATAGTCCAGACATAAACAATAGCAAATCTGAAGGCCCTGAGACCTCATTAGTCTTGATGTATTTCAGGCACAGCAAGAGAGTATAGCTGAGCAGAGGGAGTAAGGTGGAGTTGAGGGGGAAAGTGGCAGAGGGAGTACTGATATGAATCAGAGAGTTGGGCAGGAGCCAGATATTATGGGACTCTGAGCCATGGAAAGGAGTATGACTTGTATTCTGAAGTCCTTGGAAGCCAAAATGTTCTGCGTTAAATACTGTGTTAGGCTGAATAACCCCCAAATATATCCACATCCTCATCCCCAAACATGCAACTATGTGATCTTACATCACAAAAGAGACTTTGAATATGTGATTAAATTAAGGATTTTGAGATGTGATTATCCTGGATTGGCTACCTAGGCAGGGTGTAATCATAATGGTCCTTAAAAGAGGGGTGCAGGAGGAGTTAGAGAAGGTAATGTGGTAACAGAAATGGATACTTGGAGTTTGTGCTTTGAATATGGAGAAAGACCCAGAAACTATTAAATATAGACAACATCTAGAAGCTGAAGAAAGAAAGGAGATGGATTTTTCCCTCAGAGTTTCCAGGATGAAGCAGCTTGGTTAATACCTTGACTTCCATCCAGTGAAATGTATTCTCAGAATTTTGACCTCCAAAACTATAAGATGATGTTCTTTTAAGTCACAAAGTTTGTGATAATTTGTTATAGCAGCAAAAGAAAACTAATAAGAATATACTACCTATTGAGGGGCTTCCTTGGTGGCTCAGAGGTTAAAGTGTCGCTCAGTTGTGTCTGACTCCTTGTGACCCCATGAATCACAGAACGCCAGGCCTCCCTGTCCATCACCAATTCCCGGAGTTCACTCAAATTCATGTCCCTCAAGTTGGTGACATACATGGCTCTAATTAAGGATCAGAGTATAGAATGTCACAAAGTGAAATAAGGGAATCCAGCTAGGAAATAATAGTAACTTGGGGTGGTGAGTTTTTAGGGATGGAGGTAGGCTGAAAAACTTGCTGATTGACTGTGTGTATCTTGAGTAAGAGACAGACATTATATTATCAGTCTATGAGTTACAATCACCACCACTTAATTATAGCAACAAAAATTTATCATCTCAGTTTCCAGCCATTTATTATCTCAGGAGTCCAAGTGCGCTTGCCACAGATAGGGTCTCACAGGCCAAAATCAAGTTATCAACTAAACTGGACTACTCTCTTGAGGCTCTGAGAATCCGATTTTCTAACTCACACAGACTGTTGGCAGAATCCTGTTCCTATGGTTGTAGGACTGAGATCCCTGTTGTCCTGATGACTGAGTAGCTGGGGTTTCTCTCAGCAGTTAAAAGCTGCTCTCCAATCCTTTTCACATGATCCTTTCCATCTTCAAACGTACCAGTGACATAATGAGTCTTTCTTGTGCTTTGAATCTGAGTTTCTTTCTCCAATAGCTAAAAAAATCTCCCTGATTTTCAAGAGTTCAGGTGATTATTTTAGGCCCAAATATAGTTTAGATTCTTAACTAAAAATCAACTTTATTTGTTGCTGAGTGTCCTTATTATATTTGCAAATCCGCTTTTGCCCATTCTCTTAGTACAAGCTGCTTTAACAGAATATCATAGACTCGCTTTAACAAGGAACATTTATTTATCACAATTTAGAAGGCTGGGAGGACTAAGATTAAGGTACAGGCAAAATTGGTGTCTGAGGAGATCTCCCTTCCTAGTTGGCAAGCAGTGCCTTTCTTGCTGTACATGGCAGAGAGAGAGAGAGAAAGAGAGAGAGAGAGAGAGAGATTGTTTACTAGAGAGAGTAAACAATCTAGTTCTCTAGTCTCTTTTTATAAGGGCACTAATTGATCACAAGGACTTCACCCTTATGACTTCATCTAAACCTGATCCTTTCCCAAAGATCCTTCCTCAAAATACCATCACATCAGTTTCAAAATATGAATTTGCCAGACAGAAACCTTCAGTATGTAACAACCATATAATTTAACATTACACTTGTGTGAAATTGTATGTTTCTAGTCCCAGGAATTAAGTTGGAGAAACTTAGATTTCTGTCTATCAGGTGCCAAGTCTGACTCCTTTTTCTGTTTGTTTGTTTCTGAATGGAGAAAGCAGGTGATTGGTGTGCCATACACAAGAATGGTAATTTCAGGAACACTACCATGTTTAGGGAAAAAAAGAAAGAATTACATTAATTGGAAATGCCAATTAGAAATATAGGAGTAGCCATGAGTCAGAAATATAGGAGGAGCCATGAGTCAGATATGTTGATATTGCCACAAGAGAATGATAATGGGGCTGAAAATGTAAGTTGGGGACTCTCTTATATATATTATATATATATATATATATATATATAATATATATACACATACAATTTATA
>SJYX01004054.1:286242-319222 GCA_006410675.1 Oreotragus oreotragus
TCCCATTTGTTTATTTTTGCTTTTATTTCCAGTATTCTGGGAGGCAGATCATAGAGGATCCTGCTGTGATTTATGTCGGAGAGTGTTTTGCCTATGTTCTCCTCTAGGAGTTTTATAGTTTCTGGTCTTACATTTAGATCTTTAATCCATTTTGAGTCTATTTTTGTGTATGGTGTTAAGAAGTGATCTAGTTTCACTCTTTTACAAGTGGTTGACCAGTTTTCCCAGCACCGCTTGTTAAAGAGATTGTCTTTACTCCACTGTATATTCTTGCCTCCTTTGTCAAAGATAAGGTGTTTGTATGTGTGTTTTTAAACTTGAATCTCAGCCTGAAATTCATCTGTAATGAATTACTTCATTTCTTCATACATGAGATTTGCTCCTAAAAACATGTTGCATATCAAATAAGATTTACTGTGGTTTCTTGAGAAGTTATACAGATTGTAGGAAATGAACAGTAATTCAGGAAATATCAGTATATGAATAACTTTGTAAAATGAAACTCATGAAATATGAGAAAAAGAAAGTGAACTATAGGAGAAAGAAGATACAGTTTGCAATAATGTAAATAAGCTATTGCATACCATGCAATTGGGTAAAAATTTGAGTTAATTTAAATAATCAGTAACCTTAGACCACTGTCATTTCATTGATTGCAATATCTAATGTGAATGGTGAATCAATAAAATTACCTAAGATATTTTCTTTACAGCCATTAGCTTTAGCAGAAAAAAAGAAAGGGACCTGATATTCAAGTCATGCTGTAGAAAGCTAAAGATTTATAAGGAGGCACTCTCCATTCTTTGTGAGCTATAAAGTCTGTCCAAATAGCAATATCCTCTTTGGCAGAGAATCTGCTGCTCAGACTGGCCATGTGTTATTGCATTTGGACTGACTCCATCCGCAAATGTTGACTTTTCATCTGTGACCAAGGAAAAAATCTGTATGAGGAACAGAACGTGTAAAACATTTAATCCTTGTTTACTTGTTAACCAAAGGTTTTGTCAGATCCTGCTGGTATGAGATTTCTGTATTTGTTTCTCAAGGTGACTGTAGATGCTGTCATAATTTTGAGTTTAAATTTGAGCTATAAACTAAAAGTTAGATTATAGCTTTTACTTTGATAAATATAAATACTTGTTCCAATCATACTTTCACATTCTAGGACTTAATATGATGTAAGTAATATACTACAGGAACAGTTGATTTATAATTCCTTTGCTCTATCTTGGACTTTTCATTAGTAAAATGAAAATAACACTGAAAATGTGATTATCTATGACAAACCACAGTGATATTTAACAAAGGAATAAAAGGCTGGTAGATGTCATGCATCAACATTTAATCTTTGAATCTCAATTTTTAGATGAGAAACTAAGAAATAGTGAATCTAAAATTAATTTCACCAAATTTATACTAATTCATTGTTTTCAGTTCAGTAAAGTCACTCAGCCATGTCTGACTCTTTGCAACCCCATGGACTGCAGCATGCTAGTCTGCCCTGTCCATTCATTGTTTTACTGGGCTCTAATCTATTTCTGTTGGCCTGAGTTATGATGATCACCTGACCTGAGATTTATGAACTAGTTCTGAATTTAGATATTCTATGCAAGAATCTCTTGAACCTAATGAGATCAAACAAAAATTATTCAGTGAATGAATGAAAAATTTTTTTCTCATAGGCATAATCAAATTTGCCAGATTTATTTTTGGATTTTGACTGTCCGCACAATTATGCTATACTATTTTATATGCAAATCTGAGTTTATATGGGATTGCAATTTGTACCCCTTTATTGTTTCTCTGGGCAGAGTAATAACTCATATCTATTCCCATGTAATATTGATTTTAAATTATCAATTGGATATAGGATAATGTGATCTAAAATAGAGATCATATACCAAAAGGGCATATGAGCAATGCTGAGCAGGTTCCTCAGTTTTCATGTCAACTCTCATATTCAAAATTAACTTTGACCATTTTTAGACTGGAAGCAAATTAATCAATTTGTTTCATATATGAAACTCATCAGTAGTGTGTGGAGATAGTAGAAGCCCCCATCAAGTGACTTAGCTTTCTACTCAGGGTAATCTGTGATACGAAATTTTTATCACCGCTGCATCTTATCTCACAAAAATGTAAAAGAATTAGAAATGAACTGAGGGTGAAAATGAGATAGTAAAAATACCAAGTTTTTTATATTGGTCTCTTAGAGATACTAAAGTTACCTAGAAGTGTAGTAGGTGAGAATTTTTGTTTCCCTGAAACTTTTTAAAGGAAGTTGAGTAAGGAAAGGAGCAAGTATAATAACTAAGATTTTTCTCAGTAAATCAATAGCAAGTACAAAGCAAAGTAATAGGATAAAAGCCTACTCTAAACCAGAAATTTTGTTAAAACAAGGAATTTAAACTGCTTCAGCAAAATTCAAGTCAGTGGATACATCTTCCACTTTAAGATGTTTAGTGATGCACAACTCTTTGCATACTACAATCATGCTACATTTTAAGATAATTTTTCTGAGGAAAATACAGTAAAACTGGAACTTAGTTGTTTTGCATAAAAATAATGATATATGGTCTAACCACAAAAAGGCCATTATAACATGACAATCAGATATGTTTTGCATGAAAGAGGTATTTTTCTATAATAAAATTTGAATGAGACAAAAATTGAGTGAGATGTGATGAATTNTTTTTCTGAGGAAAATACAGTAAAACTGGAACTTAGTTGTTTTGCATAAAAATAATGATATATGGTCTAACCACAAAAAGGCCATTATAACATGACAATCAGATATGTTTTGCATGAAAGAGGTATTTTTCTATAATAAAATTTGAATGAGACAAAAATTGAGTGAGATGTGATGAATTTGAACCAAAATGATATAAAAATGACATCTATTTTACAATTCAATTTTGGCAGTCTGTTTAGTCCTATTTTACCCAATAGGAAAAAATTCCAAGGAAAATTTATTCATATAAAAGTCCAAACTGTCATATAGTTTGAAATCTAATGAGAAATATGAAAGTTCTCATGATTTTTTTACATGTTGGTTCGTTTTGATCTTTGGAAAGAAAGGGTTTCAAATCATCAGTTCAAAAAACAGGTGGACACCAGACCAGAAGGCACTTGTTAATAACAGTAGTGAATTAATCAATGAAGTACTAGTTCTACTTCTGGGTATAACAAAATGAGATAAAAACTCATTCAAGTATGCTGCCATTGATGTATAGCTGGAGCTCCATCAAATTGGATTGTTTCACATTTTGAACCTGCACATTAAAAGTCAGCAATTCAAGCAGCTCTATGACAGCTGTTGATGCCTAAATCATAAACAGATTGTTTGTTTGTTTGTTTGGTTTTTGGTTTTGAGCAGCAAGGTGAATTGGATAAAGATGGAGAGGGAAATACATTGAGACCTGATATATACATTAACTGAAATGACTTTCAAGAAGCTTTTCATGTGCTTTCGTTTTTGCTTTCAGCATTTAAATGCAGAGACAGATGGCTTGGACAGTTTTATCAACATTTGTGTCTTTAGACATTCAAAAACCAAGAAAGATAACCAAACTCAAAGATTGCAGATTGTGAGAGGGGCAAAAGTAATTTAGCTTTTTTTTTTTTTAAATCAATAAATATTTCAGTGTTAAAAAAATCATGATAGTGTTTTTAAAATACATTTAAAAAATAAAATGGAAGCAATTAGTATAAGGCTGAAATTATGGAAAGTATTTCTAAGCAGTTTTAAATTCTGATTTGAATTCTAAGTAGATATTGTATAACATGACAGAAATAGGACATCAAAATTTATGAATAATTTGGAGAAGTAGGGAAGCGTAATCACATATGCATGCACTTGTACACATGCACACACACAATTTCAAAATTTATTAAGAATCCAGCACATTTCTGATACATGTAATACATGTTAGATATTCAATAGACACTTGTTGAAGGAATTATGAAAAATAAATACAATTATTTATCAATTAAGACAACCTCTTATAGTGATGACATTAAAAATAATTATATGTCAATGATAAAGGATAATATTTCAGTTTAAATGCTATATATTTGATGNTTTGGTTTTATTATGAAAAATAAATACAATTATTTATCAATTAAGACAACCTCTTATAGTGATGACATTAAAAATAATTATATGTCAATGATAAAGGATAATATTTCAGTTTAAATGCTATATATTTGATGGAGAATCATGAATTATTTTCAATTATATTTTGAAAATAACAACATTAAATATTAATGCTTTATGAAGAATGTCTTTCTCCTTTTTAAAAATGTGAAACAATTCAGTAAGTGGTTCTAAAAATGAGAAAAATTAACTGGAAACTATTTAATGTTTAAGATGCTTCAGATTATAAACTTTTAAAGGACCAGGATATTTAGGAAATCAGTAAAATGACTGTGTTCTCTTAAATAATTCACGATAAAAATGTTTTTATTTTTTTCTACCAATTCATGACACAGACTTTATGGAAAAACTTAGAAGCATTGCTATTTCTCAAAATAAAACCCATATTGTGTGTGTGAGTTTTAGGCAACCACTGGAAATTATACATAGGTCAAAATGAAAAGAGTAAAAGTTTTCACATTTAATGTCAGGCCCTAAAACAGAAACTTGCCAGAAAATAAGCAAAGTAAATTTTCCAACAAAGGAGTTCAATTACATAAATAAATTGTAATGAGGTTATATAGATAGATAGGTAAATTTCTCGGAGAAGGTGATGGCACCCCACTCCAGTATTCTTGCCTGGAAAATCCCATGGACAGAGGAGCCTGGTAGGCTGCGGTCCATGGGGTCGCGAAGAGACGGACAAGACTGAGCAACTTCCCTTTCACTTTTCACTTTCATGCATTGGAGAAGGAAATGGCAACCCCCTCCAGTGTTCTTGCCTGGAGAATCCCAGGGACGGGGGAGCCTGGTGGGCTGCCGTCTATGGGGTCACACAGAGTCGGACACGACTGAAGTGACAGCAGCAGCAGCAGCAGGTAAATCTCTATATAAATAGATGACGGTTAGACGCAGTTCTGTGATCCTGGCTGGTCACTTTCCCTTTCTGAGTTAATTCATATCCCACCACTTCCCTTCTAGAGCTCTCACACTAGTAGGTCATGATGCACACACCCTAACTGCCGGAAAGGTCAGGTTGTCAGATAACTTGAGACAACCTCTGTGCCCTAGAACCTGAAAAATTATTAAAATCAGTCAATCCACAGAGGGTGCTCAGAACTTAGCTCTTCCCACTCTGGTTGGTGATACATAAACAGTCCACTACAATTCCAGCTTATTTTTATGCTGTGCTTGGTACAACCCTCCCTGGGGCCCTGCCTGGTGGCCTTTCTTTTTTAGGGCTATAGGTAACAACACCTGGCTCTCATGCAATTGCCATCATTATGTTGTATACCACTTTTTGACGAATCTTTAAATTTTGTAAAGCAATCAGATACCTAAAAGACTGACCTAAGAATCTACAGAACTTCTGTAAATTTATTTACAGACTTTATCAGAAGCTTTCAAATTTATTTACAAGAATGAATCATATACATTTTCAAAGAGCAATTAACACTATTTAATGGAAAAATATATTTGTAAATTAAAGATTTTGTATAGTACACACAAATGTTAACTGTAAATGTCTTAAAAGTATCAGTTATCTGTAAGAAATTTCAGAAAAATGTAGAAATTATATAACTAGGAACAAAGTACCCCTGTTACCTTGTGAAGAGACAAGCCTCCTTAAATCCTACTTCCTTTCCAATGACACCCTTTTTTCGTCTCTTGGTTCACTGCTTTTAAGGCAATTACTTGTTTCCCAGGATAGATGCATAGTTCCATGGGGACAGCATTGACATCTGCTTTGTTAACTGTTATATTCCCAGTGCCTGTCACAGTGTCAGCATATAGTACATGCTCAGTAAATAATAATGGAATAAATAAATGTTATCAGTTCTGAAAAACAATGCACACTATTTTTGTTAAAATGTGTCACTCGGTGCTGAATATTTCAGGTCTACACATCACACACACACAATTCTTGGGTAATACCCTCAATTTAATAAGATAGTAATGTATGTTGGATAAAACTATATAAAAATAATCTTTCATACTCTCTTTTTATATATTCTATAAAATCCTGATGCTATTGATATTTCTAAGGTAGCTAATAATCCCACCACCACCACTTTGGAGCTATTAACAAGAAAAGAAAAATGTACTAATGATTCTGGAATAGTAAAAGTTAAGAATTTATTGATAGACCTAAAGATATATTATATATCAAATTTGTGATTATCTCCATTGATGTCTAGAAAGGAGTGAACATATTTAACAGAGAAGTTAAATAATTCACTTGCTTCCCTAGTGGCTCAGACGGTAAAGCGTCTGTCTGCAATGCAGGAGACCCAGGTTCAATCCCTGGGTTNGACCTAAAGATATATTATATATCAAATTTGTGATTATCTCCATTGATGTCTAGAAAGGAGTGAACATATTTAACAGAGAAGTTAAATAATTCACTTGCTTCCCTAGTGGCTCAGACGGTAAAGCGTCTGTCTGCAATGCAGGAGACCCAGGTTCAATCCCTGGGTTGGGAAGATCCCCTGGAGAAGGAAATGGCAGCCCACTGAAGTATTCTTGCCTGGAAAATCCCATGGACCATGGAGCCTGGTAGGCTACCTTCCATGGGGTCGCAAAGAGTCAGACATGACTGAGCGACTTCACTTTCACTTTCAACTGTCACAAGTATTGCTAAGGCGAAGGGATTTGTTGTTGAGGAAGCTTTTGGTATGATATTTGTGAAACCAGCATATTCTGATTACTTAAATTCTGCCTTTTAAGTGGAGGATATCTTTAATAATTTCTCAGAACATTTTCAAACTCATAAAAATTTAATTAACAATTAACATTGTGCGTGCCATTGCTATTGTTTAGCACCATGAAGAATCAGAAAATAGATCATTCCTTTTTTTCATGAATGGATTTTAAATCTAGTTGAGAGAAAACAAAAATAAAAATGTATACTCATGAGTGTACAAACCCTAAAGACAAAAGACAAAAATGTCATAACGTAAAAGTTGAGTGGGTTCAGTTAGGGAATTTGTTATGCATTTATAGGGGAACATCTGTGGAAATCTTCCCAGCGCATACAAGATATGGATTAGCAAAGTTTGGGAAGCTTGCTCTGGTACAGGGGAAGCAAACTTCCCCTTGATAGAGTCAGTAATTAAATGAAAACAAGCCAGACAAAAGCATTTTCTAGGCCTGTGATTCTGATGGAAGGGGTGCTGGTTAGTTTGAACAAAATCAAAACGTGTTGGCTTTGTGGATACAGAGTCACCGAATACACCAAAGCGAACCTATAAGGAAGAAATTAGTTTGAAATTTTAAAGTGTGGCCAAAATTCAGAGGACAGAGAAAGGCTCGTCAGTTCAGTTCAGTTCAGTCACTCAGTAGTGTCCTAGCCTTGGCGACCCCATGAATAGCAGCATACCAGGCCTTCCTGTCCATCATGAACTCCCGAAGTCTACTCATATTCCAGTCCGTCGAGTTGGTGATGCCATCCAGCCATCAGATCCTCTGTCATCCCCTTCTTCTCCTGCCCCCAAATCCCTTCCAGCATCAGGGTCTTTTCCAATGAGTCAACTCTTCGCATGAGGTGGCAAAGTACTGGAGTTTCAGCTTTAGCATCATTCCTTTCCAAAGAATACCTAGGGCTGATCTCCTTTAGAATGGACTGGTTGGATCTCCTTGCAGTCCAAGGGACTCTCAGGAGTCTTCTCCAACACCACAGTTCAAAAGCATCAGTTCTTCCCCACTCAGCTTTCTTCACAGTCCAACTCTCAAATCCATACATGACCACTGGAGAAACCATAGCCTTGACTAAATGGACCTTAGTCGGCAAAGTAATGTCTCTGCTTTTCAATATGCTGTCTAGGTTGGTCATAACTTTTATTTCAAGGAGTAAGTGTCTTTTAATTTCATGGCTGCAGTCATCATCTGCACTGATTTTGGAGCCCCCCAAAATAAAGTCTGACACTGTTTCCACTGTTTCCCCATCTATTTCCCATGAAGTGATGGGACTAGATGCCATAATCTTTGTTTTCTGAACGTTGAGCTTTAAGCCAACTTTTTCACTCTCCTCTTTCACTTTCATCAAGAGGATTTTTAGTGCCTCTTCAGTTTCTGCCATAATGGTGGTGTCATCTGCATATCTGAGGTTATTGATATTTCTCCCGGCAATCTTGATTCAAGCTTGTACTTTTTCCAGCCCAGCGTTTCTCATAGAGAAGGTTAAATTAAATATCCTAGTGAGTAAGTGATCACTGAAGTTTTGTGAGAGAAATAATTTTAAGTAACGAACAAATGTTTTAAAAATAAAACTATTTGCTTTTGAGGAGATGGGATTATGGATCATATGGGAAGGAAGTTTACTGTTATTCTAAAGAGCAGACTTCAGATTTCAAAATAGACTAAAATTTCAGTAAGGGTACATTTTAAGCACCTTTTTTTTTTTTTCCCCTTTTCATATCTTGTGTCCGTTCTGTTGCTGTGTGTGTGTGGAGGTCAGGTATTTGCCAACATCAGTTACCTATCTCAGCAGGTATTTTTTTTTTTTTATCATGCAAGAAATAACTAGAATATTATTAAGTCAAATAGATATTAATGTAAATACTCCACAATTATTGGGCACTTAAAAATATTAGTATTGCTAACTTGGATTTTAGCAGAGACCTGCATTCCAATTGTTGGCTCTTTTAATTGTTGAGTAGGCAAACTTTCAGAGATGTTTTCTTCTACATTTCTATTCTGATGACTCTTAGCTTTTGAAAATGTTTTATGCCTCAAGCATTCTTGCCTATCTGATACTTAATCTCATTCATAAAATCAATTCCTAATTTTCAAGCTATCACTTATGACTTGACTGTTTAATAAAGGGAAAGAAAACACAACAACAAAATACCCAACTTAACCCTTAACCATTTGACACTTACTGTTTTTCAGTACAGAACTGATTTTCTCTTTACATAATCAGAGAATAGTTTACTTTCAAAATCATGGTTAAAATGTTTTAGATTGCCTCTGGTTAAAAAAAAATAGAAGAGAGAGAGAGAAATATCTATGATGACTTTTTTCTCTTTGAATATTACACTCTATGCGTTCCAATTTGCAACCTAGCTAGACTTTTACTCTAGTGAAATTTGAGTTATTTAATCCATTTATAAATTAAGAAAATAGGTTAAGCTTGGAAGGAAGCAAATGGGGTCTTTATTTTCTTGGATTTCACAATGCTTGAAGTCAACCAGATGAGTCTTTAGTAGTATACTTTAGATAAAATGTTCTTTAAAATTATTACTTAAATTAAAAAAGAATGTTGCAAAGTTATTTTAATGAATTTCATATTAAGATATATGTTTACATGGAAGATCATTTTGTATAACTATTCACAGTATTTATTTTTAATACTACATTTCAAGTAACACCTTTAGTATTGGAGTTTTTAATTAACATCTTCTGATATTGTATATAAAATTTTGTAAATTTCATTATTTCTCATGAATATGAGTTTTTATTGAGAATTAGGACATAAATCAGTAATAATACATATGTCATAGAAAAAGTTAATCTGAAATGATATATCATGGGTATATCTGTTTACCTATATCTATCTACTTATTTTTTGATCTGTCTGTATCTCTAGATATAAAATGGCTTAAGGGAAAGAGTAATTTTTACCTCCAAAACAAGGAATTTTATTCCTTCTATGTAATTCTTAAAAGGATAGGATATTACTCAGCCATAAAAAAGAATGAATTTCAGTTTTAATTAGGTGGCTGAACCTATAGCCTGTTACACAGAGTGAAGTCAGTCAGAAAGAGAAAAACAAATATAGTGTATTAATGCATATATATGGAATCTAGAAAAAGGTATTGATGAACCTATTTTCAAGGAGGGAATAGAGATACAAATCTAGAGAATGGACTTGTGGACACAGTGGTGGAGGGAGAGAATGGGACAGATGGAGAAGGTAGCATCAACATATATACACTATCAGATGTGAGATGGATAGCTGACAAGAAGCTACTGTGCAGCACAGGTGTTACAGTCTGCACTCTGTGATGGCCTGGAGGGGTGGGATGGGGGGAGGACAAGGAGGGGATAAAGGGGAGAGAGGGAGAGGGGATAATTATACACATAATTATCCGTGTATAATTATGGCTAATTTGCATTGTTGTATGGCAGAAACCAACACAACATTGCAAAAATTAAAAAGTGGAAAAAAAGGACAGGGAATCATATCTATGAATTGCTTAACTTAATACGATTTTCATGAGAAAATGAGATCACCAGTGCACTTTTTCTCTAAGGATATAATTAAAAATGAAAACTCTAACCACTCTCTTTCCTCACTTTCTCTGTCTCTTGTCCTCTGCAGATGGGCCCTTGGGCCCCCGAGGATTAGCCGAAGCTACAGAGATGTGCACTCAAGAGTGCTTGGTTTTGGGTCACTCTGATAATTGCTGGATGCCTCCTGGCTTAGGTCCATATCAACACCCTAAATCTCCTCTCTCAACCTTTGCACCCCAAAAAGAATGGATCAAGAAGGACAAGCTTGTGAATGGGCACACCCTGACCAGAGCCTGGAAAGAAGATAGCAACAGGAGCCAGTTCAATGACCGTAAGCAGTATGTCTCCACTGAAGGCCATTTCAACAATGGCAGCCACATGACAGACATTCCTTTGGCAAATCTGAAGTCTTATAAGCAAGCAGGAGGTGCTATTGAGAGTCCTAAGGAGCACCAACTCTAAAAAAAAGGCCATATGGGACCTAAGGACTTTAATCTAAATAGACATGCTAATACCGTGTGTGTCAGAGCTTTATGTATTCAGTAGATCTCTACAACTATGCCCCTTAGAGCAGGGATACCCATAATTTTGTGTTGGCACCATGGAGGATACAATGTTTTATCACATTAGAGAGAAGATAGTTTTACTAGCCATATGATCTTATTTACTAGGATTGATTAAACTTTCCAGAAGTGTCTCCATTGTGCAAATATCTTTTTTTAAATTGCATTTTATTTTGACCCTGGACTGCTGCTATGAATAATAGAATATGCATTTGGAGAGTAAGGAAGTTCCATGGATTAGAGTGACTGACAGACATATCCAGTTAGAAAATTGTGCTCTTTTTGTCATTGATCTGTGCTGACTGCTATACTTGACATTATACTTCAAACAAAACTTAAAAAGATAAGCATTAAACCTATTGTGCTGTTAACAACATTAGTGGACACTTGTAAGTCAATCAGTGTTAAAGTATTTGTAAATAGAAGCAAGTTATTATTAACAACTTTATGTACTTATATCGTTCACCTAAAAATGTTGTAGCATAATTCTGTGTCTTATGGTTGCTTCTTTCCTTTTTTTGTTTGCCTCTTTGTTGTTATTTTTGTTGTTTCTTTTAGTGAGGTGTTTCTGCGTTAGTAGTCTGTCTTGACACACTTTGTTCAAAAGATCTCAAATACTTGTGTTTAAAGAAAAGGTTCTGGAATCTTGCTTCTTTTATGATAGCTTATGTTGCTGGAATTCTAAAAAATAAAGATAAAAATGAAAACTTCATATATAAAAGGACTTCTGCAAAAGCTTGAAAATTCAGAACCTATTTTCTTGACATCCTTATTTTCAAAGTAGGCAAAAGCAAAATCACTTATTTAGTAGCATTAAATGAGATACTAATGGGAAAGTGTTATCTTTCAGAAAGTGAAGTAATATCCTGTGCTTGTCACTCATGCAGAATTAATATATTAAATTAGCATATATTAAAGAAAAATTAATATTCAAAATAGTTTCAATTGGGCAAATGTGTGTCTACAACTTTGTTGAAATGGCAGTTTGTGTTGATCCTCATATATGATAATGTTGTTGTAACACAAGTGTTAGATCATAGCCACAAAATATTTAATGTGTTGTGCCTTCATGATGTAACAGAACATTCTCCAGGTAGGCTAGTTGGGGGATATTAAGGGATAAATCTCTAATTATTGCTGTTTAACTGTTATCATAGTTGGCCAATGCCTGGCAGGTACCAGCATCTTGTCACTTAGGTCAAACCAACAGAGTGACAACTAATGTTAATAAGATCTCAGTTGCACGTGCAAACAAATCCAAATTTGAACATTCTTAGGAGGTTTTTGTTAAGGCATGACAGATGATTTAAACAAATAAATAGCATGCAACAAAATGTTTTTACTGAAAGAAGTGAAAGTTATCTTAATGCCACGGTTCAACATCAGCTTAAAAGTTAAAAAAAATAAAATAAAATAAAAAAAAATGGTTTGCTAATCTGATAGATAATTTGTTCTTACCAAAAATAAAATTACTTTGTAAATAGCAGTTCACATTTTTTCCACAGTATAATGGAAAATAATGGGTAGAGGTGCATTACTTATTACAGTACATATTTGTCGGTTTGTGAAGGGTGTTTGATGACTTTGACAGAATAAATATCTAAACAATTATCCTTGTTACTGCTTTGCCAGTTCTACGTTATTTACAATTATTCAGCTCTTGCAATAAATGTTCTGAATTCCTGACTATAGTGTGTTAATTCTTGTTCAAAATCCAAAGGGGTGATTTCTACTCTAATTGTTAGATAAATATAGTTGATAAAATAAAATTTTAATTATAAAATTAGGGGTTTACTACTTATGTTCTGAATATATGGCCAAGTTAGAGTTAAATTCTCCTAATGAGCTATTAAGTCATTTTCTTGTGAAATTCATAAGAAAAATTAGTTCATTTTCTAATCAAGTTTCATACAAATTTCATCAAAGTGAAATCTCAAGTCAGAAACTGGGCAGGTAACACTGGTTAGTTAGTGAGGTGATCTTCTTGTCTCTTAGTATCTTTAATAAGATTTCATGAAACAAACTCCCAAATATTTCATTTTTGGCAGAGGATTATTCAGGGATTAAGACCTTGAAACAAGGGCCAAAGCTTCATCTATATTTCTTTCAGATTAGCAAAGTGGACCCAGAAACTGCCAAGGATAATAAGACACATTCACACATGTGCCATGTGTTTATATTCATCACAGAGCAGCTGGATCAGAGCTTTATAGCAAATAAACAGGTCTGACTCTTCCTCTACAGCTTTTGAAGAGTTTTAAAATAAGGCTCAGAAGATAGTGACATACAAGTAATGACATTTACTTGGGCCAGTGGCTGTATGGAGAACCTAACTCCTCTTCTCTGAACACCAGGTTTGTCCAGTACAGACTTGTCCAGTACTTCTTTCCTTCATGGAGCAGACTGGCCCTAAGACACAGAGAATGAATGGATTCTGGAAATAGGCTACTCTTGAAAAAAAGCAAAACAAAACCGTCTTTGCCCAACCCCTTCCATTTTTTACCAATCAGATGTCATTCCCTTCTGCCTTGCAGAGTAAAAGGTGAGAAAAACTAAAATAACTATTATCATTATTTTCCTTCCCAAAAAGATTGGAATAGAAATGCCTTCTTCCAAACCAGAAGTTTGGAAAGAAACTCCCCACACCATAATATTTCTTCTAATAATTATGGCAACACCTGCTCTTATCAAGGCATTCAGTATGCTCTGTAAAAATTTAAGATAGGTAACATTACAAACCAAAATGAAATATTTACTTATTAACTAATTAGCTAAAAGATACAGTCATAATGACTAATCTTAAATATCACCCACATTATTTTATTGTATAGATGTGGAATATCATAAATCATGTTTACCTGGAAATCAAAACCAGTTACATTTCCTCATAAAGCACACCATATGAAATGTATAAAAAGTTATTATCAAATGTTCCAATGCTATATACTACACATTTTTAAGACAGGTATAGAAATAAACTTTATTAAGCTCAATATGATCTGTTTGAATGAACATTTCTATACATACACTAACATAAAACATATATATAAATAATGACTATTCATTAATAGACAGCTGAGAAGTCATTTTGCTGCCCTGATACTATTCACCAAATCTTATTCCATAGAGTAGTATTCCCTCCCCCCCCCACCCATCATTCCTTAGCTGAAGTAAGAAATGTAGCGGAGGCCCAGAAGCCATTCTAGTATTTATTAAACTCTCTTGGATAGAAGCCAGGAATGGCTAATTATTATTAGTGAGGAGTTTTGGCAGTCAGGGATGAAAGGGATGCCTTGTCAGTTTCAGTTCTAATGTGGATGCCAGGGTGTTAATTTGAAAGAGGGCAAACCAAACTGTGAAAAGGAGGAGTGGTATTGGGATTCTAAAAATGCTTCATTGTTCTGCTTTGTTTAAATAGAGATGAATTTCTCTCCCTAAAGGAAGCTCCTTCATTGGTTGTTTTGAAAGATATTGCTTTCAAATTCTCCCAGTGTTCTTAAAGGCATAGTAACTACATAGTGATCCTTTTGTAGGAGGTCACAATTATCTTCATTACCTCAACCATAGTTTGGCCTCAGGTCAAATAACAGGGAGGGAACAGTGCCTGCCCTTCAAAAGAAAATTGGTTCAAAAATTTACTGAGCATGGCCCCACCCATCAGGGCAAGAACCAGTTTTCCCCTCAGTTAGCTTCTCCCATCAGGAATCTTCAATAAGCCTCTTATACATCTGCATCAGAGGACAGACAGATTGAACACCACAATTACAGAAAACTAAACAACCTAATCACATGGACCACAGCCTTGTCTAACTCAATGAAACTATGAGCCATGCCCTATAGGGCCACCCAAGAGAGATGGGTCGTGGTAGAGAATTCTGACAAAACATGGTTAACTGAAGAAGGGAACGACAAACCAATTCAGTATTTTTGCTTTCAGAAAACCCATGAGCAGTATGAAAAGGCACAAAGATAAGACACTGAAAGATGAACTCCCCAGGTCAGTAGGTGCCCAATATGCTACTAGAGATCAGTGGAGAAATAACTCCAGAAAGAATGAAGAGACAGAGCCAAAGCAAAAACAATACCAGTGGTGGATGTGACTGGTGATGGAAGTAAAGTCCAATGCTGTAAAGAGCAATAATGCATAGGAACCTGGAATGTTAGGTCCACGAATAAAAGCAAATTGGAAGTGGTCAAACAGGAGATGGTAAGGGTGAACGTAACGTTTTAGGAATCAGTGAACTAAAATGGACTGGAATGGGTGAATTTAAGGACAAAATAGGTATGGATCTAACAAAAGCAGAAGATATTAAGAAGAGGTGGCAAGAATACACAGAAGAACTACACAAAAAATATCTTCATGACCCAGATAATCAAGATGGTGTGATTACTCACCTAGAACCAAACATCCTGGAATGCAAAGTCAAGTGGCCCTTAGGAAGCATCACTTCAAATAAAGCTAGTGGAGGTGATGGAATTCCAGTTGAACTATTTCAAATCCTAAAAGATGATGTTGTGAAATTGCTGCACTTAATATGCCAACAAATTTAGAAAACTCAGCAGTGGCCACAGGACTGGAAAAGTCAGTTTTCATTCTAATCCAAAGAAAGGCAATGCCAAAGAATGCTCAAACTACCACACAATTGCACTCATCTCACAAGCTAGCAAAGTAATGCTCAAAATTCTCCAAGCCAGGCTTCAACAGTACAAGAACCATGAACTTTCAAATGTTCAAGCTGGATTTAGAAAAGGTGGAGGAACCAGAGATCAGATTGCCAACATCCGTTGGATCATTGAAAAAGAAAGTGAGTTCCAGAAAAACATCCACTTCTGCTTTCCTGATTATGCAAAGCTTATGACTGTGTGGATCACAACAAACTCTAGACAGTTCTTCATGAGATGGGAATACCAGACCACCGAACCTGCCTCCTGAGAAATCTGTATGCAGGTCAAGAAGCAACAGTTAGAACTGAACATGGAACAAGAAACTGTTTCCAAATCGGGAAAGGAGTACATCAAGGCTGCATACAGTCACCCTCCATCTTTAACTTATATGCAGAGTACATCATAGAAATGTTGGACTAGATGAAGTACAAGCTGGAATCAAGATTGCCCGGAGAAATATCAATAACCTCAGATATGCAGATGACACTACCCTTATGGCAGAAAGAGAAGAATACTAAAGAGCCTCTTGATGAAAGTGAAAGAGGAGAGTGAAAATATTGGCTTAAAACTCAACATTCAGAAAACTAACATCATGGCATCTGGTCCCATATTTTCATTGCAAATAGATGGGGAAACAATGGAAACAGTGACAGACTTTATTTTCTTGGGCTCCAAAATCACTGCAGGTGATGATTTCAGCCATGAAATTAAAAGACGCTTGCTCCTTGGAAGAAAAGTTATGACCAACCTAGAAAGCACATTAAAAAGCAGGCATTACTTTGCCAACAAAGGTCCATCTACTCAAGGCTATGGTTTTTCCAGTGGTCATGTATGGATGTGAGAGTTGGACTAAAAAGAAAGATGAGCTCAGAAGAATTGATGCTTTTGAATTGTGGTGTTAAAGAAGACTTTGAGTGTACCTTGGACAGCAAGAAATCCAACCAATCCATCCTAAAGGAAATCAGTCCTAAATGTTCATTGGAAAGACTTTTGCTGAACCTGAAACTCCAATACTTTGGCCACATGATGCAAAACACTGACTCATTTAAAAAGACCCTGATGCTTGGAAATATTGAATGCAAGAAGAGAAGGGGACAACAGAGGATGAGATGTTTGGATGGCATCACTGACGCAATGGACATGAGTTTTAGTAAGAGCTGGAAATTCTCAATAGACAGGGAAGCCAGGCGTGCTGCAGTCTGTGGTGTCACAGAGTCAGACATGACTGAGCAACTGAACTGATCACATAAGAAGTTCTCTATATATTATATTCCTGTATCACAGCTACCAGATAAATTTTAATAAATATCAACCAGGCTTTTCACTGTTAAAAAAAAATAGAATTAATCTCATAGTAATAAAATATATTTATATAACATACACTACTTAAAGCATGACTATCATAATGCTATTTAATTCACATTTAGTTCACTCAGTTTTCTTTTTATATTAATGAATATTTCAAACATATCAATTGTCCATTACCATGATGCCAACATTATCTCTTTTAAAACATTAAATTAAGTCTATATTTTCTACTTCAAAAATGAATCTTATTTCTTAGAATTCTTAAATAGTGTACCATGCAATGAAATGAGTTCTGTCCACATTTTTGTTGTCTTAACCTATCACATTGTTCTTGAAGCTTTATACTAAAATGTTCCTTTTAAGTTGTCTTTAATCTTTTATCCTCAAATTTTCTTTTTTTAAGTCCTATGGTTGTATTCTTATTGGAATACATTCAACACAGTTATTATTGGCCTTATTCAATGCCAGGCATTATAAAGTCCACATATTTGCAAATATTCTCAATGACAGTGACTTTTCAAATAATATTACAGTACTATTTATATTTAATCATGTATTTTCTGGATGTTTATAGTTCTTTTTAAAGAAATACTTTTTAAATTATATTTTATTTTACTGAAGTATAATTGACATGTAACACTGTATTAATTATTTCAGGTATATGATACAATGATTCAACATTGGTATATTCTGAAAATTGATCACCACCATAAAAATAGTCAACAACCATCACCACCCATAGTTATATTTTCTTCCTTCTGGTGAGAACGTTAAAGATTTACTCTCTTATCAATTTTTAAATATGTAATGTCATTATCATTATTATATTATCATTAGCTATGGTCACTATGCTGTATATTACCTTGTTGGTTCTTCTATTGAGAACTTTCTTTTCACTTCCAAATTCATAATTATTTTGGGATAATTGACATAATCCTGAATAATGATATTCAATAAAAATAATACTTACCTTGTAACTTTAACACAGTCAAGACTTCCTGCAGTGTTAGGTGCTTCTAAGTAAAATTATAAGTGACTCTAAGTAAAATTTTGCTTTTATATTTAATGACATTATATCTATATTCTTTTGACTGGTCACATAGAAGTTGGAGTCCATATTATTTTAAATGAGGGTTAGTTTTTTTTTTTCTACAGAAGGAAAAAATCATGAAAATATTTAAGGTAACATTACGTTCATATGCCATTAAATTCCTACTCCCCAAGACATACTACAGTGTCAGCATAACTGATAATTTGGCTTTGGTGTTGGAGCACTATTTTTAATCATAGACACACAATTGAACATTCCCTCCTCCTGAAAACATTTGTTCTCTTAGCTCCCTGGAAATCACAACCCTTTGATTTTCTCCTACCTCACTAGCCAGTCTTCAGATCGTCCTGTTTTTCAGTATAAGTGTTTACAGCTATAAATTTTCCCCTGAGTACAATTGTCCCTTCATTATATCAGTTTTGGTATGTTGAATGTTCATTTTCACTTATCCCTAACTGTTTCCTAGTTTCCCTGGTGATTTCTTCTTTGACACATTAGTTGTTTGAGAGTGTCTCATTTAATTTTCACATATTTGTGAATTTTCCATATTTATTTCTATTATTACTAGAAAGTTTCACTCAGTGTGGTCATAAAAAACCCTTTTATGATTTCACACTTTAAGTCTTTTTTGTCGATTAACATATTTGACCATCCCATTCTAAAATTGAAATGACTGACTTAGCACTCCTAATCCCATTTACAACCTGCTCTATCTTTTCCCCTATGGCACTGACCACCTTCTAACATAGCTGTAATTTACTTATTTACCAATGCTTATCATTCAGTGTCTGGAAAAATTTTTTGACTCTTTTGTTCATTGATGTATCAACAGCTCTCAGGATGGTGTCTGGAAGTAAGCAGTAGCTGCACATATATTTGATAAATATAAGAATGAACTACCACCTCATCTCTCAGTCTCTTTCATTTCTACAGCTTCTATACATGTATTAAGGAGAAGATCTTCCTGGTCAACAGTCCATTTTCACATTGATAACAAGGTCCTCAGTGAATATTAACTAGGACCCATTTAGGTTATGTGATTAGGAAATTATAACAAAATGGAATAAATACATTTTGTGGAAACTTGAAACACTCCACTTTCTACATTTTTTACTCTTCTATTCCCTTCTATCTATGTATTGGAATTTGTCTATTTCCCCCAGGTGGACACTTAAATTTTTAACAATATGTTTCAAGTACAAAATTATTATGTTTCTAGGAATTTGGAAGAAAATAATTGTGAATATTTTCACTTTATCAAAGCTTTTTCTTTTTTTCATGGAAATCATTTTCCCTTCTGTACTCCTTGAAGTTTTTACACTCCATTCACTGTGGTATGTGGTCACTGCTTTTATAGGTATTATTTCCTCTTTGACACCTCATAACTTGCAATTCCCAGCAAACCTCACTTGTGCTCTGCTGCATTCTCTGTATGTGGTCGACCCCAGCACTGTCCACTCCACCAAAAATGTGCTCATTTATGGCCATCAGACATACTGACAAGGCTAAGGTGGTAGTAGTTATCATTTTAAAAGCATTTCTCATTTCTACCTGAAACAAGTGTTTAACTTGTTTTTTCTTCTCAAAAATTCATACATCACAGAAAAATAGAATTACAAAAAATAACAAAAAAATTGAGACAAAAGGATTGTGTCTGTCTGTGTTTATGAAAATTAATTTCACCAATTCTACATATTTTCCAGGAATGGGGCATATATTTATTTATCTCTAAGATTATTGGGAGTGAAAGCAAGATAAGCAGAAAAGAACTGTTTATCATTAACACAAGTAAAATATATGTTTAAATTTTTGTGGATCACATTTTATCTTTTTATTTTCTCCAAAGTCTGACACCCAATGGACCATTAGAAATATTTTTGAGCAGGCTTATTTCTTCAATGTTTAGCATTTTAAATCATAGTTTGTACAAATCATGAATATCACCATATAAACTATATGAAATTTGATGGAAAAATATACTTTTCTCCTTCACTTTTAATAATATTTTTAAATGTTTATAAATTTAAACTAATCTTTCCCTACCCTTTGGAAAACATTAAAATAATGTCCTCTATGCTGGTTCCCCAAAAGATTCACATGACTGAGTTTCCCATCACCACTTCTCTTACGAAAGCCTAGCATTTAGAAAGAAGAATATTATTTCCTAGGTTGCCATAGCCAAAAGATTTTTTTTTTTTTAATCCCTAGACTTACTCCTCCCTCAGATTATCAATGTAATGATAGAAATGTCTTGAGTGAGATTTTAATGAGTGAAGTCACTCAGTTGTGTCTGACTCTTAAAATGCCATGGACTTCCAGGTTCCTCTGTCCAAGGAATTCTCCAGGCCAGAGTATTGGAGTGGGTAGCCATTCCCTTCTCCAAGGGATATTCCCAACCCAGTGATGGAACCCAGGTTTCTCACGTTGAAGTTGCATTCTTTACCATCTGAGCCACAAGTGAAGACCAAGAAGACCATGAATTTCTATAAAACAAAACATATCCATCCTCAATAACATGCTCTCATTTTCCCCTTGTCTGACACATGCCTCATAAAATTCAGTTCAGGTTCTAAACGATCACTGTCTCTGGATATGGCAAAGGTTACAAAAGATCGTTGAAATCTTTCCAGTTCAGTCGCTCAGTCGTGTCCGACTCTTTGCAACCCCATGAATCGCAGTACACCAGGCCTCCCTGTCTATCACCAGCTCCCAGAGTTTACTCAAATTCATGTCCCTCGAGTCACTGCTCGGTATATATGGGTGAGGTGACACATAGTTAAGCCCTATGATATGCCAGTTGATGTACAGTAATTTTTAAAATTTGGGTCTTACTTACCTTTCGTTGAGATTGTCTCATCAACACTGGAAATAAGGTAGACTTTACCAGGAACTCAGAGATCTTTAGGGTAATGGTCAGCAAGCCCTGGTATACACATCATGATAGTCAGTTCAGTTCAGCTGCACAGTCATGTCTGACTCCTTGAGACCCCATGAACTGTAGCATGCCAAGCGGAGGTTGGTCATGTCCATCACCAACTCCCAGCTTGCTCAAACTCATGTCCATTGAGTCGGTGATGCCATCCAAACACCTCATACTCTGTTGTCTCCTTTTCCTTCTGTCTTCAGTTTTTCCCAGCATCAGGGTCTTTTCCAAGGAGTCAGTTCTTTTCATCAGATGTCCAAAGTATTGGAGTTTCAGCTTCAGCATCAGTCTTTCCAAATGAATATTCAGGACTGATTTCCTTTAGGATTGACTGGTTGGATCTCCTTGCAGTCCAAAAGACTGCAAGAATCCTNGGGTCTTTTCCAAGGAGTCAGTTCTTTTCATCAGATGTCCAAAGTATTGGAGTTTCAGCTTCAGCATCAGTCTTTCCAAATGAATATTCAGGACTGATTTCCTTTAGGATTGACTGGTTGGATCTCCTTGCAGTCCAAAAGACTGCAAGAATCCTCTCCAACACCACAGTTCAAAAGCATCAATTCTTTGGTGTTCAGCTTTCTTTATAGTTCAGCTCTCACATCCATACATGACTACTGGAAAAACCATAGCTTTGACTGGACAGCAAAGTTGGAAAAGTACTGTCTCTGCTTTTTGTTATGCTCTCTAGGTTGGTGATAGCTTTTCTTCCAAAGAATAAGGGGCCATGCTCAGTATATCTTTAATCCAATTTTCTTTTGATGGGTGGAGTTGTGTTCCCTCCCAGTTGTTTGACTTGAGAGCAAACAGTGTTGGAGGTAATGAAGATAATGGTGGCTTCCTTCAAAATGTCCAGTGCATGCACTGCCCCACTCAGTGCCCCCGACCCTGCAGCAGGCCACTGCCAACCCATGCCTCCCCTGGAGACTCCTGGACACTCACAAAGTCTGAGTCAATCTCTTTTGGGGTCACTGAACACATCATGACATTGAATATAATTTCTTAGGAAAATCTATCTAGTCTACACAATTGTCAGAATAAAACTGATACGTGGGATACATACTGTCATTTGTTTTCCTGCTGCATATAGCTTTTGTTCAATAATATTGTCTTATTTATTCATTAACAATTATAATTACATAAGGATTTACATTCTTTTAATTTTTATTTAACTTTCTCATATATTTTGTTTTTAAAGCGGTTTTTAAGTTTGTATTACATTTTTACAGAAGAGGAAACTGAAGCAGAGGGAATTCAAATAAGTCTGCTCAAGGTCGGCTAGTGAACAAGCAGCAGTGCCCGTCCCCTGTTTGACCATAGAGTTTGTGCTCTTACACACTAAGCAATATTACCTCCTTTTGAAATATGTGAACACTTTTTGGTTATGAGACTGGATGATAAATTGCCATTTTTTTTTTAACAATGGCAATAAAATGATTTTTTAACTTGTTCTGAAATGACTATCTCCCTTCCATTTAGAATTTGGTTTACCCATTGAATAATATAATTATGCTGGCTTAAATATTTCATTTATTAAACGTGTAAAAATTGTGCTCTTCAGACTTGGGATAGAATAATTCAGTTTAAAATGGAACACAAGTTTAGAGGGACTAGTTCTTGGGAAATCAAGTTAAAGTCCCTTCTGCTAAATAAAAGTGCTGAATGCTTTTCATATGCCCCAGATGTATCTATTCACAGCTCACACCTTTATACATATAGCACTTGCCTTCTGTTCCCCACTTGGAAAATCAGGTAAGGAACAAACTGAGCTTCACATAATGCTTATATTGCCAATAAACAGGGCATTAAAATGAGACCGAAATCAGTCTGACAATTAACTTTATTGTCTATTTTCTTCTCGTCATGGAAATGCAGCTCTCATTGACATCAAAGGGAGCTACATGCTGAAACAGGGAAGAGAATGGACTCCCCAAGCACCATGGAGAAAGCTATATGTTAAGCTCCAAAACATAAATACCCTCTCTCTCTGCATCACCAATTTCAATTAACTGCTCTTAAATCTACTTTTTGGTTTATTGCCCAAATGAATAAGTATTTCTTTATTTGCCAAACAAAAATTCCAAATTACAGATATGAAAATAAATTACTTAAGATGTCAAGATCACACCATACAGTAGTACTCCATTAGTCTTCTCTTTCCTCTGGGAAAGACTAAGGATAGGTTTTAAATGTAATCTCTACAGTTCACAATNATTACAGATATGAAAATAAATTACTTAAGATGTCAAGATCACACCATACAGTAGTACACCATTAGTCTTCTCTTTCCTCTGGGAAAGACTAAGGATAGGTTTTAAATGTAATCTCTACAGTTCACAATCTTTTTACAATACAATGTGATAATAAATGATATAAAATATTAAATATAAATATCCAATGAATAATATTTTAATAATATCATTCAACAATCCATCACTCCATTAAGTCACTTGCTTAGGTAACTTTTCCTTTTTCTTCTATATTTTGACCTTTAATTGTTGGTCATGACACAATTGCTAATATACCCAATTGAACATCAGGTACATAGAAAATACCTGTCTCTTTATGCATACGCAGTAATCAGTATGAGAAAACCAACTGTATTAAACTTCTTGAGAAAGAATATGTATGCACATGTATGCACACTTCCTTTAAAAATGTTAACCTGAAAGTTTTTGCATATTTTATCACTGATAGATAAATATTAGATAGAGATACAGATATAAATAATATAGTTATATAGACAGTCATATGTTATTTCTCAGCCTTTTGGCTAAGATCAAGTGTAGTATCTGTTCTTATCAGTTTAATATCTGATAAAGCGTCTGTCTACAATTCAGGAGACCCGGGTTTGAGCCCTGGGTTGGGAAGATCCCTTGGAGAAGGAAATGGCAACCCACTCCAGTACTATTGCCTGGAAAATCCCATGGACAGAGGAGCCTGGTAGGCTACAGTCTATGGGGTCGCAAAGAATCAGACAGGACTGAGCAACTTCACTCACTCATGTTATTTCTATTATTTGTTACTAATAGCTCATATGGTATTCTTTGGATTAATTTGGTATTACTTATATAATGGCAGAGTTCTAAGCAAAGAAGTTAACCAAGCACAAATACCCATTTCCTAGTGGGATGGCTTTCAACTATCCAGTGGAGATGAAATATCACTAGAGAAAAGATTGCTTCAGTTATGCGTTCTAAGGGTTCATGAATTAAGTTAAACTTAAATGGTACAAAATGAGATGCTTGCCTTCAGCAATATTTACTGGCAATGAGGTTACCTATAATATTTCAATATTTATTAAAATTAATAAATAAGAATAAGGAGATTTGATATAAATTCTATTTAGGGTGAAAATTTTAAGGGATATAATAATACTGCATCTCATCAAACTGATAAATTTAATTTTACAGAATAAACCTGGTATAAGTAATTGACACAATCATCTTTCAATGAAGTAAAATTGAGAGAGTAATATTCACTTCACAGGCTTTTTGTGAATATTGCATGGGGTAGTTCATTTTTAGAGCTTAGAGTGGTACATGAAATACCATAAATGCTTCATATATGCATTCATTATTGTTAGCAGTTCAGTTCAGTTCAGTTCAGTTGCTCAGTCGTGTCTGACTCTTTGCAACCCCATGAATCGCAGCACGCCAGGCCTCCCTGTCCATCACCATCTCCTAGAGTTCACTCAGACTCACGTCCATTGAGTCCGTGATGCCATCCAGCCATCTCATCCTCGGTCGTCCCCTTCTTCTCCTGCCCCCAATCCCTCCCACCATCAGAGTCTTTTCCAATGAGTCAACTCTTCGCATGAGGTGGCCAAAGTACTGGAGTTTCAGCTTTAGCATCATTCTTTCCAAAGAAATCCCAGGGTTGATCTCCTTCAGAAAAAACTGACTGGATCTCCTTGCAGTCCAAGGGACTCTCAAGAGTCTTCTCCAACACCACAGTTCAAAAGCAGCAATTCTTCAGCGCTCAGCCTTCTTCACAGTCCAACTTTCACATCCATATATGACCACAGGAAAAACCATAGCCTTGACTAGAGGGACCTTAGTCGGCAAAGTAATGTCTCTGCTTTTGAATATACTATCCAGGTTGGTCATAACTTTTCTTCCAAGGAGTAAGCGTCTTTTAATTTCATGGCTGCAGTCACCATCTGCAGTGATTTTGGAGCCCCCCAGAATAAAGTCTGACACTGTTTCCACTGTTTTCCCATCTATTTCCCATGAAGTGATTCGACCGGATGCCATGATCTTCATTTTCTGAATGTTGAGCTTTAAGCCAACTTTTTCAGTTTCCTCTTTCACTTTCATCAAGAGGCTTTTTAGGTCCTCTTCACTTTCTGCCATAAGCGTGGTGTCATCTGTATATCTGAGGTGATTGATATTTCTCCCGACAATCTTGATTCCAGCTTGTGTTTCTTCCAGTCCAGCGTTTCTCATGATGTACTCTGCATATAAGTTAAATAAGCAGGGGGACAATATACAGCCTTGACATACTCCTTTTGTTAGTAGTAGTAATCATAAAAAATTATTCAAAATATTTTCTAATCACAAAGTATATTTTAATACATTTAAAGTATATTACACAGATTATCAAAAACACAATCCTCTTTAGACCTGCTTGTACATACTAGCTGTTATATTCAATGAACTTCTCTCTACTCTTGAAAAAAGTTTGCCCCTGACTCCAGAGAACAGAGATGCTGTTAGTCAAGAATTCTCTCAACCACCGAAACAGGTAGAAACTTAACTATGTCTTCTCACTTCTTTTCTTCCTTCTCTTCTGTTAAAATTCTTTGCCTTTTCTGAATCTGTATCTTTTAACTATTCCAGGTATATTCTATAATTATTTGACTGTCATTACATAGTTCAACCTGCACAAATTTAAACACTTACAAAACCTAGTTTATTATGGAGATATAAGAGTTGAAAATTGTAATTTCTTTCTTTGAAAGAGAGTGGTAGCCAGCTATTTGGCCATAATAGCCATTTCCATCAGATTAATGGGTCCAATATTTTCCAGATCTTCTAAATTCTCAAGGGAGGTCTGAATTGTATAATGCCGTGGGAAATTTCTCTCTAGAATTCATTATGAGGTTCTAAACAAATAATAATAATAAAAAGAAATCAGTAGACCACAGGGTATCATATTTGCTAACAACTCATATTCTCTCTTCTGTTTTCTGAAAATTCAATCCTTTTTTTTTTTTAAAACTTGGTCATAAGCTTATGCTTCTTCCTAACATTTTAAAATGGTCAAGGGTTTCTAATTTAAAATAAAAGAACAATGAATAGAAAAACTTCCTTGCATGTACTTTTTCTACTGCTTTATCTGTTTTATTCACTTCACTATCTTCTTGAAAGTATACCAATACATGAACATCTCAGTCTTTTCCACTTCTAACCACTCCAACAAAATTTGGCTAAATTCTCCAAATCTCTCCTGCCACAATTTTCTCTCATACTTTACTTCATCAGTCTCTTAACAGCATTCACATTTTTTTAGAGGACTCTACTTCTTTATGTTTTGAAACAAAGATCTCTGTTGACTTTTCCCCTATATCCTCAAGGCATTTTTTCTTAACATTCTATGCATTACTCCTTCCTTTCTCCAAATTTGAGTGTTAGTTTTCTCAAAGTCTCAGTCTTCTCTCACCTTGCATATTCTAGGTGATCTCATTCATCCCTGTGTCCTAAATCTGTAGATATAGTTCAGCTTTTTCTCCTACACACCAGGTCAATGTAAACAACTGGCCAACGGAATATCCAATAAATTTCCCAAGCTCAATTCTCATAGTCCAGAAATCAGAACTCAAGTTTTCAGGGTAAGTCTGCATCTAGCAATAAGGAAATAACCAGAATTCATGTGTGCCTAGGCACTAAAGCTGCTATGGGTGCCAGAACAACCCTGACAGGGGGATGGGTGGAAGGAGGACAGGACAGTGATCATGCTAGCAAGTGAGAGGGACTGTGGCAGTCCTTTCCACTAAACCAATAAAAGCCACAAAAGCCACTAAACCACTAAAGCCTTTGAGGGCACTGAGGAGTTAATTGGTGCTGAGCAAATCTGGGTCAGTGCTTTAACTGAAGCTGATACAGGTGCCATGGAGGGGTTCATAAGCTCTAACATAAACTTACCTGATCCTTGACTTGAAGTCCTGAAAATCTATTCTCCACAAATAGCCAGTGTATTATGTCCAAAATGAAATTTTGTTCTATCCTTCTGAGTTAAAACTGTCCACTATTTCTCTACTACTGTCAGTCTAAAAGTCCATATGTCCTAAAATAGCCTGCAGACTCCAGCATGCTCTGTCTTCTTACCACTTGACCATCCTATTCTCAAGCTATGTCAAAATATAGATTGCTAGATGATCCAGCTAAATTGAACTCCTTTAAGTTCCTTGAAAACACTGTGCTTGTTTATTTTTTTTCTTTCTTTTTGGCCTTTGTGCGTGTTCTTTGCTCTGCTAATTCATTCTTTCTGTTCTCTCTCTTATAATAGCTAAGTCTCTTTGTAACTCATGAGGTTGGAACTTAACATACGACTTCCTTTAGAAAGACATTTTTCATTGCTTCCAAGTAACTGGAGGATTGCCCTGTCATAGCACTGTAGCCACAAGTTCCAGGAAACAAACTCACTCAGGACAATGCAGATAGTGGAGTGCAGTTTATTACACCTGCAGCCCCAAGGCAGAGTCTCCTCTTAGCCAAGGACACTGATCATTTTTTGGGAAAACTATATACCCTAAGTGTACGTGTACAAACCTGCCTTTCCAAATTCCCTGAAACTAAACAAAGGAAAAAGAAAGATACAATCAAAGTTAACCTGTGATTCATATGCCCTAAGCCTAGGTAGTTAGAAGTGGACAATTATCAATAGGCCTGTGGTCATACCCCAATAAGCATAATAGAATATATAATTCTATTCAGTTACATAGATGATTAGGATATTCTTTTGGCCAATGGAGAACTCTTGGGCTCTTCCTTCTGGGGGTCTAGTTTTCCAGTTGATATGTCATTTCCATAGATCCTAGGCATATAGTTCAAAGTCCACAGTCCGGCCCAAGGTGGAGTCCTGCTTTCAAGATAGAGCCTGTTCTGTTTCCTCCTTTAATAGCACACTGTATTTTCATGAAAATACATTGATTTACTTGCAAGTATCCATCTTTGCAAGTATGAGCCAGGGCTTCCCTGGTGGCTCGGAAGGTAAATAATCCACCTGTGATGCAGGAGACCTGGGTTCTATCCTTGGATTGGGAAGATCCCCTGGAGGAGTACATGGCAACCAACTCCAGTTTTCTTCCCTGAAGAATCCCCATGGACAGAGAAGCTTGGCCAGCGCAAACAGTCAGGCACATCTGAGCAACTAAGCATAGCACATCCATCTTTGGGGGCTTCCCAAGTGGGACTAGTGGAAAAGAACCTGCCTACCAATGCATGAGATATAAGAGATACAGGTTGGATCTCTGGGTTGAGAAGATCCCATGGAGGAGGGCATGGCAACACACCCCAGCATACTCTTGCCTGGAAAATCCCATGGACAGAGGAGCCTAGAAGGCTACAATCCGTGCATGCATGTATGCTCAATTGCTCAGTCATGTCTGATTCTTTGGGACCCCATGGATTGTAGTCCAACAGGCTCCTCTGTCCATGGGATTTTACCAGGCAAGGATATTGGAGTGGGTTGCCACTTTCTTCTCCAGGGGATCTTTCCAGCCCAGGGATTGAATCCACATCTCTTGTATCTCCTGTATCTCCTTCATTGGAAGGCAGTTCTTTACCAATGAAATACTTGGGAAGCCTGGGCTACAGTCCATGGGGGGCCCAAAAAGTTGGACAGGACTGTGTTGTTGAACACTCATGCACACATCCATTAATAAACTCTAAATTCCTTAAGAACAAATATTATGTCTCTATTATTCACCGTTGTGTTCACTGAGCTCAGTGATGTAGTAAGAGTTCAATAAATGTCATGGAATAAATTCATGACTACAATTTAATTGTAGGATCCTCTACAAAAGTAGTGTTTTGAGTCCTTGCAGGTGCACACTGGTACCTTTCAGAGAACTTGGAAGACAATCCAAGCGCTTGTTATAGAGGTATTATTGAGGTATTAACTGTATTGTTAAACCAATTTAAGAGGACTGTTCTGCTTTCTTCATCTGTGATATACTCTGTATTTCTGTTTTAGTTTTTTTTTTTCCCCTTTACTCCTTGTTTTCTTCTTTTCTATCCAAGGGAAAATAAACCAGATTTTCTTTTTTTCCTGATAGGAGCTGATTTAGACTTCAATCCTTTGCCAGAGCATAGCTGCCACAAGAAGGAAAAAACAAAGGTGATCACTCATTTAGTAAGAAGTGCTGTAAAGAAACCAATTGCCTTCTACCTTGCCCAGGTGCACTTTTGCACTTTTTCTGGTGTCTTCCTTATCTAAGCATTATCACCTTAAATTCTAATTATCAGTTTATTTATTGTCCACTCCCACTAACTGAGAACTACTTGAAGGCAGAATTTATTCAGTACACTTGTGTAATAAACATCTCATACAGAACTTATGTAAGCATTTAAAGACTGTATAGAAGTAGCAATCTATAAATATGACAATAGAATTAAAAAATATACATCAGATATGAGTTTGATTAAATGACCTTTAAGTGTCATGTCTTCCAACTAGAGTTCCATAACACTTTGTAACATGATAAATATGTGTATGGGAGGTGTATAGGATAATGTATGGGTAGAAAATAAAGACCTATAAATCAAAACAGCAAATGAAGATGCAAAATTAAGTCTGTTTCTTATAAGTATAAATATTTATTGGAACTTCTTTTTAACATGACAATAAAGCAGATATTGGGCTAGTTTATTCCTGCTGCTGCTGCTAAGTCGCTTCAGTCGTGTCCGACTCTGTGCGACCCCGTGGACTACACCTGAAGTTAAAAACCTTCTAGTCAAAGTTCTTTTTTTTTTTAATTTCTTTTTGTTCAGCTTTGTATTATAGTATAAATAATTCTAAAACATTTCAGATTTTCAAATTCAAATATGAACTTCTCAAGTATTATGCTGCAATAGCTAAATGGCACTATTAAATAAAACAGTTGAGCTGTGAATATGAAAAAAAGCTATACTCAAATACAGTTGTTCAAAGTTTTATGCATTAAATATTGAATTATGAGTTATCATTCATTCTTAAAAAGGTGCATTTTATTTGAAATACTAAAATATTCCTGAAGAGACAGTAATTTGCTCTTATTCAATGTTCCAGTATATAGAAGCAGTAAGGCTTAAGCAGTGGAGATAAACTGCTCTTTTAAATTTGCCAGTTCTTCATATTGCTCAAAGTGGGATGAATCTGTATTTTTAAATTATTGAAACTGACAAAACGGCAGATATGGAATGTATAAATAGTTTCAGAATTTCAGATTGGACATTGGAATTGTATTGGAAAATGCTCTCCCTTTACTCTGGTTAGATTGATGTTAGAGCAACAGAGACTCATGCAGATTTGAGGCAATCTTGAACCAATGGTGAAGTTTCAATGAAGAAAAATCACATGGAGGTATTAAGAAGTCATTAAGGCTCAGTTATAGCTGAAGGAAATAACTAGTATTTATCTACCCTCTTCACATTTGCCTCCACCCATCCTCTTCCTCCACCACACTCACAAAGAGAGTCAGTGGGAATTTGCATTTGCCTCCAAGAATGAAGATAGAAGTTGATCACAGACAAAATGTTTCAAGGAAATAGATGGCAGTAGAAATGAAAAGACTGCTAGATTCTAAGGCTATATTATCTGGTGCCCATTTCTTAAGGTGTATCTTCTTGCATTATAGTTCTTGGTATTATATCAAATCTCAACAAATTTATATTACATGCTACAAGCTGTGTTGTAAAGAAAAGGTATGAAATCACTTCTTTGTCTGAGAAATGGTAATATTTGGAACAGTAAAGCAAGCCAAAGAGAACTCTGGAAGGAAACTGCATGAAGACATGGCAAGAAGCAACCAGGATCAATTTGCTATATAAGAGAAGTATTCCTTGGGAATCCTCAGAAATAGTAAGGAAGGTCAATCTATGAAAGACATATTTTCTGTAATCAGATAGGACTGGGGACTTGGGCTATGTTATGTTGGTATTAGAGGAAGAGAATTTGCTTTGGATAAATAACTTGGGGAGTGTAAGCCCTGGATTTATGTGCACAGTATAGAGTAAATCAATTAACATAAACAAACACTCATGCACTTTTAAAAAGTTTGCAGTCCAAAAGTGTGCTTGGATATGAAATGTTAGAAACCTGGATCAAGGAAAAGTGTCTCAAAAGCCTCTTTACCTTATCTATCTCTTTCTCTAATATTCAGTGCTTGGATACCACATGGCTGTCTCTTTCACAGTCTCCTACTTTCAAAGCTTATTGGCACAACATAGATCAAAACACAGTCTTAATTGCAAACCAGCAGCTCTTTTAAAACTGTTTTTGAACAGACAGAATAGGTCCAATCTCTTTCTAATGACTCTCTACCATCTTGACAGAGGTCTTCCCTCCCTACTTTTTTTTAACCTGAACTTTGTAGGAAAATATAAAATGATGGTGAGTTGCCACTGATGGAACTTTCTAGATTGAGAGCACTATCTGTAGTAGATCCTGATTTTTCTTGACAATTCAAAGCAGCAAGGACTTAGGGATTTTGAGCGTGACAGATGGGTTAAGGGGCACTAATGAGGACAAAGGGAAATGTCACTCTCCAGGCTCTCCCTGGATCATGATGAGACATAAAGATGAGGTGGGCAGAGGGGTGATGTTAAGCTGTAGCTATTGGAGGGAAATACATGGAATGATAGTAAAAGAAAGCAAATTGTAAGCATTAGCTCTGAAGCTAGAAAATTCTGAAACACTGTTATTGGGAGCATAATTTGACATTGTTACCACTTACACAACAGACTAGGCTTTTCTCTTAGAGAAATATTTATTAGAACATTGTTCTTAATGCTTGTTTTACACATACTGAGGCAAAAAGCCTTTCCCCAACAATTTAATTGATTAATCACACCTTTGTTCAGTATAATTTTCTCTTTTTTATTAGAAAACTTATTTCGGTATACCAACCAAAAATAGTTGTTAACTTTGGTTTGTTCAACTTATTATTTTAGGGAAGATTAATATATCTTATCTCTGAGATAATTATTTAAATGTTAATTACTGTTAATATTTTTAGAAACCTATACACTAGCCATTCTTTTGACATATAATCCTATGTGTTATGTGTAACTGCATATAAAACATTGAAAAGATCATCTGTAATTACTGACCACCTAACAAATATAAAACATAAAGAATAGAAGATAATTAAATCAAGATTATTATATTTAAAAGGAAGTGCTCAATAATACAAAGTTATTAGAGTACCCATGCCTCCTTAACCATATTAACTGTATAAGCATCTGAGAATAATTCTGCATTTAATAGTTATTTCAGGTTTGATATGTCATATTTATTAAGTTAAAATTAAGAAATGAAATCTTCAAGGATGGTGCAACATATGCCAATCAATCAATATAATATATCACACACGAAAAATAAAAAAATGCACATGATCATCTCAATAGATGCAGATAAAGCATTTGACAAAATTCAATATCCTTCATGATAAAAATTCTTACTAAAGTGAGTATAGAGGGAATGTATCTCAACATAATAAAAGCCATTTATGACAAACCCACAGCCAGTGGTGAAAAGTTGAAAGCCTTCCTGATAAAATCTGGAATGAGACAGACATGCTCACTCTTACTACTTCTGTTCAATATAGTGTTGAAGTCCTAGCCCCAGAAATGAGTCAAGGAAAAGAAAGAAAGATATTCAAGCTGTAAGAGGAGAGGTGAAATTGTAATTATATGCAGATGACATGATACTATATATCATGAGACTATATATATAGTTCTTATACTATATATAGGAACCTGAAGGAATCCACAGAAAAACTACTGGTTAATAAATGAATTCAGCAAAGTAGGAAGATGAAAGATTATCACTCAGAAGTCAATTACATTTCTTTACACTAACAATGAAATAACAGAAAGGGAATGTAAAAAAAAAAAAAAAAA
>SJYX01004054.1:322680-364311 GCA_006410675.1 Oreotragus oreotragus
CACATCAGGTGGCCAAAGTATGGAAGTTTCAGCTTCAACATCAGTCTTTCCAATGAATACCCAGGAATGATCTCCTTTAGGATGGACTGATTGGATCTCCTTGCAGTCCAAGGAACTCTCAGGAGTCTTCTCTAACACCACAGTTCAAAAGCATCAATTCTTCGGTGCTGAGATTTCTTTATAGTCCAACTCACATCCATACGTGACCACAGGAAAAACCATAGCCTTGACTAGATAGATCTTTGTTGGCAAAGTAATGTCTCTGCTTTTGAATATGCTATCTAGGTTGGTCATAACTTTCCTTCCAAGGAGTAAGTGTCTTTTAATTTCATGGCTGCAATCACCATCTGCAGTGATTTTGGAGCCCAGAAAGATAAGTCAGACACTGTTTCCACTGTTTCCCCATCTATTTGCCATGAAGTGAGGGGACTATATGCCATGATCTTAGTTTTGTGACTGTTGAACTTGAAGCCAACTTTTTCACTCTTCTCTTTCACTTTCATCAAGAGGCTCTTTAGTTCTCCACTTTCTGCCATAAGGGTAGTATCATCTGCATATCTGAGGTTATTGATATTTTTCCTGGCAATCTTGATTCCACCTTGTGTTTCCTCCAGCCCACAGGCATGTACTAATTATATATGTTTCCTCATCTGTAAAATAAGGGAATAGAACATTTAAGTTACATATAGAGATTCAACAAAATAATATACGAAAGCATCGAACACAGTAGTAACTTGTAAATCCCAGTACCTTACAGAAAAATAGAACAATAATAACTGAACATCTTTTGTACTTCTTTAAATTATGTGTCTTCCTTTTGACCATCAACTTAGTAACATTGGATACCTTTATCTTTTTTACTGTATATAATGCCTGCTACATTGTCAGTCAATATTTGTTAATTTCATAGAGTTTGTTTAGCTCTCCTAATTACTAAAGAGAAAATTCATATGCAAGACTGTACTGATTATCATTGGGGAAATATAACACGGTTTCTATTCATTGAATGAGCATATATTAAGTGATAGTGTGACATACTAGAAAACACAAGCTCTAAATTTCAAAGAAATACATTCAAACTCTAACTTTCTCTCCACCATTCACAACTTAGTCTTTTTGAATCTCCATTGATATTTACATGCCTCTAGAGTGAAGATGATCAATCTCATCTCATGGAGTTTGTATCATTAATTAGGAAAATACACATTTTAAAATGTCAAGAGTTTAGCTAAGTTACTCCATGGTATCATTGCCTTGGCATCTATTTTGTTTGGTCTTCAACTGTTATGGAGTTGAAGTTTGCATCATTTGTGCTGCACAGCAGGCTAATAAGAAGAGAGATGAGTTGTTGGTACAAGGAACATAGGAACAACAGCTTTATTCAAAAAGCATGCAGACTGAGGAGATGATGGACTAATTTCCCAAAAAAATCATGTTACCTGAGAATTCAGGCTTCTTTTATACTAAAAGGGGAGGGCATGTGGTTGGCTGTTGCAAACTTCTTGGTATAGGTCAGGTCATAATGTTCCTATAAACTTCCAATAAGAAAAATATTTTTCTCTGTACTGCAACTTTTAATCTCTTGTTTTTTCAGTTGCTAAATTATGTCTGACTGATTTACTGCAGTGCTGATGGACTGCAGGCTGATGGGCACACCAGCCTCCCTAATTGTTCACTATCTCCCAGAGTTTGCTCAGATTCATGTCCATTGAGCCAGTGATGCTATCTAACCATCTCAGATTTTTACCTCTATATGAATGGAAAAGCAATATACCTTTATAGGTTAGAGCCTTGAAAATGGGTTATCATGTATATTTCAGGTTATGTGTAACATTCTTAACTTGTGGCAAAATCAAAGAATACAAAGACTAAAGGAAGAGGTTACGGTAAGAATCTAATATGAATTCGCATTTGTTCTGCCCTATTTCAACACTAATGCCCTCATCAAGGGCATGGCCTGGAAGAGCTCACAGTGTTATAAGCAAATGTGTATTCCTGTTTTGAAATTCCCCAACAGTTCTTGCCATCAATAGTCTCTCCCTCTGGACCTTCTCAGGACCTTCCCTTTGTGTATCCCTTAGATAAGACCCTGTGGAGCTTACCAAAACTCTTCCCTTTTGGGTGTGAATTGACCCATTTAGTCTTAGCCTGGGAACCCCAAAACACTCCACCCATGGATACTAATAAAGGCATATCCCCAGGTCCTGTCTCTATCTCTGTCTTCACTCGGCCTTGACCTCCCTGTGTGGCCCTTTGTGGCCTGTGAGTAATATAAACTCTATTTCATATCTTTTCTTGTTTATTACTGGGTTATGGCTCACCATCCATAATTGCCCTTCATAAGTGTTAACAAAGTCATAGAGAAGCTGTTGTACACTTTACACAATCACAGTGACACCGTAGGGTTAGGATTCAGATCTATATTTATCTAACTTAAATACAAAACATTAGTTTTGGAAGATACTTTACAGGATCCTTTTAAATGTCCTAGACAAGGATTTTACCTAGATTTAACGCTATGAGATTACATTCTTTTCACTCTACCACTTTTCTCTCTTTTGTTCCCTTGTCCTTCAGTGATTACAGTGCCTATTACACATTCCATGACCTGTTCTCCACTAGGACCCTATAGTTTCTGTAAGTAAGTGAATAGGAAGATCAGAATAAGACAAAGCCTTTAAGAGTGATATGTGTGTCTGGTTGGAGTTTGGTTGGCACTGGGAGGATGACCCAGCTTCCTCTTCTTAGTATGGCAAATGGCCATATAGTGAACATTGAATTTTTGTCTATTTTATCAGGGAAAAAAAAATTTCTGCAGAAAGGAAAGCCTTCCTACAGTTGAATTTATAGTCTTAGAGTAAGTTCAAAAGAAGTGAAGAGGAAGAAAATATAGAAGAAACACTTTTATTTGCATATTTTCCCTCAAAGTTCCTATGTAATAGAATATATATGAGCAAGCTTAACTTTTAGAATTATAAATAAATATTATTTCTATCACTAATACTGTTCTACAGTCTTCCAATAAAAGTGTTTATAAATGTAGCAAAGTGTGGTCCATAGTTTCATGGATTCCAATATTTTCATAACACATTTTACCTAATGAGACAATGTTCAAATGTGTTACCTCATTAATTCTCACAATTTCACTAGGAAGTGAGGATGTGAAACTAATAATAATAACAAGAGAAAATCAGTTCAGTTCAGTTCAGTCACTCAGTCGTGTCCAACTCTTTGTGACCCCAGAAACTGCAGCATGCCAGGCTTCCCTGTCCATCACCAACTCCCAGAGTCCACCCACTCCCTGTCCATTGAGTTGGTGATGCCATCCAACCATCTCATCCTCTGTCATCCCCTTCTCCTCCTGCCCTCAGGGTCTTTTCAAATGAGTCAGCTCTTTGCATCAAGTGGCCAAGGTATGGGAGTTTCAGATTCAACATCAGTCCTCCCAATGAACACCGAGGACTGATCTCTTTTAGGATGGACTGATTGGACCTCCTTGCAGTCCAAGGGACTCTCAGAGTCTTCTCCAACACCACAGTTCAAAAGCATCAATTATTCTGCACTCAGCTTTCTTTATAGTCCAATTCTCACATCCATACATGAACACTGGCAATACTGTAGCCTTGACTAGATGGACGTTTGTTGGCAAAGTAATGTCTCTGCTTTTCAACATGCTATCTAGGCCAGTCATAATTTTCCTTCCAAGGAGTAAGCATCTTTTAATTTCATGGCGTAATCAATCTGCAGTGATTTTGGAGCCCAGAAAAATGAAGTCAGCTACTGTTTCCCCATCTATTTGCCGTGAAGTCACTATTTAATATTTCTTGGCCAGACACTATATTAAGTGGTTTACCTCTACTAATTCATTGAATATTCACAGCATGCTTGTGAAGTAGAACAATTATCCCATTTTATTCATGAGAAAACTGAGTCTGAGATAATTTATTTGTCCAACATCATACAATCATTGAGTTATGAATTCAGCAAACTCTCTTAAGAAAATAAAATAATTTCCTAAATGTAAACTAATGATAATATTCAGTCCAGAACTAAAAGCATTAATTTTTATGAAGTATATCCCTTTATCCAGATTGCAAGTAGATATTATGCAATCTTTCAAAGATACTTTTTCTAAGCGGGAAACTAAGACCACAAATGAATGAAGTACATGTAATAATAATTTAATTTGCAAAAACAAGAACAGAAGCCGAAACTGTCAATCTCTCTTCTGTCCTTCTGACAGCTTTTGTGGTTCCATTCGACAGTTCTGTGGGCTGCATTGTTAACTATGAGTTGAGCCTTCTGATTTTACATTTCTTTGGAGTTTTTAGTATTCCTTTCTGACAATTTTAATACATAGGATAATTTAATTCAGTATTGTGGTGATTGTTTGTAGAGTTTAGTTTAGCTATAGATAATGGAAATGTCTTTTGCAAAAAAGCATCATTTTATTAAGCTGAAGGTGGGCTTTGTTCCCTTGATAACTTTTTGACATTGAGTCTGCAAAAGGAAGATGGATTTGTATTTCAAGCGCTTTGAAGTTGGGACAATTTAAATGAGGGAAATTTCAAATGTCGCATCAAGACACAGCCAATTCCTTCATTGCCTGAAGCAGATAAAGAGAAAAAAAAAAAAAAGTCTGACTCATTTCATTTCTTCTTTTAAAGCTGTTTTTAAAATTGCAATGATGGAGTGTTTGTATGTGTCAGGCATTTTAAGGCTTAACTGAAAACCATAATTAACTGAAAACCAATAACATTAGTGCTGGTTGATAATGTCAAGATTTTTCATTAGGTTTTAACTTTTTGCACAATGTCTATAAGTTTGAATTTTAGAAAGTCTAAAACCTTGAAAGGGTGTTTTATTTGGTAGAATCATCTTTAGAGAGGTACACATTTTGAAAAATGTATTGCTTCTCATATTTATTTCCTAATGTTTTATGCAGGTGAAATCAGATAAGTAATGTTTGTAAAACATCTAACTGTAGAAAAGTATCATAAGATATACCTTGAAGGAGAATTTATACAATGGGATAAGGCCATTCTCCATTTCCATTTTTACACTAGTTAATATCCAACTTTTTTTCCGCTACAAACCACAATAAGAAATATCCTGTGATTGGGGACCCATATACAAATGCACAACTGAAATGAAAATGGCATATATATTACAGAAGATGCACTGAATTTGCTATACTTTTGCTATAATATTTACTACAATTCATTTTGTTTAATACAAAACACTTGAATTACCAGTAATGGAACTTCCTGACTCACTACTTAAGTTCTTGAAGCTTTGAAAAAGTTGACCTTCCTGTTTCTTTTCATGCCTGACCTCTGTCATTATTATCTGTCTTTGAGAAAGACATATGTCTTTGAGAAAGCCATAACTACAATTTCAGGTCATTTAATGATTATATTCTCAGATGATCTATTTTATAAAACAAAATATCTGTACAGTTAAAAATACAAATTTTGACATCACTTAATTTTAATGTATCCTAGTTGTATTATATCCTTTTTTCAAACACTTTTTCCCTATATATTTAAATTACATATATTTTGAACACTTAAAACAGTGAACTGATTTAGATACTTTTTGCTGATAAACAGGACTATTACCAGGTAGTTATAAGGTGTTTTAGGCTGTATTTTCTGAAGGAAAACATTCTTTTTACAGACACAACATATTTTTTTTTTTCTGAAAATGTACATGTTACAGTTTTGTCTATAAAGGCACTGCTTGTGTTTAGTAAGGACTGGGATTAAACCATTTGTTATCCCTTGTTACTTTCTTTTCATTTCTTAAGAAATCATTTCATCACTAGAGATCAGTTATAATCTTAAATTAGCTGAAGCTGTCTGGAGTCTAGATGCCATAAAAATTTGCAAATAGTTCAGTTCAATTCAGTTACTCAGTCATGTCCCACTCTTTGCAACCCCATGAATCGCAGCACGCCAGGCCTCCCTGTCCATCACCAACTCCCGGAGTTCACTCAAACTCATGTCCATCGAGTCAGTGATGCCATCCAACCATCTCATCCTCTGTCATCCCCTTCTCCTCGTGCCCTCAAACCCTCCCAGCATCAGGGTCTTTTCCAATGAGTCAACTCTTCGCATGAGGTGGCAAAAGTATTGAAGTTTCCGCTTTAACATCAATCTTTCCAATGAACACCCAGGACTGATCTCCTTTAGAACAGACTGGTTGGGTCTCCTTGAAGTTCAAGAGACTCTCAAGAGTCTTCTCCAACACTGCAGTTCAAAAGCATCAATTCTTCAGCACTCAGCTTTCTACACAGTCCAACTCTCATATACATACACGACCACTGAAACAACCATAGCCTTGACTAGACAGACCTTAGTCGGCAAAGTAATGTCTCTGCTTTTTAGTATGCTATCTAGGCTGGTCATAACTTTCTTTCCAAGGAGTAAACATCTTTTAATTTCATGGCTGCAATCACCATTTGCAATGATTTTGGAGCCCCTCAAAAATAAAGTCTGACACCGTTTCCACTGTTTCCCCATCTATTTCCCATGAAGTGATGGGACCGGATGCCATGATCTTAGTTTTCTGAATGTTGAGCTTTAGGCCAAATTTTCACTCTCCACTTTCACTTTCATCAAGAGGCTTTTTAGTTCCTCTTCACTTTCTGCCATAAGGGTGGTGTCATCTGCATATCTGAGGTTATTGGTATTTCTCCCAGAGATCTGCATGTTTGTTATCCTGCAAAATATAGCCTGATACTGAATTTAGTTGTTTGCCTGAATCCTCTAATACCTTAGTCCTGCCTTTGGGGCCCTTCCCACAATACACACACACACACACACACACACACACACTCACTTTCCAGAATGCTACTGTCACCTGTAATCTGCTTATTTCAACTATACCTTTATCTCTCTGTCTCTATCTTTCTACCTCTCTGTCTCTGCCTCTCTCTCTCTCTCTTTCTATTTCCCTTCATTTTACTCCCAGAGTTCAGCATTTGCCATCTGCCCTATTTTCCCCAAAATGACAATATTTTAATGGATGTCTGTAGATCAGAATTTCTCTTCCTTGTTCTCTGACAGTGGACAGATTCTGGTTGAATTATAAGGCATGCCATTTCCTGTGGCCATTTTTCCCTTGTCTGTACGCTTGCCTACACTTGAAAAATCTACAGGTCAAGTATTGATCTAACTTATGTTCCATCTGACCTTCTCTCGTGTCTCTTCTCATTTGCAGTTCTTCTTTATGGATTGTCCACTATCCATTTTACTCTTCTGCAATCAGTAAACTTCTGCAATCAGTAAACTTTTGGAAAACAAACTTTATTTTTTCCTTTGGATTAAATTTAAAACATTGCTTTAGAGGAAAGTTTAAGCTGGAAAACTTGACTCTTCATTTTCTATGAAAACAGGTTATAATATATCATCTTTCCTTGAGTTGATGCATGCTAACAAATTTTACTGATATTGGATAAGCCTCATTTCAAATATTTGATTGATACAAACTAAAGAAGTGCCAAATTGATACAGCTCTATGGGCTTCCCTATGGCTCAGATGGCAAAGAATCTACTTGCAGGACAGGAGACCTGGGTTTGATACCTGGGTTAGGGTATGGAAGAGGATATGGCAACCCACTCCAATATTCTTGCCTGGAGAATCCCCATGGTCAGAGGAGCCTTGTGGGCTACAGTCTATGGGCTGCAAAATGTCAGACATGTCTGAAAGACTAAGCACATAGTTCATTAATATAGAGAGTTTATTTAAAATAACAAGTGTGCATGCTGATAACTTCCATTGCATGCCAAATTTGTTCACTACTAGATTTCTAGAACCAGAACAAGATCTGCACTTAGAAGCTTAATACATTTGTAAAATGAAGTGAACAAATATTCATGTCCTTAACTCAAAGGCCAAATGTAAAATAGAATAAAAATAATGTATTTGTCAGTGTAGTTAGAGGAATTCATAATCTTTTTTTGCACACCAAGTTATCATGCTTTCAAGAAATGAAAATAAATAAAAGATTCAATAGAATAAGATAATAACTGCTCAGTTCATTTCAGTCCCTCAGTTGTGTCTGACTCTTTGTGACCCCATTGACTGCAGGACACTAGGGTTCCCTGTCCATCACCAACCCCTGGAGCTACTCAAAATCATGTCCATTGAGTTTGTAATGCCATCCAACCATCTCATCCTCTGCCGTCCCCGTCTCTTCTCGCCTTCTATCTTTCCCAGCATCAGATGGGAAACTGTATTTCTTCGCATCAGGTGGCCAAAGTATTGGAGTTTCAGCTTCAGCATCAGTCCTCCCAGTATACTTCTAATATACTTTCATATGTGTATCTTGTGTAGTAGATACAAGTGAATGTATACATTTATGGTTTGGGGCTTCCCTTGTGGCTCAGCTGTTAAAGAATCTGTTTGCAAATATGAGAGACCTGGGTTCAATCCCTGTGTTGGGAAGATCCCCTAGAGAAGGTAAAGGCTATCCACTCCAGTATTTTGGCCTGGATAATTCCATGGACTGTATAGTCCATGGGGTCACAGAGTTTCGACCACAACTAAGTGACTTTCACTTTCATAATATCTGCTGCTGCTAAGTCAATATCTGCTAAGTAATGCTAAAGATCCCTTTTTTAGTTTATATTTTGTGTTACAAAATGTACTGATATAAGTTGTTCTAAAGCAACCATTTATTTCTCTTACAGATCTTAAGGCTTCTTCCATGAACACAGATTGGAACACTTGAAAACATTTATATTAATCATTAACTAATTAGGACACACTCAACGCCGTTAGCATCTTAAAAAAATTATTAGAGTATAGTTGCTTTACAATGCTGTGTTAATTTCTGCTATGCAGCAAAGTGAATCATTTCTATGTATACATATATACCTCTTTTTTAGATTTACTTCCCATTTAGGTCACCACAGAACACTGAATACAGTTCCCTGTTCTATACAGTAGTGTCTTATTAATTATCTATTTTACATAATGTAGTGTTTAAATATATATGTTGGGCTTCCCTGGTGGCTCAGACAGTAAAGAATCTGCCCACAGTGTGGGAGACCTGGGTTTGATCCTTGCATCAGGAAGATCCCCTGGACAAGGGAATGGCAACACACTCCAGTATTCTTGCCTGGAGAATTCCATGAACAGAGAAGCCTGGTGAGCTACAATTCATGGAGTCACAAAGAGTCGGACACGACTGAGGGATGAACACATAAACAGTGTGTCTATGTCAATCTTAATCTCCCAACTGATACCACCACCTCTTCCCTCCATTGGTAACCATAAATTTGTTCTCTACATCTGTGACTCTTATAAGTTCATCTTTACCATTTTTTTTAAAGATTACATATATAAACAATATTATACAATATTTATTTTTCTGTTTCTGACTTACTTCACTCTGTATGAAAAACTTTAGGTCCATCCATGTCTCTGCAAACAGCGCTATTTTTTTTGATGAGTGTATATATATACACTTAACTTTCTTTATCCATTCCTCTGTCAATGTACATTTAGGTTGTTTCCATGTCCTAGCTATTATAGTACTGCAGTAAACTTTGAAGTGCATGTATCTTTTGAACTATGGTTCTCTGAATATGTCTAGGAGTGGGATTTCTCAGTTATATGGTAGTTTTATATTTAGTTTTTGAGGAACCGCCATACTGTTCTTCATAGTAACTCTACCAATTTACATTCCCACCATTGGGAATGTAATTCCCACCATTTACATTCCCATCCCAACATTGTAGAAGGCTTCCTTTTTCTCCACACCATCTTCAGCACTTATTGTTTATATATTTTTTTAATGATGATCATTCTGGTGACACTTCATTGTACTTTTGATTTGTGTTTCTCTGATAATTAGTGATATTAGAATCTTTGATTTAGAAGTACTGGTGAGGAGAGAGTAAGCCTATTGCTTCATCAAAACCCTTTATCTCCACATTACTTGAAAGTTCTCTGAGTGCCACCTGGTATCTATATCTTACAGATACCTGTCTTTTCCACCTTTGAATAAAGAATGGGGCCAACAGTCAGCCTTATTCCACCAGGGGACCCGATAGCAGAATCACAATCATGGTGTGAGAGTTAAAACAAGATAAACCAGTTGCAAATGTATGAAACAATGAGCTAATTGTGCTAAGGACAGGCTGTATCTTTCCTATAAATATTCCTCCAGCTTCCATGAGAATCTTTGAACAACTTCTTCATCCTTCTTGCCAGACTTTGGGTCAGGTAACATCTCTGCAGGTTAGAGAAAACCAAGTTTTTTAGAAATACAGCTCATGTTAAATATAATTCCTTGTCCTCCACAAGCAGCCTGAGCATACTCGCATGACAGAGAATCTCATGGAAACATTTGCAAGAAAAGGAAATTGTAAGGCTGCTTCCACAGAGAGACTCCGTAGGCAAACTTCTGGATGAAGTCCAGCCATTACACATTTGGAAAGGGTTTCACACAAAGGTATTTTGTGCATGAATGATCTAGAGGAATAGGTTTCTGGACCAACTGGTGTGTAGCTAATTTTAAAAAGTCAGTTTACCATAACAATTATTTTATGGGCTGCAAAGCAGATCTCATTAAAGAAGGAGAGGAATCATAAATTAGAGGAGAGGCAAACATAGCTCTCTTAACTTGAATGTTACAAATAGGATTGAGTACAATTTTATCTTCTTTTCTTTCTTAAAAAAATTAAAGTGACTGTTTAGTGAAAATTACCGAACATGGTATCTCTCAATTTCTTTATTTGGTTTTATGTAGATATTTACAGAATACCTACTAGTCTGTCCAAAAGCTTCTCCAAAGGTGTCAAGATAACTTTATTAGCTTATTAAGTTATGGTATTCTCTTTTTTATAGAGTACTTTTGAAAGTCCTTGTATTAGTATTTCATCAGTGGCTACCCACTTTCTTCTATAATCTGTTTCGGGATCAGAACAAGTTGCTTAAGGCTGTTCTTGATAGCTATTTAGAGGAAATAAAATATGTATGCCTCATCACATTTTAGCTGAAAAAAAAAAACTCAGTATTTGCAGTCTAATTTTTCAATTTATAGGCTTTTGAGCTTCCTTGGTGGCCCTGATGGTAAAGTATCTGCCTGCAATACAGGATCCCCGGGTTCAATCCCTGGGTTGGAAAGATCCCCTAGAGAAAGGAATGGCAACCCACTCTAGCATCCTTGCTTGAAGAATGCCATGAACAAAGAAGACTTGCGGGCTACAGTCCATGGGGTAGCAAAGAGTCAGACCCAACTGAGCAACTAAGCATGAACACACAGGCTTTTATATTTACGTTTTGGAAAGAGGTGCTTAAAATAGTTTGTATTTTATATTTTTATTGAGGTATAGTTGATTTACAATATTATGTTAGTTTCAGGTGTACATCATAGTTATTTAATATTTCTATAGATTATGCTCCATTTAAGGTTATTATAAAATGTTGCCTATATTTCTTGTGCTGTACACTACATCCTTATAGTTTATTTAATTTATATATAGTATTTTTTACCTCTTAATAATCCTACATTTTTCTGGTCCCTCCCATCTTCCCTCTCCTCACTATAACCACTAGTTTCTGTTTGTTTATATTCATCTGCTTGTTTTATTTTTTAGATTTTACATATTATTGATATCCTACAGTATTTGTCTTTCTCTGACTTCTTTCACTTAGAGCTAAACCCTCTAGATCAACTCATTTCAAATAGAAAAATCTCATCCTTTTGTGGCTAAGTAGTATTCCAGTATGTGTGTGTGTGTATGTATATGTGTGCATGTATGTGTGCATGTAAGTAGTATTCCAGTATGTGTGTGTGTGTATGTATATGTGTGCATGTATGTGTGCATGTAAGTAGTATTCCAGTATGTGTGTGTGTGTATGTATATGTGTGCATGTATGTGTGTACCACATATTCTTCATCTGTTCATTTGTTGATGGAAACAGGTTGCTTCCATATCTCGCCTATTGTAAATAATGCTGCTATAAACATTGGGGTGCTTCGAAAACATCAATTTTTATCTTCTTGTGTATTTTTCTCTCCTGTCACAAATTTTCCCCAAACATTAATAGATATTTTCATTTGTGCTTTTATTTTATCTTCAGGAAAAGAGTTTATGCATCTTTGCAATATATGCAAGGTGCTGAACACTTTCTAGGCACAGTCTCTAAGTTTTAAGGATAGTTATAAAGATCCTTCTTATAAATCCTATCATTAGCTGCCTTTTTATGTATTCATTAATGCCATAAATATTAACTAAATTGTTTCTTAGGTGATGATAGAGTCAGATTTGTAGAAACCTAAAAGCTTCTTGATGAAAGTGAAAGATGAGAGTGAAAAAGTTGGCTTAAAGCTTAACGTTCAGAAAACTAACATCATGACATCTGGTCCCATCACTTCATGGGAAATAGATGGGGAAACAGTGGAAACAGTGTCAGACTTTATTTTGGAGGGGGGGGAGCTTCAAAATCACTGTAGATGCTGATTGTAGCCATGAAATTAAAAGACGCTTGCTCCTTGGAAGAAAAGTTATGACCAGTCTAGATAGCATATTAAAAAGCAGAGACATTATTTGCCAACAAAGGTCCATCTAGTCAAAGCTATGGTTTCTCTAGTAGCCATGTATGGATTTGAGAGTTGAACTGTAAAGAAAGCTGAGTGCCAAACAATTGATGCTATTGAACTGTGGTGTTAGAGAAGACTTTTGAGAGTCCCTTGGAAAGCAAGGAGATGCAACCAGTCCATCTTAAAGGAAATCAGTCCTGAATATTCATTGGAAGGACTGATGCTGAAGCTGAAACTCCAATACTTTGGCCACTTGATGTAAAGAAGTTATTCATTTGAAAGGACACTGATGTTGGGAAAGATTGAAGGCAGAAGGAGAAGGGGACAACAGAAGATGAGATGGTTGGATGGCATTACTCACTCAATGGATCTGAGTTTGAGTAAGTCCCAGGAGTTGGTGATGGACAGGGTAGCCTAGTGTCCTGCAATCAGTGGGATCACAAAGTGTCGTATATAACTGAGAGACTGAACTGAAGTGAAGCTTACATAATTTTGGAGGATAACTTCAATAAAAAACTATAGAATGAAACATTTTGTAAAGTGACAAATATTTCACAAAACCATAGGAAGTTATATGAGCTTCCCCGGTGGCATCTGCCTACAGTGCGGGAGACGGGTTCGATTCCTGTCGGGAAGATCCCCTGGAGAAGGAAATAGCAACCCACTCCAGCACTCTTGCCTCAAAAATCCCATGGACAGAGGAGCCTGATAGGCTACAGTCCATGGGGTGGCAAAGAGTCAGACACAACAGAGCTACTTCACTTTCACTTTCACTTTAGGAAGTTATAAAAAAAAACATTGCCTAGGGCCTCATGTTATGGAATGAAAGTTCTGGTACCTGATGTACAATGAAGCCAAACAAACCAAAACATAAGAGTATGGAGCAGAGAAAGGTTTATTGCCGGGCCATGCAAGGGGATCAATGGCTTGTATCCCCAAAACCTTGAACACCTCAGTTCAGTTCAGCTCAGTCGCTCAGTCGTGTCCGACTCTGCGATCCCATGAATTGCAGCATGCTAGGCCTCCCTGTCCATCACCAACTCCCGGAGTTCATTCAAACTCATGTCGAGTTGGTGATGCCATCCAGCCATCTCATCCTCTCTTGTCCCCTTCTCCTCCTGCCCTCAATCCCTCCCAGCATCAAAGTCTTTTCCAATGAATCAGCTCTTCGCATGAGGTGGCCAGAGTACTGGAGTTTCAGTCTTAGCATCGTTCCTTCCAACGAACACCCAGGACTGATCTCCTTTAGGATGGACTGATTGGATCTCCTTGCAGTCCAAGGGACTCTCAAGAGTCTTCTCCAACGCCACAGTTCAAAAGCATCAATTCTTCAGCGCTCAGCTTTCTTCACAGTCCAAATCTCACATCCATACATGACCACTGGAAAAACCATAGCCTTGACTAGATGGACCATGTTGGCAAAGTAATGTCTCTGCTTTATAATATGCTATCTAGGTTGGTCATAACTTTCCTTCCAAGAAGTGAGCATCTTTTAATTTCATGGCTGCAATCACCATCTTCAATGATTTTGGAGCCCTGAAAAATAAAGTCTGATACTGTTTCCACTGTTTCCTCATCTATTTCCCATGAAGTGATGGGACCTGATGCCATGATCTTCGTTTTCTGAATGCTGAGCTTTAAGCCACATTTTTCACTCTCCTCTTTCACTTTCATCAAGAGGCTTTTCCGTTCCTCTTCACTTTCTGCCATAAGGTTGGTGTCATCTGCATATCTGAGGTTATTGATATTTCTCCCAGCAATCTTGATTCCAGCTTGTGCTTCCTCCAGCCAGGCATTTCATATGATGTACTCTGCATACAAGTTAAATATGCAGGTGACAATATACAGCTTTGACTTACCCCTTTCCCAATTTTGAGACAGTCTGACTTTTAGACTAGACGTTTCCTAAGTTTGGTGTTTCTCGGCCTCACTCATACCAGTTCTCAACTTATCCAGAGCTACCATTCTTATTAAACCACAAACCACATTTCAATATGTTATCCAGTCCTGTCTTCTCTTTCTTTCTTCTCATGTACTTGACTCACATTTCTATCTGTTCTATTGCTGTTATCTTAAAATTCTTTGAAATCCTTGTTCAATCCTATAAATATCCAGTTCTACAAGTTAATGTCTCTACTTCTGCACTTGGACTTTTGAATTCTGATGACAAAATATTTAAAGAATATTTAAAGGATAACTGGCTGGGTCATTAATCCTACTGGCATTAAAAAAATTGTTTTAATTTCTTTTTTTTTTTGGTTATTAAGTCTAACAGTTTTAATTTCTCTATAAACATACATTTTCTATAACGTCAATCTTCCCCACATAATCTGTCAGTGTTTTCTCATGCTTTTATAATAAAATCTAGACTTTTGAAAATGGCTGACTTCCTAAATGATTTGATTCCAGAATGCCAGTAAATCATACTTAATCCACCCCAAACAATTTGCAGGTCCTTGATTAGGGACCAGTCTGTCATTTCTGGGTGCTTTGCAAATACTGTTCTTTATCTGGAAATCTTGTTTCTTCTCTTTCCATCTGCTGCTGTTGAGTCACTTAAGTAACTCCCCATGTCTGACTCTGTGCAATCCCATAGACAGAAGGCCACCAGGCTCCCCCGTCCCTGGGATTCTCCAGGCGAGAACAGTGGAGTGGGTTGTCATTTCCTTCTCCAATGAATGAAAGTGAAGAGTGAAAGGGAAGTCACTCAGTCGTGTCTGACTCTTCGTGACCACATGGACTGCAGCCTACCAGCCTTCTCCATCCATGGGATTTTCCAGGCAAGAGTACTGGAGTGAGGTGCCATTGTCTTCTCTGTTTTCCATCTAGTGGAGTTAATAATATGAATGCTCTAGAACTTGGTTCAAATATCACCAATTCTTCTGTATTTCCAGAAGTGAAGTGAAGTGAAGTTGCTCAGTCGTGTCCGACTCCTTGCGACCCCACGGACTGTAGCCTACAAGGCAATACAATTTTATAAGAAGATAGACTTAACTGGATACAATTATTTCCTTATTTGGACATGCAACTTAATATCTGTAAATCTCTTATTTCTATAAAATGGACATAATTATGCTTTTAAGTTTATTGTACTAGGGAAGTAAGAGATGAGTAATGTAGTTAGTGGATACATTACTCCCAATGTTACTATGTAGTATAACTTTAGCCTTGTGTCAAGGTAGATCACAGGAAGTTTGCTTTTGGTCTTTTTATTTGGCATATTCCTCATAATGATCCATACAGCTGGTTTATGAACACTGAGTCTCTGCATATGACACCTCTTAAAGTAAAAATGAAAGATAGTGACAAAATATTCATGAAACAAATTCCATATCACAAAATTTATTTTGCAACTCAGTGTCTTAAAACTGTTTTTATCCCTTAATGATTGACATATTTTCCTCCATTGCATAAGTGTAACTCTGCAGTGTCATAAAGTTCAGAACCAAATCTGGTATAATAATAACAGTTAGTACATTTCTTTCACAGATACTTTTTTATTTTTTTTATCTATTGCTTTGATTTTTCTATTTCTATTTTAATAACTATTTCAATCTTTGACATTTTATAAATTGATAGATATTCACAGGGAAATAGGAAATGGCTAATTCTATTTTAAAGTATAATACATGCCTTCAAGTGATTTGTTACTCAAAATGTTCAAATCAATTTATAAGAAAAATTGGGTACAATAAAAGCACTAAACTTAATAATTTAATTTCAGAAAATAAGGGTGACTTTTATGAAAAAGGGTCTATTATTTAAAATTCTACTAATTACAACAAAATGCATGTTATGTTGTTTAATATGCACTTTCAAATAAGTCATTTTATTTGAGTCTCAAAGTACCTATCTTAGTCCATTTGAGCTGTTACAACAAAAGACCATAAATTAGGTTGCTTAAACAACTAATATTTATTTTTCACAGTCCTGGAGACTGGTAAGTTCAAAATTAAGGAGCCAGCAAATATGATGTCTCATGAGATTAGTTTTTTTGTTCACAGACAACCATTTCTCAGTGTCCTCATATGATGGAAGAAGCAAGGGATCTCTCCGAGATCTCTTTTTTAAGGGCACTAGTCACATTCAAGAGGTCTGCCCTCAAGGCCTAATCAACTGCCAAAGATCTGATCTCCAAATATCATAATGTTAGGGGTTAGTTATCATCTTATGAACTTATGGGGAACAGAAACATACAGTCTCTAGCAATGTCTTATGAGATAAGTAATAACAGGACACCATCCAATGGGGTCTTAAAGAAACTTAAAAATCCCAAGACGTTTTGTAATCTACCCACTGCACATTTACATAAACATAACTAGTAGTTAATTACTTTGCTACTGGATTAGTTCTTACCATTTTTAACTACTTAAGAACTTTTGGAGAGTTGCTTAGATCTAGGTACTTGATTCTCCGTCTATAAAGTGGAGCTATTATAATACCCATTGAGGAGTATTATTATAATAAAGCTTTCTTATGTGATCAATGCAAAGAAATAAAAGAAAAGAATAGAATTGGAAAGATTGGCGATCTCTTCAAGAAAATTGGAGATACGAAGGAAACTTTTCATGCAAAAAAAAAAAAATGGGAACAATAAAAAACATAATTACAACAACCTAAAAGAAGCAGGAGTGATTAAGAAGATGTGGTAGGAATACACAGAGTACACAGAATAGCAAAAAAAAAAAAAAAACCTTAATGACCCAGATAGCCATGATGGTGTGGTCACACACATAGAGCCAGACATATTGGAGTGTGAAGTCAAGTGGGCCCTGAGAAGCATTACTATGGACAAAGATAGTGGAGGTGATGATATTCCAGATGAGTTATTTCAAATCTTAAAAGGTGATGCTGTTAAACTGCTGAACTCAGTATGCCAGCAAATTTGGAAAATTCAGCAATTGCCACAGTATTGGAAAAGGTCAGTGTTCATACCAACCCCAAAGAAAAGCAATGCCAAAAAAATGTTCCAACTTTAATACAGTTGTGCTTATTTCACATACTAGTGAGATAATGCTCAAAATTCTTCAAGCTAGGCTTCAACAGTACAGGAACTGAGAACTTCCTAATGTACAAGCTGGATTCAGTAAAAGCAGAGGAACCAGAGATCAAATTGCCAACATTTGCTGTATCATAGAGAAAGCAAGGGAATTCCATAAAACTCTACTTTTGTTTCATTGACAGTGCTAAAACCTTTGATTGTGTGTCAGTTCAGTTCAGTTCAGTTCAGGCACTCAATCACGTCCGACTCTTTGCAAACCCATGAATTGCAGCACGCTAGGCCTCCCTGTCCATCACCAACTCCCGGAGTTTACCCAAACTCATGTCCATCAAGTTGGTGATGCCATCCAGCCATCTCATCTTTGGTCGTCCCCTTCTCCTACTGCCCCCAATCCCTCCCAGCATCAGGGTCTTTTCCAGTGAGTCAACTCTTCACGTAAGGTGGCCAAAGTATTGGAGTTTCAGCTTCAGAATCAGTCCTTCCAAAGAAATCCCAGGACTGATCTCTTTTAGGATGGACTGACTGGATCTTCTTGTAGTCCACGGGACTCACAAGAGTCTTCTCCAACACCACAGTTCAAAAGCATCAATTCTTCAGTGCTCAGCTGTCTTCACAGTCCAACTTTCACATCCATACATGACTACTGGAAAAACCATAGCCTTGGCTAGATGGACCTTTGTTGGAAAAGTAATGTCTCTCCTTTTCAATATGCTATCTAGGTTGGTCATAACTTCCCTTTCAAGGAGTAAGCATCTTTTAAATTCATGGCTACAATCACCATCTGCAGTGATTTTGGAGTGCCCCCAAAATAAAGTCTGACACTGTTTCCACTGTTTCCCCATCTATTTCCCATGAAGTGATGGGACCAGATGCCATGATCTTCGTTTTCTGAATGTTGAGCTTTAAGCCAACTCTTTCACTCTCCTCTTTCACTTTCATCAAGAGGTTTTTTAGTTCTTCTTCAGTCTGCCATAAGGGTGGTATCATCTGCATATCTGAGGTTATTGATATTTCTCCCAGCAATCTTGATTCCAGCTTGTGCTTCCTCCAGCCCAGCATTTCTCATGATGTACTCTGCATATAAGTTAAATAAGCAGGGTGACAATAAACAGCCTATTTGGAACCAGTCTGTTGTTCCATGTCCACTTCTAACAGTTGCTTCCTGACCTGCATGTAGGTTTCTCAAGGAGCAGGTCAGATATTCTGGTATTCCCGTCTCTGTCAGAATTTTCCACAATTTATTGTCATCCACACAGTCAAAGGCTTTTACGTAGTCAATAAGTGTGTGGATCATAACAAAGGGTGGAAAAGTCTTAAAAAGATGGGATTACCAGATCATCTTACCTGTCTCCTTAGAAACCTGTATGTGGGCAAAGAAACCACAATTAGAAGCTTATATGGAACAACTGACTGGTTCAAAATTGAGAAAGGAGTACTCCCTGTCTGCTCATTACAACCTTTTAAATTTAATTTATACACAGATTACATCATAGGAAATGCCAGGCTGGATAATTTACAAGCCAGATTAAGACTGTTGAGAGAAATATCAACCAACTCAGATAAGCTTATGATATCACTTTAATGGTAGAAAGCAAAGAGGAATTTAAAAATCTCTTAATGAGAGCAAAATAAGATAATGGAAAAGCTAGCTTAACACATTATTAAAAAAATAAAAGCACACACACACACAACTAAGATCATGACATCTGGTTCCATAACTTCAGGGCAAATAGAAGGGGAAAATGTGGAAGCAGTGAGAGACTTCCTCTTCTTGGGTTCTAAAATTACTGTGGATGGTGACGACAGCCAGGAAATTAGAAGACTATTTCTTCTTGGCAGAAATGCTATGACAAACCTAGACAGTGTACTAAAAAGCAAAGACATCACTTTGCTGACAAAGTGCTAACAAAGACAAGATTTTTCCAGTCGTCATGCATGGATGTGAGTGAGGACAACAATAATTAAATAAGTGTCACTCACAGTGTGCAGTGGCTCAGTCCTGTCCGACTCCTTGCAACCCCATGGACTGTAGCCTGCCAGGCTCCTCTGTCCATGGAATTTTCCAGGCAAAAATACTGGAGCAGTTGCCATTTCCTATTCCAGGGTATCTTTCCAACCCAGGGATCAAACCTGTTTCATTTCCATTGCCAGGAAGATTCTTTACCAGTAGGACACCTGAGAAGCCCAGTTCAATAATGCAATAATGCTGGACTATAAAGAAGGCAGAGTAGCTAAGAATTGATGCGTTTGACTGTGGTACTGGAGAAGACACTCGAGAGTACTTTGGACAGAAAGGAGATCAAAGCAGTCAATCCTAAAGGAAATAAGCACTGAATACTCTTTGGAAGGACTGATACTGAAGCTGAAATTTTTGTACTTTGGCCACTTGATGCAGAGAGCTGACTCACTGGAAAAGACTCTGATGCTGGGCAAGATTGAGAGCCGGAGAAGGGGAAGTCAGAGAATGAGATGGTTGGGTGGCACCAATGACTCAATGGACATTAGTTTGACCACACTTGAGTAGACAATGAAGATCAGTGAAACCTGGGGTACTGCAGTCCATGGGGTCACAAAGAGTTAGATATGACTTAGCAACTGAACAATAATAATTAAATAAGTGTAATTTACTGTGCGTGGTGGCTCAGTTCTGTCTGACTCTTTGCAACCCGATGGGCTGTAGCCTGCCAGGCTCCTCTGTCCCTGAAATTTTCTAGGCAAAAATACTGGAGAAGGTTGCCATTTCCTTTTCCAGGGTATCTTCCCAACCCAGGGATCAAATCTGCATCATTTGCATTGGCAGGAAGATTCTTTACCATTGGGACACCTGAGAAGCCCAATTCAATAATGCAATATGTTAGAAGAATTGGAAAAATGGCTAGCATGTAATAACTATTCAATAATATTAATTATTTCTATTATACATTCTGAAATAAAAACTGTCCTCAATTACCAATGTCTGCTAAAGGCAAGAAAAGGGAAGCTATTTATTTCACCTACTCGAGAATAATGCTAAAGAGAGGGAGACTGCTAGGGAGTTATCATAGCCCTGGAAGGCATTATACAGATTATTATAAATCATTTGCTTTGTTGTGGATAAGTATTAATAACAAATGTATATGATTTTTGCTACTCTATTTTCCCAGAGTAGTAAAATAGTGACAAATTGTTTGGCCTTTTACAAAAATCTCTAAGATTTTGCTTCTAAAGCCTCTATAATAAATACTCATTTCTTTGTAAATCCAGAAAGATAAAGAGGCTGCTGTGAATATCAATAATACAATCTTGGTCATTTTGGAACATTTTTAGTTTGAGATATCTTCAGTATGGAATAAAATCTGAATCTGGTTTGTAGAATAAGAAGAAATGAGTGGACAAGATTGAAGATGACATAAGAATATATGAAGTTAGTGAAAACTCTGGAAAAATAGAAGGAAAATAGTAAAGGGGCAAAATGACCCATGAAAGACTTACTTATATTCATTCAAAAAATACCATTTGTTGAAATGAATATCTGGGATGGGCCAGTGACTGTTGATACCACAAGCTTGAGCTATAATAAGACAAAATCTATTCAGTAGAAAAGTCAAAGCAAAAGAGAATTTAACCTTGACATATTTGTTTCCCAAGAAGAGGTAATTGGTATAAAGGGATTGTATTTTAAACAAGGAGAAGTTAAACAGGAAATAGGTGAATTGAAAGTTTATGTTATTATGAACTGACATCATATATAATTAGGCCCTGAAAGTAAAGTTTGTAGTATAAATTTTATTCTTTCAAATTTGAGGACTATAATTTATTATTTGATGTAATTGTAATTATGCTGAAGTTAAAAACCAAACATGTCCCCAAACTTCTATTCAGCACTCCCTTCCCAGCAGGACTATGCTACACACTCTCCTGGAAGGCTTGCTGGGAAAGCAGGAAGACCTATCCTGCAGAACCTGAGTTCAAACCCTATTCCAAACATTTTAAATGATGTAGATTTGACATGTAATGATGGTCTCTCAGAGCCCCTGAATCCCTATTTGTATAATGGGGATTATGATCCATGTCCCACAGTCAGGTATAATCGAAGGCCCTCTTACAGAATAGGGGCTCAACAGATGTTGAGGAATGTTTATTACACCGGTGAGCCATTTCCATGCAATCAAAATAGGAAGACCTTAGAGTCCATTAAATCTAAGGCCTCAGGAAAATTAATAAGATACTCTAAATCTCAGGCCCTTCATCTGTAAAAATAGAGGTACTCATACTTCTATAGAAAAAGTATTATGGGTATTAAACAAGATAATTTTTATCATCCTCTCTACTACATTCAAGCAAGGTCATTCAATCTCAAGACATTAAATATTTCCTTCATAAAAATCTTTCTAAATTATAAATTCCCTTCAGAGTTCTATCTGCATGCATGAAACATAAGTCATCTGTATGTCACATAATGGCACTATTGTTTACCCACTTGTTTAAGCAAAAAGCTACTTTTTCTTTCCTCACATCCACTCTCAAGGTTGGACATCAGTATCTTCAAATTGCAATTTGCATTTAACCAGTTTAAGCATCTCTATTACTATAATGTTACACCGTTTGCTATAATGATCTCCCCACCATTTACCCTTGCTCTTCCATAATCTGTTCTTCATATTATAGCCATAATATCTTCTTATAGTAGCCATCAGATCCCATTGCAATAGAACAAAATTAAAACCTCTTGGTCTGTGAGTAAAGAAACTAGGTGCTTCAAATTAGCTGGGAGAGTCTTCATTGATGTGGATTGTCCTAAATTGCTCCAGCCTTCTATTCTCCATGCTCTTTTTATCCTGTGCTGATAGTGTCCTTTCCACTCTAAAAACTGGCGTTCAAACAATAGAGTGCATATCTTCTCTAACTATAATGTTTTAAATGTCTTGAATCATGCCTACCTTTCTATTCTTATCTCACACTTCACCCCCTCTCCAATTCCAGCCTTTGCTCACTCTTTTCTAGCTACACAAATTTTCATTATACCCCAATATAGTTCCTGATCTTTTACTTGCTCTCCCCACTGCATGCAGTATCTTGGTGGTTTGTTTTTCTTCTCATTCAGCTCTTAGATCAAATAACACCTACAGAAATGCCATTCCTCCCCACTTTACCTAAATCACGTGTTCCCTTTGTTTATTTCTTAATAACACCACAATCAGATTATAGTTGTTTATTGTACATACATACAGTTTATCCATTTACTAACATAAATTTTCATTGTCCATATCGAGTTCTTTTTTATATCTCACTTATCCAGTTGACTTTGAGTTTTCTGGGGCTACTGATTTCATTTCTACTATCCTTCACCAAAGCCTTAGTCACCTGCCAGACACCTCCTATGAGTGAACTATTGCTTCTTCAGATATGGAAAAATAAAGAAAAGAAATGTACAGTGATACAATATTTACTTTATAGTCACAGATTCTCCTTTAGATTTGAGTAATATATATATTTTTTCCTTTTGTCTTATATAGAGGTTGGGCATCCACAGAATGTTTGAGGAAACTTATTAGGAGTCTGGTAAAACTAAGATGCACACTAAAGAGAAATGATAAAATAAGCCTGCTGTTTAATATAGACTTTTATAGATAGATAGATAAATACTGTCTGAGATATTTATAACATGGTTGTAATGAAATCCTGCTATAAGAATAATTGAATAAGCCTCAGCAGTTTAGCTGAGGTTTGCAGTTATTCATTAAAAATGAGGAATTGAAGTGATTAAGAAGAGATTTCAAGGTTCTGATCAAGTTTTAAAAAGAAGACAAAAAGCATAAAATGTGTGTGGTGAGTAGAATAATGGCTTCATAATGATGGCCACTTCCTAATTCCTGGAACCTGTAGATGGATAATACTGAGGAGTTTGAGAAGGTGAATTACCCTGAATTATATAGGTCATCCAATTAAATGCCATGGGCCCTTAAAAAGTGGATACATCTTCTTAGTGATAGTCAGAGGAAGAAGTGCCTATGGAAGAATCATCAGAAAGAAGCAACATTTTTGGCTCCAAAGACGAAGGAAGGGCCTGAGCCAATAAACATGCTTAGTCTCTAAAAGCTGAGCATGGAAAGGCAAGGAGATGAAAGAATTTTTCCCTGCAGCCTCCAAATTGGAACACAGGCTTGCCAATACTGGGATTTTAGCCCAGCAAGATCCACGTCAAAAGTCTACAGAACTGAAAGTTTAAAAAATGCAGTTTTAAACCACAGAAGTTATGGAATTTGTTACAGAACAATAAAAACAATATAAGGAGGGAAATGGTAGAATTTTAGTTTCTTCTTTTATTTTTTTTTTGCTCTCATATTAAGATTATGAGCAAGAAACTTTGACTTAGTCTATACGCTTTGACCAACATCTTCTCATTTCCCCACCACTACTCCCCCAGCCCATGATAACCTCCATTCTATTCTTTGTTTCTGTGAGTTTAACTCTTAGATTCCACAAGTATGTGAGATCACATGGCATCTGTCTTTCTCTGCTGGCTATTTCACTTATCATAGCATCCTTCAAGTCATCCATGTTTTCACAAAAGTCTGAATTTCCATCTTCTTTTATTTTTTTAAGGTGGAATCATATTATATTTTGGAAGTATGTGAATCACATTTTCTTTATGCATTCAACTGTTGACACCTTAGCTTGTTTCCATATCTTAGCTATTGTGAATAATCCTGCAATGAACATGGGAGTGTAGATATCTCTTAGAGATAGGGATTTTCATTCCTTTGGATATATACCCAGAAGTGACCATGTGGTAGTCTTATTTTTATTATTTTGAAGATTCTCCATTCTGTTTTCTGTAAAGGCTGAATCAATTTCCATTTCCACCAACAATATATCAGTGTTTCCTTTTCTCCATGTTCTTATCAATGGTTAACTTTTGTCTTCTTTGACAATAGCTATTCTAGCAGGTGTGAGGTGATATTGTATCTTTGATTTGCCTTTTTCTGATGATTAATGATACTGAGTATTTTTTCAAATATACCTTTGGATATTTGCATGTCTCCTGTGGTGGGGAGAATGTCTATTGTTCTTTCCTTATATGTATTTGGATTATTTCCTCTATTGAGTTATCAAGTTATATACAGACAGATATATGATTCGCAAATAATTTCTTTCATTCCATAGATCGCCTTTTCAGTTCTTGGATTTTTTTCTTTGATATGCAGAAACTTTTTAGCTTGCTGTAGTTTCATTTGTCTATTTTTTGCTTTTGGTTTTTTATGCTTTTCATGTCAGATAAAAAAAAATCATTACCAAGATCAAGGTCGAGGAGACTTTTCTCCATGTTTTCTTCTAGGACTTTTATGATGTCAGGTCTTATGTTCAAGTCTATAATCCATTTTTGAGTTGATTTTTGTGTATGGTATAAGACTGTAATACAGTTTCATTCTTTTGCATATGACTATCAGTTTTCCTAACACTGAAAAGCCTGTTCTATCCTCACTGTATATTTCTGACTCTTGAGTTGTAAAATAATCGTATAATTATATTGTTGTTGTTGTTGTTCAGTCACCCAGGCATGTCCTACTCTTTGTGACCCCATGGACTACGGCATATCAGGCCTCCCATCCCCCCATCATTTGCAGAAGTTTGCCCAAGTTTATGTTTATTGCATCAGTGATGCCATCCAACTGTCTCATCCTCTGATGCTCTCTTTTACTTCTGCCCTAAATCTTTCCCAGCATCAGAGTCTTTTCCAGTGAGTCAGGTGTTTGCATCAGTTCAGTTCAGTTCAGTTCAGTCACTCAGTCCTGTCCGACTCTTTGCAACCCCATGAACTGCAGTATGCCAGGCCCCCCAGTCCATCACTAACTCCCAGAGTCCACCCAAACCCACGAGCATTGAGTCGGTGATGCCATCCAACCATCTCATCCTCTGTCATCCCCTTCTCCTCCTGCTCTCAATCTTTCCCAGATCAGGGTCTTTTTCAGTGAGTCAGCTCTTCACATCAGGTTGCCAAAGTATTGGAGTTTCAGCTTCAACATGAGTCCTTCCAATGAACATCCAGGGCTAATTCATTTAGGATGGACTGGTTTGATCTCCTCACAGTCCAAGGGATTCTCAAGAATCTTCTTCAATACCACAGTTCAAAAGCATCAATTCTTTGGCACCCAGCTTTCTTTATAGTCCAACTCACACATCCATACATGACCACTGGAAAAACCATAGCCTTGACTAGACAGATTTTGTTGAAAAAAGTAATGTCTCTGCTTTTTAATATGCTGTCTAGGTTGGGGACCAGATGTCATGATCTTAATTTTCTGAATGTTGAGCTTTAAGCTCTTTTTCACTCTCCTCTTTCACTTTCATCAAGAGGCTCTTTAGTTCTTCTTCACTTTCTGCCATAAGGTTGATGTCATCTGCATATCTGAGGTTATTTATATTTCTTCCAGCAATCTTGATTCCAGCTTGTGCTTCATCCAGCCCAGCATTTTGTATGATGCACTCTGTGTATAAGTTAAACAAGCAGGGTGACAATATACAACCTTGACATACTCCTTTTCCTATTTGGAACCAGTCTATTGTTCCATGTCCAGTTTGCATCAGGTGACCAAAATTCTGGAGTTTCAACTTCAGGATTAGTTCTTCCAATGAGTTTTCTGGGTTGATTTCCCTTATAGCTGACTAGTTTAGTCTCCTCACTGTCCAAGGGACTCCCAGGAGTCTTCTCCAGCACACAGTTTGAAGGTATCGATTCTTTGGTGCTCAGCCTTCTTTACTGTTCAGCTCTCACAACCAAACATGACCACTGGGAAAACTACAGCCTTGACTATATTTCCCTTTGTTGACAGAGTGATACATGGGTTTATTTCTGGGCTCTCTGTTCTTTTCCATTGATCTATGTGTCTGTTCTTATGTCTATATCATAATGTTTAGATTATGGTTGCTTTGTCATATACTTTTAAATCAGAAAGTGTAATACCTGCAGCATTGCTCTTCTTTCTCAACATTGCTTTGGTTATTTGTGGTTATTTGTGGTTCTATACATATTTTGAGGGTTTTTTTTTTCCATTCCTATGAAATATACCTTTGGGATTTTGAAAGGGATCACATTGAATCCATAGGTTGCATTGAGGATACTTCCACAATATTAATTCTGCCAATCCATGTCCATAAAATATCTTTAAATTTATTTGTGTCTTTTTAAATTGCCTTCATATTCTTAAGTTTTTAATCTATACTTCTTTCATCTCCTTGGTTAACTTTATTCTTAGGTGTTATATTCTTTTTAGTATAATTTAACAGTGGACTGTTTCTTAATTTATCTGTTTATACTGTACAGAAACACAACTGATTTTTTCCTCTAGTTTTCTGTGAGCACAATAAATGTAAGCCCTGGAGGTCGTTGACTATTCCATTCACAATTTTGTTCCTAGCCTCTAGCATGTGTTCTTGCACATATTTAGATCAATATATCTGAGGTTTAGATGCCTACAGCCTATTCCTGAATAAGCTTTCATTGATAGCCTGTTACTAGAAAAATATCACTGTCAACTAACGTAGGAGGCATTCAGGAGGTCAGGAGTTGTGTTGGGACAGAGACTTGACTGCATTACTTGCTGTTTACACAGTCAGTGAAAGAGTGAGACTCAAGACCTAACCCCAGACCATCCAGGCATAAATTCGTATGCCTACCATTCATCTGGGATCACACGCCTGCTTCAGTGCCACTGAAATTTAAATCTTCACAGCAAATTATTTTTCTCTATCATTGAGCTAAAGTCTTACAGTGCTCTAGGATCCTTACAAGCCCTAAGAGGCCACTGTACAATCATAATAACTAAGTGTATCCGTTTATATTGGAGAATTAAGCAGAGCCATTTTAGATCAGACTTACATGGGGACAAAAAGAAAGAAATTTGTGGTGTGATTGCTTACATGAGAAAGTTCCAAGAAAACTTGTCACATTTTTTTTATAACTTTTCTTGGATATTTTAAAAGTCATTCTGAGTCAGGATACATACTGTACCTGTGGCTGTTAATCATCATGAATCCTCACAAAGCCTGATGTGCTGCTTTAGTCCTCTTGAATCAGAACATTTTGATTTTTTGCCTAATTCATTGTTAATAATTCAGTAGAAATTGACTTCTCAATGTAAAACTTTTCTTTGAGTTTCATAGACATTATACCCAACAACTGAAGAAAATTCTGAATTATATTTCTAAATTTGATTTCTTCCATTGACGGAAATATATCAAATGTCCAGAAATATATCAAGATGCTCAGACTGGCCTTTTTAATGAGAGCAAGGATTAGTGCTCTTCGCTGGTTCTGTAATATTACCACAACTCACAAGGAAACCATTTCTTCTGTGTGTAATGCTTATGTTAGTTCAATCTTTCTTGAGTTACTTGTTAATTGACTTCACAGAATATAGCTTTTCTGGTACTCTTTAACCTTCCTCACATCATTTTCTCTCTCTCCACCCCAAAGTTCCGCATTTCTTGAAGGAGCTAAGATGTTTGATTAATTTAACCAAGTTCTTGCTGACACACTTTCTAGAAAGTATTCCAGGTATGGGGTTATTAAGAGTAAATAGATGTAACAAATATTAAGCCAACAAATTTCAAATAAATTTTCACAAGCCACTTAAAACTCATAGTTACGATTATTTTTCTCTGTTCCCTAGTGGATTAAGAATGATTGTTCTTCATTTAGACTTTTCACTGGTTTTTGTTGCCTGTGATGTGAGGCAGTACTGATCGGGTTGATGACAATGAAAAGAGAGAAACTCCTGTGAGGTTGTTAGAAAAGCAGAAACTCTGGCATCAGTCAGAACCTGTATTTAAATAGGATTATCAGATGATGCGTAATCATGTCAAACTTTGAGAAACACTGCTCTAGAATACAATGCACTCAAACTAGCACTAGCAGAAATAATTCTTTGGAAACAATGTGACCATCATGTTTTTCAGTCTTATTATTCTCAAAATTAAACAGTAAGGAAACACCCACAGGAAACAACTTAGCTTTTTTTCATTTTTATCATTCCACTGTTTTGCCTTTATCTTCTGAACTACCTGGTTTGTTCCTTCACTTTCAATCTTTCCAGCTGGGCTCTGGTCAGACTAATATGATTATAGTAATAATAGCATAACCATAATGATGATGGTGATGATGACAATAGAATGCTTCCTCCTTCATTTGTGACTTAAGTGGCAGTGATACGTCTAATTCTGAAACAAAGATGCAACTTCTCTATAGCCTTCTCTGGATGTTGTTGCTAATTCCACCCTAGCTGTTTTATGTCAGAATCTTGAGAATATGCTCAATTACTTTTTGCTTTGAGATATAGTTTTGATAAAACTCTTCTTTCACTCTGGCGCTCGTCGTTTGAGGCTTACGACATCAGGGTAGTCAGTCATTCCTTCTTCTGACTGGTAGTCTTCTTTACTCTGTCACTTTTCTTCCTCTTCTAATGCTTCACAACTGAACCCCTGTCTTCACTGATGTTTAGAATTCTGTCATCCACATGACTCAGCAGCAGCATTATTTAATCTCAATTTTAATAACTTTCATGTCCACACTTTTTAATCTTTCTTTCTTTGACAGGACTGGACCTTGGCATTACCCAAGATTATTACAACTCTGTAGCAGGTATATATAGGTATATATATTTTTGAATGACTGTATTATATTAGAAAAATAATAAAAAATGTTTCCTCATATGTCTCTTTCAATTCTGGTTTCCTCGGTGTGTATGTCCAGCAGTGGGACTGCTGGGTTATAAGGCAGTTCTATTTCCAGTTTTTTAAGGAATCTCCACACTGCTCTCCATAGTGGCTGTACTAGTTTGTATTCCCACCAACAGTGTAAGAGGGTTCCCTTTTCTCCACACCTTTCCATATATATGTGTTAGTATACTGTATTGGTGTTTTCCTTTCTGGCTTACTTCACTCTGTATAATAGGCTCCAGTTTCATCCACCTCACTAGAACTGATTCAAATGTATTCTTTTTAATGGCTGAGTAATACTCCATTGTGTATATGTACCACTGCTTTCTTATCCATTCGTCTGCCGATGGACATCTAGGTTGCTTCCATGTCCTGGCTATTATAAACAGTGCTGTGATGAACATTGGGGTACACGTGTCTCTTTCTATTCTGGTTTCCTTGGTGTGTATGCCCAGCAGTGGGATTGCTGGGTCATAAGGCAGTTCTATTTCCAGTTTTTAAAGGAATCTCCACACTGTTCTCCATAGTGGCTGTATTAGTTTGCATTCCCACCAACAGTGTAAGAGGGTTCCCTTTTCTCCACACCCTCTCCAGCATTTATTGCTTGCAGACTTTTGGATCGCAGCCGTTCTGACTGGCGTGAAATGGTACCTCATTGTGGTTTTGATTTGCATTTCTCTGATAATGAGTGATGAGCATCTTTTCATGTGTTTGTTAGCCATCTGTATGTCTTCTTTGGAGAAATGTCTATTTAGTTCTTTGGCCCATTTTTTGATTGGGTCATTTATTTTTCTGGAATTGGGCTGCAGGAGTTGCTTGTATAGGAGAATGGATATCGAGAGGCCACTGTTGGTGTCTTCCATATCCTAGAATCCTCAGAACTTAGGAGAACCAGCGATGGGTAGGGCTTAATAAGTAGTGGTGGAATGAATGAAAGAGCTGTAATAAACACACACAGCCAGAGCCGCTGGGACCTGGAAGAAAGACATCAGCATGAACAGGTGGTGCTGCTGAGGACAGCTGCTGACTCACCTGCTTCGACCCGGAGGGAGACCTCACACACACAGTCTCCAGGGACTTCCCTCCAGGTTTACGCCCTCACATCTCTCAAGTTCTTCCTGGGTACTCACATGGTGCCCTTCATGGAGCAGCCCTGAGGCTCGATGGAATCTTAGACCAGCGTGATTTTCCCAAAATGCTCTAGGCTCTGAGGTATTCCTCCTCCAGGTTGAAACAGTTTTTACTATGAGAAAATTTGAAAATGCAAATGTGCAAAAAAGAAAAAACAAACAAACAAAGGCTTGTGCAAAGCAAACAACATTTTGAGGTAGAGTCTTTGAAATTTTTTTATATTTAAATATCATAGAGAAATCAACCGGAGACAGGCAGCCCCAGAGGCAGGCAGCCCAGACTAGGAAGAGAGGAGACACAGTCTGTGAATATCATGTTATTTCCTTACTGTTGAATCTTTCCAAGTTAACTGGTGTGGAATTTCAATTGCTTGCCCATATATCGCCTTGGAATATCTTATAATTCAAAGAGACATCATGGTGTACTGGAGTTGAACTCCAAAAGACTAAAATAAAATTTTGGCTCCAACCACTTATCACACTTTGGGCAATCTACATAATTTCTCTGGGCCTCCTGACTCTCCCTGTCTCTAAAGTGGAGACAATAATAGTACATAAGAAATAAGATCAACTAAGATATCTCTGACTCAAGCACATAGTATAGTATCCCATACAAATAGAAAGAATAAATATGAGCTACTAGCCATGGATAGTATTATGAAACCATGGATATGGGCATGCTGTGGGAAATAAAAAGAGCCCCTAAAGTGTGTTTGCCAAAGTGCTGACTACAAAGTGAGCAACTAAACATTAGCCTTTGCTTTTGGATATGACATCCCCATCATCATCAAACAGCATGGATTCACATTTGTCCAAAGGAACCATTTGTCCAAGTCATCGATGGAGGTGCAAATTCAGGTAGAGGTCACATCATTGTTACAGAAGCTGATACCTGGAAATGGCCCTAATGCCCAAAATGACAAATGTCCAAAACAGGAACCTAGTTGAGACTGGAATATACACATATAATCAACTACCAGGTCACAATGAAAATGATGCTCCAAAAGTATATTTATGGACAGAAAAATACGTTCAAAATATGCTGTCAAATGGGAGAAAAAGAGTATCTAAGAAACAGATGCTCTAAGTTATACATTACAAACCTATCTTGTGTGAATTTCAACAAATAGATTTTAACTTGGAAATGAAAGAATAATAAGTATCCCACCTGATCTCACTTTGCAAGTACATGGTACATATGTTACAATGCCTAGAAAAATTCTCAGAGACTTTACATGTGAAAAGGGTTCTTTCTGCATAATAGGAATTTAGGTGATTTTCACTTTCTCTTTGGACTTTTACTGGAACTTTCAGGGGTGGAGAATTGTTAATTATTAAAAAAAAAACAAAAACAAACAAAAAATATCATAAAACAAATTTGGAATATACACTATATACTATTTACACTATATACGCTAGTGAGCTAGCCCTGGTGGGTCAGATGGTAAAGAATCTGCCTGCAATGCAGGAGGCCTGGGTTCGATCCCTGGGTTGGGAAGATCTCCTGGTGAAGGGAATGGCAACCCATTCCAGTATGTTGCCAGGAGAATCCCATGGACAGAGGAGCCTGGAGGGGTGTAATCCATGGGGTCACAAAGAGTCAGACACAACTGAGTGACTAAGTACACACACATTATACATACACTGTATACTAATGCAATTTCTCGGTTTACTTTATCATATACATCTTTCCACGCCAATTAACAAGTGTTTCCTGTAACTTTAAGTGTTGCTACCTTGGATTCCATTGTAATATCTTGTTTATGCTTGATCTTCACTTTGCACCCACGACTCCACGGATCAGACCTCAAGGTTTAAATTGGATATGTTGGCTTGGGTCCTGTGAGAAACAGATGCGAGGATAGAATGAAAAGACTGTGACGTTTCCTGGGGGAAATGCCTGCAAAGAGTAACGGGAAGAGGAGACAGGGGTAGATGGCGAGAGCCTTCAGAGCGTCTGCCCGAGTCCTGGGAAGGGAGGGAGAGAAACACAGTGAGGTGGGGTAAGGTGAGCCTCGGACTGCACTCCAGCTCTGAGAAAGTCACAGCCAGCCCACTGGGGAGCCTCAGAGAGAGAGCTGCTCACGGCGTGACCCCTGGCACAAATGACCTGGCTCAAGTCCCCCCGCCACGTTTCATCATGGCCTCAGCGTGGATGCTGAGTGATCTGAAGCTGCAGCAGCTGGAGGCCCTCAGCCAATGACATTCCTCTCAGCAGGTTCTCTTAGAAAATTCCTGGTTGCCTTCGGCGTGCTCTCAGAGATTCAGTTATTTTCAGCAGAGTACGAAGATGGAACATGACTTCATTAGTGTAAAATAATGAGCTAGCCATCCAATGCCCAGAAAAGAAGCACTTCTGCTAGGAAACATGTCAAGGAAGGCTTCCCCTTACCCACACCATGCTGGCAGCAGTCAGGGATCTTACTGGTTTCATAGAGTTGACTCTAGATGGGCTGTTTGCCTAGCTGATGATAGAGAAGGCAGGCAATAATTAGGAGATAAGTAAGCCCATGTGTGGGCTTCCCAGGTGGCTCAATGGTAAAGAATCTGCCCGCAATGAAAGAGACTTGGGTTCTATCCCTGGGTCAGGAAGATACCCCTGAAGGAGGAAATGGCAACCTACTCCAGTAGTCTTGTCTGAGAAATCCCATGGACAGAGGAGTCTGATAGGCTACAGTCCATGGGGCTGCAAAAAGTCAGACACAACTTAGTGACTGAACACAGCACAAGTTGGATAGTATTATGAAACCATGGATATGGGCATGCTGTGGGAAATAAAAAGAACCCCTAAAGTGTGTTTGCCAAAGTGCTGACTACAAAGTGAGCAACTAAACATTAGCCTTTGCTTTTGGATATGACATCCCCATCATCATCAAACAGCACGGATTCACATTTGTCCAAAGGAACCAGTCATCGATGGAGGTGCAAATTCAGGTAGAGGTCACACCATTGTTACAGAAGCTGATACCTGGAAATGGCCCTAATGCCCAAAATGACAAATGTCCAAAACAGGAACCTAGTTGAGACTGGAATATACACATATAATCAACTACCAGGTCACAATGAAAATGATGCTCCAAAAGTATATTTATGGACAGAAAAATACGTTCAAAATATGCTGTCAAATGGGAGAAAAAGAGTATCTAAGAAACAGATGCTCTAAGTTATACATTACAAACCTATCTTGTGTGAATTTCAACAAATAGATTTTAACTTGGAAATGAAAGAATAATAAGTATCCCACCTGATCTCACTTTGCAAGTACATGGTACATATGTTACAATGCCTAGAAAAATTCTCAGAGACTTTACATGTGAAAAGGGTTCTTTCTGCATAATAGGAATTTAGGTGATTTTCACTTTCTCTTTGGACTTTTACTGGAACTTTCAGGGGTGGAGAATTGTTAATTATTAAAAAAAAAACAAAAACAAACAAAAAATATCATAAAACAAATTTGGAATATACACTATATACTATTTACACTATATACGCTAGTGAGCTAGCCCTGGTGGGTCAGATGGTAAAGAATCTGCCTGCAATGCAGGAGGCCTGGGTTCGATCCCTGGGTTGGGAAGATCTCCTGGTGAAGGGAATGGCAACCCATTCCAGTATGTTGCCAGGAGAATCCCATGGACAGAGGAGCCTGGAGGGGTGTAATCCATGGGGTCACAAAGAGTCAGACACAACTGAGTGACTAAGTACACACACATTATACATACACTGTATACTAATGCAATTTCTCGGTTTACTTTATCATATACATCTTTCCACGCCAATTAACAAGTGTTTCCTGTAACTTTAAGTGTTGCTACCTTGGATTCCATTGTAATATCTTGTTTATGCTTGATCTTCACTTTGCACCCACGACTCCACGGATCAGACCTCAAGGTTTAAATTGGATATGTTGGCTTGGGTCCTGTGAGAAACAGATGCGAGGATAGAATGAAAAGACTGTGACGTTTCCTGGGGGAAATGCCTGCAAAGAGTAACGGGAAGAGGAGACAGGGGTAGATGGCGAGAGCCTTCAGAGCGTCTGCCCGAGTCCTGGGAAGGGAGGGAGAGAAACACAGTGAGGTGGGGTAAGGTGAGCCTCGGACTGCACTCCAGCTCTGAGAAAGTCACAGCCAGCCCACTGGGGAGCCTCAGAGAGAGAGCTGCTCACGGCGTGACCCCTGGCACAAATGACCTGGCTCAAGTCCCCCCGCCACGTTTCATCATGGCCTCAGCGTGGATGCTGAGTGATCTGAAGCTGCAGCAGCTGGAGGCCCTCAGCCAATGACATTCCTCTCAGCAGGTTCTCTTAGAAAATTCCTGGTTGTCTTCGGCGTGCTCTCAGAGATTCAGTTATTTTCAGCAGAGTACGAAGATGGAACATGACTTCATTAGTGTAAAATAATGAGCTAGCCATCCAATGCCCAGAAAAGAAGCACTTCTGCTAGGAAACATGTCAAGGAAGGCTTCCCCTTACCCACACCATGCTGGCAGCAGTCAGGGATCTTACTGGTTTCATAGAGTTGACTCTAGATGGGCTGTTTGCCTAGCTGATGATAGAGAAGGCAGGCAATAATTAGGAGATAAGTAAGCCCATGTGTGGGCTTCCCAGGTGGCTCAATGGTAAAGAATCTGCCCGCAATGAAAGAGACTTGGGTTCTATCTCTGGGTCAGGAAGATACCCCTGAAGGAGGAAATGGCAACCTACTCCAGTAGTCTTGTCTGAGAAATCCCATGGACAGAGGAGTCTGATAGGCTACAGTCCATGGGGCTGCAAAAAGTCAGACACAACTTAGTGACTGAACACAGCACAAGCCCATGGTGTACAGTACAAAGAATCAAGTGCTTGATCAGAACGGTAACTCTCTCGGATCACTGCGGGAATGCATTTTGGGTCCCGCGTGATGCCATCAACCGGGCAGCCTATACTGATCTCTGAAGATCGACTGTGACTATTTGAAGCATGCTGGGCAGCTACTACAGCCCTGCCTGGTAGAGAGGTTATATTTTAACTGTTTCAGAACGCTTCAGTTCTCCCTCTAATCCAAGGACTGAAAACTCAAATTTCTACAGGGGGCTTCTTCTCCAGAAGCTGTACCCGGTACAAGAAATTTGGTGCATTTACTTTGCTGCCTGCGTACTCTCAGGGGAGGGAGGGAGGGAGGGGAAAGGACAGAGCGAGGGAAGAAGCTGAACCAGAACGTGGCCTCAGCTGGGGTGGGCACTCAGCCTGGTGCCAGGGGGAATGCTGGAGCAGGAGATATATCACAGAGTTGGTCCCACCTTGAGACAAGGAAGCAGGGGAGGGTGGAGTAGTGCACCTCTTGCACACCTGTGTCAGACCATCACTAGCTAGGAGAGCGCCTAGTGGGGAAGGACACACAGCTTTTCAGGAGGCAGCCCCCACTTAGTGAGAAGAGTGACCGGAGGAGGGAAGAGCTGTGAACAGGAGTATTCATGGCAGATGGACGACGGGATATTGGCCTGGGGTGGAGCCAGTGTCTACTGCACGTGTTGGAATGAGGCCTACCTACAGCTTTAAGAAAGGGGAGAGGCAGGGGACTTTCCCGGAGGTCCAGTGGTTAAGAACACTCCTTCCAGTGCAGGGGATGTGAGTTCAATCGATGGCTGGGGAACTAGAGCCCGAATGCCACAACTAGGAGGAAGTCCACATACCACAATGAAAGATCCCGTGGGCCACAACTAAAAATAAATACTTTTAAAAATGCAAGAAAGAAAAGAGAGAGGCAGGTTCTGTGGCAAACAGAGAATACAGGTTCTGTCTGAAAGAGTCACCTGGACCCCTGCCTCAGCCAATTACAGCTGGCTCGGCATTGCCAGTTATCTGATGAGAGCACCTGAAAGTCTGGACTATTATATGTTTAGCAAACACTGGGAAGGCAAACCAAACCCTGTGTGGGTCTCCAGTGGTCCATTTTCATGGACTCATGCATGCTCAGCACAGCAGAGCCCCTAGGTTGAGCATGCATGCTTCATATCAGGGCTGAGGTCTAACACAGGTTAGTGATCGTGGTTAGAACTCAGTTCTACAAACACTGGAAAACCAAAAATAACAATGGTTTAAACAAAACAGAAAGTTTAAAGAAAAATGAAAGTGAAAGAGGAAAGTGAAAAAGTTGGCTTAAAACTCAACATTCAGAAAACTAAGATCATGGCATCTGGCCCCATCACCTCATGGCAAATAGATGGGGTAACCATGGAAACAGTGAGAGACTATTTTCTTGGGCTCCAAAATCACTGCAGATGGTGACTGAAGCCATGAAATTAAAAGATGGTTGCTCCTTGGAAGAAAAGCTATGATCAACCTAGACAGCATATTAAAAAGCAGAGACATTACTTTACCAACAAAGGTCCATCTAGTCAAAGCTATGGTTTTTTCAGTAGTCATGTATGGATGTGAGAGTTGGACTATAAAGAAAACTGAGCACTGAAGAATTGATGCTTTTGAACTGTGTTGTTGGAGAAGACTCTTGAGAGTCCCTTGGACTGCAAGGAGATCCAACCAGTCAATCCTAAAGGAAATCAGTCCTGAAGGACTACTGCTGAACGTGAAACTCCAATACTTTGGCCACCTGAGGGGAAGAACTGACCCTGATGCTGGGAAAGATTGAAGGCAGAAGGAGAAGGGAGTGACACAGGATGAGATGGTTGGATGGCATCATCAACTCGATGGACATGAGTTTGAGTAAACTCCAGGGGTTAGTGATGGACAGGGAAGCCTGGCATGCTGCAGTCCACGGGGCACGACTGAGTGACTGAACTGAACTGAACTGAAAAGAGAACAGAAGTTTTTTTCCCTCTCTCTAATGTAAATGGTGTCTAGAGATGAGTTACTCAGTGCTGGCAGGGCAGCTCCATTATGTTCAGGAACCCAGGCTGTTTCTACTGTGTGTTCCGCCATTTTTTTAAAACTTTTTAATTTATTTATTTTAGTTGGAGGCTAATTACTTTACAATATTGTAGTGGTTTTTGCCATACATTGACATGAATCAGCCATGGGTTTACATGTGTTCCCCATCCTGAACCCCTCTCCACCCCCCTCCCCATCCTATCCCTCTGGGTCATCCCAGGGCACAAGCCCTGAGCACCCTGTCTCATGCATTGAACCTGGACTGGTGATCTGTTTCATATATGATAATATACATGTTTCAATGCTTTCCTCTCAAATCATCCCACTCTCGCCTTCTCCCACAGAGTCCAAGAGACTATTCTATACATCTGTGTCTCTTTTGTTGTCTCACATATAGGGTTATTGTTACCATCTTTCTAAATTCCATATATATGTGGGTTGCTGCTGCTGCTGCTGCTGCTTTGTAATGGTGTTTTTCTTTCTGGCTTACTTCACTCTGTATAATAGGCTCCAGTTTCATCCACCTCATTAGAACTGATTCAAATGTATCCTTTTTAATGGCTGAGTAATACTCCATTGTGTATATGTACCACAGCTTTCTCATCCATTCATCTGCTGATGGACATCTAGGTTGCTTCCATGTTCTGGCTATGCTCTGCCATTTTTAAAGCACAGCTTGTTTCTTGTGATCTGAAACTGGGCTGCCCAGCATAATAGCCACATCACAGTCTTAACTGACATTTTAAAAAACTTAGTATGGTGAAAAAATGTAGTGTTAAAATTTAATCTGCCTGTTTCTTTCTACATTTGTTATTTATTTGGCTGTACCGGGTCTTAATTGTAGCATTCATGCTCTTTAGCTGCAGCCTGTGGGATCTAGTTTCCTAACCAGGGACTGAACCCAGGCTCCCTGCATTTGGAGCATGGAGTCTTAGCCACTGGATCAGCAGGGAGATTCTCTTTCTACTTTTAAAAATGTGGCTCCTAGAAAGTAAACTGTGTGTGTGGCATTCACGTGCAGCCTGCCCTGTATTTCTGCTGGACAGCACCGCTCTTAGATGACAGCTGGAGCTCTGCCCTTGTTCTCGCCAGCAGGAAGGGGAAAAGGCAAACAATGGCAGGCCCTGCACCTGAAGAGCTTCCCTGGACATCGCACGCAGTATTTTCACTTATAGCCTATTGCTTAGAACTTTGTCACAAAACTACAACTGAGCGAATGAGCAACAACATCGAAGTACAAAGGTGGCTGAGAAACGCGCTATGCAATCTGGGCACAAGCCGCTGTTCCCACTTTGTTTCCCACCAAGCAGTGGCATGAATTTGCTTTTTCACTGACCCGCCCACCCAACTACACTTACTCAGCAAATATTTATTAGTCCCTGCTTTGTGCTGGACGATGCACCACACATCAGGTGTGCTGGGGCAGGTAAGGGCCCGCACACCTGAGGGGTTTCCGTTTAATGGGCACGGGCAACCCTGTGACATGAATGAGAGCTATGAACTATCAATTTTACAGGTGAAGGGTGGACATGTAAAGGAGAGACAAATGCTCCTTGAGAGAACCAGAAACTACTCATCGTGGAGGCAGCCCTTGACCTGAGTGTGGGCCGCCACGGGGAGTGAGCTGTGTCCGGGCTGCTGAGCTGGTGTGCAGCTCTCCCTGGCTTAGGGGAGAATGAGGCTTGAGAGGCCAGGCAGGTTCCCCACTTCCTCCCTCCCAAGGTAAACAGAGTGAGCCTTGAATTACTTCTGGCCTCGGGCTGTGGGGAAGGAGGCATCTGAAGGGTGTCCCTTCTTTCTTTACTTTTCTCCCCGTGACCAACATGCTTTGTTTTTTTTTTCCTTTCCCTGTAAGCATCTGGTGTTAAAGACAGCTTAGGTGAGCACGTCCTAGCGGGTGGGTTAAAGAAAGAGATCTGAGGCAGGAACACATCAATCAGTGCTCAGTACCTGCAGGATTCCCATCACCAACTTTGACCTTCACTTTCCTCTCTCCCATCTCCTTTCCTTCCTCCCTCCCCCTCAACCCCATCAACTAGAAAACTTAGGCATAGAATCAGGCTAGGGTCCTTACCATCATTTCTCTGATCTTCGAGGGGCCAGCCCGAAAGGTCTTTCTCCCTGCCTGACCCTCCAGGGACCACCCACGCTGCCACAGCCCTCACCCCATCCTCAGCGTTCATCCTTTACCGCAGATGAGAGGTGGTAACTCCACTCCTCCCTGTATAGGACCTTTAAGCTGGGGTTAGCCTCCCTTTCCATTTTTGACTAAAGCACAAGAAAAATCCCTTTTAATTCCTGGGTCAATTGACAACATTAGGATTTTTCAAATGTCCCATTTGTAGGAAAGCCAAGGGAAGCAGCAATGGCCAAGAGCAAACCAAGGACATCTAGGCATGAACTAAGGTGGGGAAAGCAGGTCTGAGCTTGGCCTCGGTTACACCCACACGGCACTGAGGGTGGAGCAAGACAGAGCCTCACTCTGAGCTACCAGAGAGAACTGGGCAGGGATCCAGCATCACACTGCCTGGGCTCCTGGGGCTTCATTCATCTGACCCCAGGCAAATCGTTAAACCCTTTTTGTTTGTTTCCTTATCTATAAATGTAGCACCCACTTCAGTTCAGTTCAGTTTAGTCGCTCAATCATGTCCAACTCTTTGTGATCCCATGGACTGCAGCAAGCCTGGTTTGCCAGTCTATCACCAACCCTCAGAGCTTGCTCAAACTCATGCTCATCGAATCGGTGATGCCATCCAACCATCTGTTCCTCTGTCGTCCCCTTCTTCTCCTACCTTTGATCTTTCCCAGCATCAGGGTCTTTTCTGAAGAGTCAGTTCTTTGCATCAGATGGCCAAAGTACTGGAGTTTCAGCTTCAGCATCAGTCTTTTCAATGAACACCCAGGACTGATCTCCTTTAGGATGAACTGGTTAGATCTTCTTGCAGTCCAAGGGACTCTCAAGAGTCTTCTTCAACAACACCATCAATTCTTCGGCACTCAGCTTTCTTTATAGTCCAACTCTCACAATCATACATGACTACTGGAAAAACCATAGTTTTGACTAAATGGACCTTTGTTGGCAAAGTAATATCTCTTGCTTTTTAATATGCTGTCTAAGGTGGTATAGCTTTTCTTCCAAGGAGCAAGCATCTTTTAATTTTATGGCTGCAGTCACAATCTGCAGTGATTTTGGAGCCCTCTACTCGCTCAAATAAAGTGTGTCACTGTTTCCATTGTTTCCCCATCTATTTGCTGTGAAGTGATGGGACCAGAAGCCGTGATCTTTGTTTTCTGAATGTTGACTTTTAAGCCAACTTTTTCACTCTCCTCTTTCACTTTCATCAAGAGGCTTTTCAGTTCCTCTTTGCTTTCTGCCATAAGGGTGGTGTCATCTGCATATCTGAGGTTGTTGATATTTTTCCCAGCAAACTTGATTCCACCTTGTGCTTCATCCAGCCTGGCATTTCGTATGTTATACTCTGCATATAAGTTAAATAAGCAGGGTGACGATATACAGCCTTGACATACTCCTTTCCCAAGTTTGAACCAGTTCATTGTTCCATATATGGTTCTAACTGTTGCTTGTTAACCCACATACAGATTTATCAGGAGGCAGGTAAGGTGGTCTGGTATTTTCATTTCTTCAAGAATTTTCCACAGTTTGTTGTTATCCACACAGTCAAAGGCTTTGGCATAGTCAAGAAAGCAGAAGTAGATGTTATTCTGGAACTCTCTTGCTTTTTCTAGGATCCAACAGATGTTGGCAATTTGATCTCTGGTTTCTCTGCCTTTCCTAAATACAGCTTGAACATCAGGAAGTTCACAGTTCACATATTGCTGAACCCCGGCTTGGAGAATTTTGAGCATTACCTCGCTAGCATGTAAGATAAATGCAATTGTGTGATAGTTTGAACATTCTTTGACATTGTCTTTGTTTGGAATTGGAATGAAAACTGACCTTTTCCAGTCCTACGGCCATTTCTGAGTTTTACAAGTTTGCTGGCATGTTGAGTGCAGAGTTCCAAAGAATAGCAAGGAGAGATAAAGCATTCCTAAGTGATCAATGCAAAGAAATAGAGGAAAACAATTGAATAGGAAAAACTAGAGATCTCTTCAAGAAAATTAGAGATACCAAGGGAACATTTCATGCAAAGATGGACTCGATAAAGGACAGAAATGGTATGGACCTAACAGAAGCAGAAGATATTAAGAAGAGGTGGCAAGAATACACGGAAGAACTGTACAAAAAAGATCTTCACGACCAAGATAATCATGATGATGTGATCACTAATCTAGAGCCAGACATCTTGGAATGTGAAGTCAAGTGGGCCTTAGAAAGCATCACTATGAACAAAGCTAGTGGAGGTGATGGAATTCCAGT
>SJYX01004054.1:376998-397250 GCA_006410675.1 Oreotragus oreotragus
AAAAAAAAAAAAACTACATTGCTGTTACTTAAAAAGCACCAAGCCTCATGTTGGTTTTTTCACACAGGTAAATTGTCATTTTCACATCCTATGAAGTTTTATTATCCTTTTCTTTTTTTTTTTTTTTAAGCCACATGGTATAACTAGTTCCCCTACCAGGGATTGAAACTGAGCCCTTGGCAGTGAAAGTGCAGTGTCTTAACCATTGGATTGTCAGGGAATTCCTGCATTGCCCTGTCTTCTAGTTGAGAACACTGAGGCACAGAGAAGTTAAGTGATTTGTAGGTCACCATTTGTATCTAAACTAGCTCCAAAGTGTATGTTCTTTCCCCTGCAGAGTGGTATGCATTCCAGATCACTAAGAAGATGACTTCTGTTTGGCAAAAACTGAATTTGGAATCAGGTTGGGCACACTGGCTCAAGTACCCCATCCCTTGACATTTAAGTCTTCAGTTTTGACACAGGACATAACTACTATCTATAAAATAAATAACTGATGAGGACCTATTGCAGAGCACAGGGAGCGCTACTCAANCACTAAGAAGATGACTTCTGTTTGGCAAAAACTGAATTTGGAATCAGGTTGGGCACACTGGCTCAAGTACCCCATCCCTTGACATTTAAGTCTTCAGTTTTGACACAGGACATAACTACTATCTATAAAATAAATAACTGATGAGGACCTATTGCAGAGCACAGGGAGCGCTACTCAATACGCTGTAGTAACCTATATGGGAAAAGGGTCTCCCCATTTTAAAATTAATGTGGATATTAATTGAAATATTAAAAAGATATCCACTCTTTTTAAGATTCTTTTCCCATATAGGTTACTACAGAGTATGCGCTCCCTGTGCCATATATATATATATATATGTTATATATATATATAATTGATTCACTTTGCTGTTATATATATATATAATTGATTCACATCTGAACTAACACAACATGATAAATCAACTTTGTTGCTCAGTCCCTCAGTTGTGTCCAACTCTTTGTGACCCCATGGACTGCAGCACATCAGGCTTCCTTGTCCATCACCAATTCCCAGCGCTTGCTCAAACTCATGTCCCTCGAGTCAGTAGTGCCATCTGATCATCTGGTCCTCCATTGTCCCTTTCTCCTCCTGGTTCAATCTTTCCCAGCATCAAGGTCTTTTGTAATGAGTCAGTTCTTTGCATCAGGTGGCCAAAGTATTGGAGCTTCAGCTTCAGCATCAGTTCTTCCAATGAATGTGTAGGATTGATTTCCTTTAGGACTGACTGGTTGGATCTCCTTGCAGTCCAAGGGACTCTCAAGAGTCTTCTCCAACACTGCAGTTCAAAAGCATCAGTTCTTCGTTGCTCAGCCTTGTGTCCAGGAGTCTCTGGCAGAGGCATGGGTCGACAGTGGCATGCTGCGGGGTCAGGGGCACTGAATACAACAGTCCTGGGAGCTGCGGCATGCTGGCATACGTCCTTTTGAAGGAGGTCCATTACTGCAGTTATTACCCTTACCTTAGTTTGGCCTCAGGCCAAACTACAGAGAGGGAACACAGTCCCACCCATCAACAGATAATTGGATTAAAGATTTACTGAGCATGGTCCCACCCACCAGAACAAGACCCAGGTTTCCCCATAGCCAGTACATCCCATCAGGAAGCTTCCACAAGCCTCTAATCCTCATCCATCAGAGGGCAGACAGAATGAAAACCACACTCACAGAAAACTAACCAAACTGATCACATGGATCCCCACCTTGTCTAACTCAGTGAAACTCTAAGCCATGCCGTGTAGGGCCACCCGAGATGGACGGGTCATGCTGGAGAGTTCTGACAACTTGTGGTCCACTGGAGAAGAGAATAGCAAACCACTTCAGATTTCTTGCCTTGAGAACCCCAATGAACAGTAAATCGGCAACACTCCAATAAAAACTTTTAGAAAATCTGTTTCAACGTGGTGTTGATAGCAACTCGCAGGCCACCAAGGACGGAAGCACTCCATATAGGATGGAGGCCTGTCAGCCCTTCCAGGAAGGCCCGAGCAGTGTGTCCAACCTCCCTGCTCCCTGCACAGAGTCCAGGTCCCGGAGGACTGTAACCTCCGAGCACGTCTAGTGCTGCCATCCTTAGTGTGGAGGCGTTTATGCAAGTGTGCCCGCCAGCAGCAGGTGACGACTGTCCCTAACTGCTTTGGGGGTACCTGTAAGGGTTCACTTTGAGAACTAGTGGAAATAACTGATGTCTCACATCAGGTTCCCNCCCATACACCAGCCCCAAGCATCCTGCATCCTGCATCGAACATAGACTGGCGATCCATTTCTTACATTAACATGCCTTCATAGAAAATAAAAATTATAGAGATATTAAAGCTGATGGATTTGGTGTTATTCTCCAAAATACTCTATTTTTGTTGTGTTTTTTGGTTTTTGTTTGATTTTGTTATTTGTGCCCTTTTCCTGTATCTCTTGTACAGATCCAGCATCAACTAGACTAGCCCTCCTTCTCACTGGATTTCTCCAATACATGAAGTTGATGTTATAACAATTATTTATTTATTATTAATTAATTATTGGAAATAATTAGAAAATTGAAATAATCTCTGAAGTAACATCTCACAACCTCATTATTCATTCCATTGACACCTAATTTAATACTAAGACTAAACAGAAGGGCATATCAAACAGGATTTTCAAATAAATAAGATTATGATGCTTTATAAACTGGAAATAAACATTTAATTGGATACTTCTAAAAGAAAAGATCCAATGTAATCTCTTCCTCAACGAAGACTGGTGACACTACAAGGAAAGTGCATCATTCACATCCCTATTGGTATTTTCTTGCTGCTGGCAAATTATAATACCTCTGTGTAAATATTTTTCAAATGGACTCCATAATACCAATGTGCAAATAAATTAAGTAATCTGGTAAAATGAGACTTCATACTAGGATTATGATATTTTCCTGTTTTGGCACATATTTAATCTAATTCAAAATGTTCTTTAGTGAAAAGTTATTGATTTTAATTAAGTAAAGTCTCTGAATCTTTAAAAGCTTTTATGTGTTCTCTCTGCCTGATATTTCCTTTACTTTCCTTTCTATTCCTTTTCTGACAAATATTCAAATTTATCTTTCAAAAGTGCACAGGAGAATTTATTTCTATGAAGCACTTTCCTTCGCTTCCTATGAGAATTAGGCACTTTTCTGTGCAATAGCTATATTTTATACACACTCTTATTCTTAAATAAAACAATGCCTTTAATATTCATGTGCTTACATTATTAGTTCCCCTAGCTCTTTAAGATCAATGTACTTGTCTTTTTCTTTCTGTATTCCTTGGAGCCCAACACATGCTATCAAATGGTGGTTGAACTGAATATGATATATGGATTTACACATTACCTTTTACTTTGGAGGAGTTCTGACATTCTTAAAATTTAAACACAGTGTTAGTAGGCATTATATTGTTTTGTTATCAAAAGGAAATAATTAAATATTTATCCTAATTCAAATAGACTAGAAAGAGGGTACAGAAAAAGTTAATATATCTACTAAAACTATTCTGGTATGGAAAATGATCACTTTATGTTTAACATTAATGATAAGAGACTTTTTCTTATCTGAACTGAGATGCTCTGAAACTTTTGTTTGAACTAGGGTTAGGATAGGAAAGAAAAAAATAGTAAAAATATCTTCTACTGGAAGTGAGTTCCTACTAATAGAACGGCAAGGCGAAAGCAATTGCAACCATAGCTAAGCTATTTTTCACTCCCTTTCTCATGACTTTGTTTCTTACTATGACAGCCTACAGGGCTTCCCAGGTGACTCTAGTGGTAAAGAATCCAACTGCTGACACAAGAGATGCAGGTTTGATCCCTGGGTTGGGAAGATCCTGGGGAGAAGTAAATGGCAACCCATTCCAGTATTCTTGCCTGGAGAATCCCATGGACAGAGGAGCCTGGTGTGCTACAGGCCACAGGGTCGCAAAGAGTCAGACATGACTATGAGTGTGCACACACACACATGAGATTCTAGCAAGTAAAGCTGGAGATGAGAGGAAGATCACATTTTCAACAATTTAGGAAAGTCTATTTTATGAATGTTTGAAAATAGGATGGCGATGAGTACCTGAAAATGATTTATTATTTGAGTGGGGGAAGGCAGCCATTTCAACTGAAGAGAAGTAGAGGAAAGGGGAAATTGGAATGTTATTTCTTTATTGACTTATTAAGAGACATATTATATGTCACTGGCTTGAGAAATGTTATTATAAAGCATAATTCCCATAGTGAACCAGTTTAAATAAACTATTAGCAAATACAATCTCAGTCTCTGAGCATAATTTGCCTAAAAAAAAAAAAAATTGGTAGAGTCCTCAATCTGACCAAAGTTGTAAAAAATAATATCAGTTGGTGCTGTGAGACATACCATATTCCATGTCAAATGTGAAATACAGGTTAGAGTTAAATAAATTCCTTACACTCTGAGGATGGAAAGTTCAAACCCAGGGAAGGTCCAAAGACCCCAAACTACAATAAATTCTAGGCATAACTAGGTTCGCTGATGGTGGGAAGATATCAGATTCCATCATAAACAAGATAGACTGCATACCAACTTCTATTGCAAAACAATCTCAGAAATGATAGGATGGTTTGAACACTAGAAACAGCACATACTTCAAATGGGAATAATATTAAAACCCATCTATGAAATAACTAGGAAACATAGGGAAATTAGATATTAAGAGTCTCAAAGCAGCTTTTAGTTATGTAAAAAATGCTATCAGAATTTATAACACATTAGCTCCAAACACATTAGCTCTTTAACACATAAGAACTCCAAATAAACACTCAAGGATCTGTACTTATAAGAATTTGCAATGTGGTCACTGTGGACCCCAAATTTTACATGATTGAGTTTTGGACTAGGAATTTTCTGTGGCCTAAGAATAGATATGCTTGAAAAGCTTGCCCTACAAAATACAGGGCTACTAATGGAAAATAAATCATTTATACACAAACTCTAACAGCCTATCTTGGACTGGGTAAGACAGATCCCTGTCAAAATAAGAGAAAACTACCCCTGACTATAAAGTCCTAATATGGAAATGGTGTATTTCCAGGCAGTAGATATGAGACATATGGCTGCATGGTCAAGTCCCTGCATTAAATTGTTAAGGGAAATCAGAAGGAGATATATCTTTTCTTGGAATAGCTATTTGGCCAGCAACACGCAGGAAAATAACTAAAACATAGGAAATAAGGACATATAACAGCAAACAGTACTGACTGTTTCATCACACATGTCTCCACACATCAGATTAACTGTTAAGTAACCACATTTAATAATTAGGTAGGAACTCAATAGGAAAATGAAAAAAGTGAGAATTCCCAAGATGAATCTTAAGAAACACAATGATTCTTGTGTAAGAGATAGTGGCTTTTAGTCACCAGGTGGTGTCCAACTTGGTGCGACCCCATGGACTGTCTCCTGTCAGGCTCCTGTGTCCATGGGATTTGCCAGGCAAGAATACTGGAGTAGGTAGCCATTCCCTTCTCCAGGGGATCTTCCCAACACAGGGATCTAACTTTGGTCTCCTGACAATTAAAAAAAATAAGCATACATAAACAAGGACAGTGGAACATAAAACCCAAACAAATAGATATTCCAAATGACAGGACCACTATATGGGCACATCACCTAACAGGTTATCCCAGTATACAAAACATTTAGTTCACTTCAGTCACTCAGTCAAATCTGACTCTGCGACCCCATGAATTGCAGCATGCCAGGCCTCCTTGTCCATCACCAACCACCGGAGTTCACCCAGACTCATGTCCATTGAGTCAGTGAGGCCATCCAGCCATCTCATCCTCTGTCATCCCCTTCTCCTCCTGCCCCCAATCTCTCCCAGCATTAGAGTCATTTCCAAAGAGTCAACTCTTCGCATGAGGTGGCCAAACTATTGGAGTTTCAACTTTAGCATCAGTCCCTCCAAAGAACACCCAGGACTGATCTCCTTTAGAACGGACTAGTTGTATATCCTAGCAGCCCTAAGGACCCTTAAGAGTCTTTTCCAATACCACAATTCAAAACCATCAATTCTTTGGCACTCAGCTTTCTTCACAGTCCAACTACCACATCCACACATGACCACTGGAAAAACCATAGCCTTGACTAGCCAGACCTTTGTTGGCAAAGTAATGTCTCTGCTTTTGAATATACTATCTAGGTTGGTCATAATTTTCCTTCCAAGGAGTGTCTTTTAATTTCATGGCTGCAATCACCATTTGCAGTGATTTTGGAGCCCCAAAAAATAAAGTCTGACACTGTTTCCACCATTTCCTCATCTATTTCCCATGAAGTGATGGGACCGGATGCCATGAANACATGACCACTGGAAAAACCATAGCCATGACTAGATGGACCTTTTTTGGCAAAGTAATGTCTCTGCTTTTCAATATGCTATCTAGGTTGGTCATAACTTTTCTTCCAAGGAGTAAGCATCTTTTAATTTCATGCCTGCAGTCACCATCTGCAGTGATTTTGGAGCCCAAAAAATAAGTCTGACACTGTTTCCCCATCTATTTCCCATGAAGTGATGGGACCAGATGCCATGATCTTCATTTTCTGAATGTTGAGCTTTAAGTCAACTTTTCCACTCTCCACTTTCACTTTCAAGAGGCTTTTTAGTTCCTCTTCACTTTCTAGAATACAGGTGTTTTAATTTCCTTTTAAGGAAATAAATAGGGAGGATTTTGGAGCGATCTGACTACTTGTGATCCTAGAGAAATTTGGCCAACAAAATCTGTTGTGCTAGCAATCCCACGTAAGATTCCTTCTAGGCTGCTCAAGTTATCAGATCCTGCCAGTCTATAGTGACCCAGGGATGTCAGGAGGGCATGCAGAGTACTTTCTTTCCCCAGACAGCCAGTCTCAATGCCATAAAAAGTGATGTTGTTCCAGCTTTACTGCTCCAACTGTGTGACAGCTGGAGGAGGTGCCTTCCCCATGGAAACGGTGCTATACCAGACGGCAATACCCACGAAGACCTCTGGTTAGTCTGCTTCAATTTTTCTTATTTAATTGTAATTCCTTCAGGACAGGAGTCTTAGCTGAGTACTTGATCCTCAACAAATATTTGAGGAATGAATGACTGAACGAATGAGTGAGTGAGGGGTGCTGACTGTAGCCTCCGACTGTTGCTAGGTTCTTTGCTCCAGAGGGCGCCCCCACCCCACCCCTTCTACGCTCTGGGACGCTGAGCTCTGCAAACTGCGAGGCTCCTTGTCACCTGGCTTCTGGGCAGCTTCTGCCAAAAAGAGACCCAGAGGGAAACTGGAAGGCTGGGCGTGGTGCTCAGCAGGCTGGGGGAGGGAGACGCCATAGTTCCTGTTTTGCTGCTGTTCCCTTTAGCATGTCAGCATGGCCCGCCGTAGCCCTTGCCCCAGCAGCGTCCGTCCGTCGGCTCTAGTTTTCAGCCTCATCGTGCTCTCCCAGAATCAGCCTCATCTCCCGTTAGAGGGACCCGCCACACACGCGCACACGCACAAAAGGACCTGCCACAGCCGTGTGGTACACCCACACACTTTAGATGTCTGGATCTAGCTCCACGGGTCTCTTCCTCCTAGAATCTGTCCGAACTCTGATTTCTTCCCCTAGTTCCCCTAGCCCTTAAGGAGCTGCATGCTGCAGCTGCTTCCTGCAGTTACTGCCTCAGAATTCCCTTTTGCTTTCTTCCAAAATCTGTGTAATTGCATTATCTCTGTTAAAATACCTTGCGTGGCTTTTGTTTTCTAGATACTGACTCTTATGTGATCTTTTAGCAACCTGTGACGTGGGTGCTGAGCTTTCTGTATTATGCGATCATTGATATTTACCTTTGCGAGAGAAATGGCCCAATTGTTTTCTGGAGGGTTGGACATTGTTCATTATCACCAGTGGTGGATGAGAGTTTCAACTGCTCCACATTCTCGTCAGCACTTGTCATTGTCAGTTTTTGTTTTTTAATTTCAGGAATTCCAATAGGTATACTGTGGTAGAGTATGTCATGAAAGCATTTAGGGCCCACGAAGGAGGTAAGTATTTATGTCCACCTTAGAAGGCTGCAGAGCATCATGACTGAGTCCAGACCCTGCTGTCAGCCTTGGTGCTCAGTACCTTTGTAAACATGGATCTCAGTTTCCACCTTTATGAGGATAATGATTGAATATCTACTTTAAAAGGTTGCTGTGAAGGTTAAATGAGTTAATATATGTAAAGTACTGGTACACAATAAGTACTACTTAGTGATAATTATTATTGCTTTTATTTTACCCAGGGCTGGACCACTGCTTTGCTACCTGGTGCCCAAGGTTGCCTTAAAAACAATGCTGAGAGGTCATACCTTGAAGCTTTTGGATGGCATTTTCCATCTTCTCATATTTCTATACCACAGTTCTTTTTAGAAGCTATTCAATGGGCTAAGCAATGCCCATCCTCACTTTGCAAAAGTTCAGTTTTAAAGAGAGCATTTGAACCTCAGTGATTAAAGAAAGCATTTGAATTGTTATAGATTCCCATCTCCATCCAAACAATATGCTTTTAATAGGAACACAGCTTGTGATTTATACTGTTTCGCTTTGATCTGCAGTGCAGCATGCATCATCAACATTAAGATGAAATTACTCTGCAATCACACACGGAGCTCATACTCTCAGTAATTGCACAAAGAAAACCTCATTATCCTGCAATATGCACTTCAAAAACAAACATACAACCTTCTCTCCCTCTAGTGGCACATTTAAAAAGCAACCTCAAGTATCACAGAGGCTGGTCTTACCCATTAAAATCAAGGGAAACAAATAGAGAGAGTTTCCCCAAGACTTGGGAGATTAATAATATTTGTTTATTATCGATCGTGATGAAAAGTTTGCGCTTTATTTATGCCAAATGATATTGCTGTCAACACAACAGGCTGGATCATAGCCATAAGAGTTTAGTGATTCAGACCCACTTGGCACTTTTATTTTTTATTAAAAACAATAAAACAGAAGTCTACAAATATTGGGTAGTCAGAGATTCTGATTGCAGGCAGCCTGTTGGGAGAATGAGATACTCCCCCTGCCCTGCCCTTAAATGTTTACTATCTCTGAATAATGATGCCTTTCTGCAGTGAGTAAGATAGTGTGTGTGTTAAGTCACTTCAGTTGTGCCTGACTCTTTCCAACCCTACGGACTGTAGCCCACTAGGCTCCTCTGCCCACAGGATTCTCCAGGCAAGAATGCTGGAGTGGGCTGCCGTGCCCTCCTCCAGGGGATCTTCCTGACTTTGGTACTGAAGCTGCCTTTCCTGCGTTGCAGACAGATTCACCAGTGAGCCATCAGGAAAGCCCAAGCAAGACAGTGTCACTCCAAATTCAAGTCCACCTGGAACTACAGAATGCAGTTTTATTCGGACATAGGGTCTTTTCAGATTAGTCAAGATGAAGTCATACTAGGTGAGGGTGGGCTACCTGGCGTCCTTATAAGAGGAGAGCATAGTGAGACAGACACACAGGGAAGAAGCTCGTATGAAGGTGGAAGCAGAGCCTGGAGAGATGTGAATACAAGCCAAGGACCGCCAAGGGTACCAGCAGCCCCCAGAAGCTAACAGAGAGGCATGGAGAGGTTCTCCATCAGAATATTCACAAGGAATCAGCCCCGCTGATAACACCTTTATTTTGGATTCTGGACTCTTGAACTGTGAGAGAATACATTTCTGTTGGTTTGAGCCTCCCAACTTGTGGTCATTTGTTATGGTCACCCTAGGAAAGTAATACAATAACTCTGATGAAGAAGAATGAAGACCCTTTCCATATTTACTATTGGGTGTCTAGGCACTCAGTAGGCAATTTATACAGATTAGTTCAATTTATTCTCACTGTAGCACTGGGATAGCTACCATTGTGATATGTCGTTCTCAGAGAAGTCACATGACTTGCTTAGGGCATGTGACTTTTACTGTTTGGGTGTGGCTGCCTCAGGTTCTTTTATACCTGATAAGGGTATGAGGTTTTTCTTTTACTATTTCACTTAAATCATCCATTAGTTTTAAACTTTGTTTTATTGAAGAATATGCCACTATAGTAAACTATGCAAACATATATATGAATGCATAGCTTACTATAGTGGTATATTCTTTTATATATATATATGTAGTATAGTGAATTTTTACACATGTGATCACTACACAGATCAGCACCCTAGAAGACCCTACCATGTTTTAATATTAAAATATTACAAAAAGTCATATAGATTCTTTACAGGACTTTAAAGCATAACAAAGCTATGAAAATTAATAATTTCCCTCTCACATCATCCCTTATTCCTACATCCAGCATTAATCACTGTTACTGTGTAAGGTGTATATTCTTCTAGGCCTTTTCTATGTTATACTTTATTTATATATGTGGATACATACATAGTCTTGTATAAGCAAATATGTCTTATACCTGTATATGTTTGTGCACATACCCACACAAACATTTATGTGCATGACCACACATGCATGCACACCCACATCATTTTCCCCAAATGCGATCATTTTATAAATAGCTTCTTATCTTTTCACTTGTAGACAAAAATTCAATTAACTGTCAAGTTAAGGGGAAAAAAACGAATTTTATTTGAGTCAAACTGAGGATTAAAATCCAGGAAGCAGATTCTCGGAAAGCTCTGAGCTCTGTTCTCTCTGTTAGAAGTTGAAGGTGCGGTCACATACATTTTTGAGACAAAGTATTGTACAGCAAAATGACACACTGATATTTTACATAGAGTTCACCAAGGACACACGGTCCCAGTAAGCACATACAAAGTAAGCAGAAAGTCACCATGACTCCCTACAGAGCTGGGAAAGAACTCTATTGTTTTAAGAAGTTACATTGCTGGCATTAGAAAAGAGAAAAAAAATTGATCTTTATGGTTGGGCAATCTTCCCATCTTTGAGGAGCCCTGGTTAATGTGTAACAGATACACATTGCACAGGGCGACGGGTTGGGAGGGGTGTGTGTAATGAATCACTTCAGTCATGTCCGACTCTGTGACTCTATGGACTGTAGCCGACAAGGCTCTTCTGTCCATGGGCTTCTCCAGGCAAGAATACTGGAGTGGGTTGCCATACTCTCCTNACAGATACACATTGCACAGGGCGACGGGTTGGGAGGGGTGTGTGTAATGAATCACTTCAGTCATGTCCGACTCTGTGACTCTATGGACTGTAGCCGACAAGGCTCTTCTGTCCATGGGCTTCTCCAGGCAAGAATACTGGAGTGGGTTGCCATACTCTCCTCCAAGGGATCTTCCTGACCCAGAGATCAAACCCACATCTCCTGTGTCTCCTGCACTGGCAGGTGGGTTCTTTACCACTAGTGCCACCGGGGAAGCACAGAGGGATGGGGGAGGGAGGTCAAACAAACGCACAGATTTTATGTTTAGTCCTGCTTAAAATATAAATTTTATTTCATCACTCTGAAAGTCCTGCCATTTTTAAGTTTTCAGTCCATATAGACCTAGCTGGAAAGCGTAATTCTTGGGCTGCCACCAGTCATTTCTACTTTAGTGGGAAAGAGATCTCTAAATGAAGTCACTGGGCAAGGAAACAGAGTGGAGCAGACTTTCCAGTTTGGCCCACTCCACTCCCCTCTGTTAGACCCCAATAACCTTAGTAGTAGAGGCTGGAAAGATGAAGCCCACATTTGAAAGACTCCCTTGCACTTTGGGGAACCAAGTTACCTCCAGGGACGCCAGCGGTGCTTGGAAAGTAGCTGCGAGACAGAGACCTCCAGTCCTTCTTTTCCTTTGACGTTTCTGCAGAGAGCTGGGGCCATGGCACAGCGCAGCTGGCCAGCCGCTGAGGCAGCGGAAGTCCCAGGCTGTTTATCATCCTGATGAAGGGGTCCCTAGGTCCCAGGCCAGAGGGGCCCATTTTTCAGGATGGGTCACAGCCACGGTGACATGTTCTTGGCAGGAAGGGTGTGAGGATGGCCTCCTGAGCCCAGATCACTTCAGAGCCCACGTGTCCTCGGGGGGCCATGGGTAGGGTTTGTGGCTTCCTGACCATGGCCAGGAAGCAGCTCCTTTGGGAGGACTGTTCTCAGTCTCATTCCTGGAAACAGCCAAGAGCCCTTCTGCCGTGCTCCTGATGGTTTTACAAACATCTACCTCCCTGCCTCAAATTCCTTTCTATTTACAATCAGGTGACTTCTGACAACCATAATTAAACTATTACAGAAAAAAAGAAGGAAGGCCAGAGAAGGGCAGAGAAGACTGGAAAGTTCTGCTTTGGGACAATGTCTCTAAATTATTCACAAACATTAGTGGAAATGAATCATTTCAATCCATTAATTGATAATGAAATAAGTAATACACAACAGATGACCTGAAAACATTGGCTTTTAACATTGTGTTAGAACTTAATACCGATGTTTCATGCCCTGGAAGTTCATACTGCTGTTGGGAGTTCCCACCCTGGGAATATGTGACATCCCTTCTCTTTTTCAACATTTCTCCTCACTGAACATCTCCCTGGATGACGGTGACCAAAGTCACCCCTCAGAATAAGTTCTAAGCTTGACGAGCCTGTAGGTAAATTTCCAACACGTGTGGTATCATGGTATCACAGGTGTCTTCTGGTTCCTTTTTTTTTTTTTTTTATTTTAAAAGAGAGTCATCTCCACACCAAATTACCTGACTGTTGGGAATATGCCAGAGGATCTGACTTATCTTCATTTCTATTTCTTCCATTTCTGTCCAGAGTGAAAAAGAAGAAGAGAATTTGCTGGACCAAACTTGAAGATATTATGAAGTGGATGCTACAGAGCTTATGTCAACACGTGTGCTATTACAGAGTGCTCTAAAGTTCTTTTGAAAAGCTGTTGAATCTAGTTTAATTCTTTTACAAGTGGCTGACCAGTTTTCCCAGCACCACTTGTTAAAGAGATTGTCTTTACTCTATTGTATATTCTTGCCTCCTTTGTCAAAGATAAGGTGTCCGTATGTGTGTGGATTTATCTCTGGGCTTTCTATTTTGTTCCATTGATCTATATTTCTGTCTTTGTGCCAGTACCATACTGTCTTGATGACTGTGGCTTTGTAGTAGAGCCTGAAGTCAGGTAAGTTTATTCCTCCAGTTCCATTCTTCTTTCTCAAAATTGCTTTGGCTATTCGAGGTTTTTTNGAGGATCCTGCTGTGATTTATGTCGGAGAGTGTTTTGCCTATGTTCTCCTCTAGGAGTTTTATAGTTTCTGGTCTTACATTTAGATCTTTAATCCATTTTGAGTTTATTTTTGTGTGTGGTGTTAGAAAGTGATCTAGTTTCATTCTTTTACAAGTGGTTGACCAGTTTTCCCAGCACCACTCGTTAAATAGATTGTCTTTACTCCATTGTATATTCTTGCCTCCTTTGTCAAAGATAAGGTGTCCGTATGTGTGGATTTATCTCTGGGCTTTCTGTTTTGTTCCATTAATCTATATTTCTGTCTTTGTGCCAGTACCATACTGTCTTGATGACTGTGGCTTTGTAGTAGAGCCTGAAGTCAGGTAAGTTTATTCCTCCAGTTCCATTCTTCTTTCTCAAAATTGCTTTGGCTATTCGAGGTTTTTTGTATTTCCATACAAATCTTGAAATTATTTGTTCTAGTTCAGTGAAAAATACTGCTGGTAGCTTGATAGGGATTGCATTGAATCTGTAGATTGCTTTGGGTAATATATTCATTTTCACTATATTGATTCTTCCAATCCATGAACATGGTGTATTTCTCCATCTATTAGTGTCCTCTTTGATTTCTTTCATCAGAAAGAAATATAAACAGAAAATATAAACAAATAGGAATGCCAATTGAAAACTTATATTTTAAATATTTCTTTAGAAAATAAGTTGTTTATAAAACGTGTTGGCTAAAATAGAAAGAAAGATGAAGTGTGTCATTAAAAGAATATTAATATTTCAGGAAACCATAGAATAAGTTCCCCTTCTTTTTCTTTTCAAAACCTGCTCTTGATTTCACTAGAGTTAAATTTATACTTCATTGTTGCTTTTCTTTTGAGAACTATGACCATAATATTGATTTGGCATCTTGCTCAAGACATTCAGCTTTCCCCCATAAGTGGAGGCAATGAAAGAGCAAAGTGATCAGTGCTCTAAAGCACAGAAGTATAATCCATGCCATTTGAGAGACAGTTATTGAACCATTGAATTGATCATTAGTTGAAATTTTTCCTCAGACTGAAAGACATAAAATAATCTTGTGCATAGAGTTTTGGGTAATGTAAGAGAAACACTCTAGCAAGAAACGCAGTGCCTGAAAGAGCTCCATAAGGAAATGGAAATGGTACAGATGGAAATGTACTACAGGAGGGAGGCATGACAGTGCTCACTGTGAATGTGAGTATGGAACCAGCTGCATGGAAACAGCTCAGTTTTTGACTGTGAGAGAATTTCTCAGGACTTTATTTAACAGAAATGCTACTATCCTTAATGTGAAATCAAAATATAACTATATATTGATTTCTCTGATGGCACAGTTGGTAAAGAATCCATTTGCAATGCAGGAGAGAATTATAGGATGCCAGGGAAAACAAAAGACAGTGGTTTAATACCTTTCAATGGCACCGATAACATTACCGACAGCAATTCATATTCACTTGAAAAATATTTTGCTCTATTTCCAGTTCCCCTGTGCACTCACTGAACTCATATTCTTCTATTCCAAAATGTCACAAAACTCCATCCACCAAAGCAGGCAGTCTATAACATGTTCAGTAGCAATTCGGGGACCTCAGATACATGGAGCACAAAACCATCTATTAACTCATTTATTCATTCAGCATTTTCTGTGTTAGGTATTGGGAAGATTAAGTGATTAATAAAAGAAACAAAACATATATCATTGACTATAAATATTGACATGCTATTACAAACATAATGTGAATCATAGGCATTAAAATCAGTTTCACTTGAGTAATTTAGAATTCTATGACATAAAAAGTTAATAAATTAAATAAGCCATCTATTTCTCTCAACCTACCACATGCACATTGACAAATAGTATTTGTCATTATTCTTTCTTTTATCCTTCTTCAATTTCTTTGCAATATCAAAGGAGATATCAGAGCTTGACCAACAGTTCACTGCTTCTTCCAAAGGGATAAGACAAAGTAATTAGAGCATTTCTTATAATTAATGTAATCACAGATTGCTTTGATATGTAGCTGGTCAGATAAACAGGGATCCCACCAGAATTGAGAGAATGTTACAAACAGTTTTATTTGCCAGTGATAGTTCAAAACATTCTGCTAAACTGAGAAGAGAAGTATATTTGGGAAGGAAAGAATTTCAAATATTAAACTCTTTTAGCTAGGCAACAGCACATTCATTTTTGTATATAATATTCATAAAGATTTTCAGGAAAGTTAATAGGACATATCAATATAATTATTTTATAATTTGACACAAACTTTAAAAAATATATTAATATACTTGCAAAAGAAATACATTTCCTTGGTTATGATTCATCTGGCATAGTAAATCACCAAATTTAGTATAATATGAAAGTCATTTTATGTTAAGACAATCTCGAGGAGTTAGCTACAAGAGAGACATTTTCATCTAAGTCTCTTAATGCTGTTCCCTGAGGAAGCTGATCTATATATTTGTCTTTTTATATATATTTTATATTTCAATCTTATATTGAGATATTAAAAAAAATTGCAAGAAAACATGCATCTTTAAAGTAGCTGGAATTTGTCCACTAGTACATTGCTCTTTTATTGAAGCATGTCTAATAGACTTCAGGGACATATTAATCGATAAAATGAAAAAGGGAGTTAGAAATAGAAACAGAGTATTTCCCAGAGCAGTTGCACCATTTTAAATTTCCACCAGGTGTGTAAAAGGGTCCCAATTTCTCCACATACATTTGCTATCCTCTCTCTTTTCTACTGTCACAATCCTGGAGGGTGCAAAGTAGTATCTCACTGTGGTTCTTGATTTATATGTCTCTAGTGCAGTGGCACCCCACTCCAGTACTCTTGCCTGGAAAATCCCATGGATGGAGGAGCCTGGTGGGCTGCAGTCCATGGGGTCGCTAAGGGTCGGACACAACTGAATGACTTCACTTTCACTTTTCACTTTCATGCATTGGAAAAGGAAATGGCAACCTACTCCAGTGTTCTTGCCTAGAGAATCCCAGGGATGGGAGAGCCTGGTGGGCTGCCGTTTATGGGGTCGCACAGAGTCGGACACAACTGAAGCGACTTGGCAGCAGCAGCAGCAGCAGCAGCAGTGACTAACAAAAGTTTCCCTCATAACTCTCTTGCAATGCGAGACCCGGGTTAGATTTCTGGGTTGAGAAGATCCCCTGGAGAAAAAGATGGCAACCCACTCCAGTGTTCTTGCCTGGAGAAGCCCATGGACAGAGGATTTTGGTGGGCTACAGTCCACAGGGTCACAACAGTCGGACACAACTGAATGACTAGAGAGAGAGAGAGAGAGAGAGAGAGAGAGAGAGAGAGAGAGAGAGANGGGGTGGGGGTTCATGTTTGGGAATTCATGTACACCCATGACGGATTCATGTCAATGTATGCCAAAACCAATACAGTACTGTAAAGTAAAATAAAGTAAAAATAAAAATTAAAAAAAAAGAAAAGAAAAGCTGTTGAATCTATTCAAAGCTTCTGCAGCTTTCCAAAAGAATATATATTTTTTCCCCTGTCTTCAAGCATGTAAGCAAAAACAGTTTTCCAAAAGAGTAGCCTTACAAAGTTAAGGGAGTATAACAACACCAAAACTGCTCTCCGTAAGTTCTGTACGTGTGAAGAAAGTGTTGCATTGTGAATCTCACTGAGAGAGAGAGAAAGAGAGGGGGGACGAGAACCCCAGGGTGCCTCTAATCAAGCGTGCCCTGCTTAAAGCTATAGAGTTTTGGAGGACTCTGTTCTCTGCAGTTTCTAAATTGGATCTAGGTTCATTTCTGGCTCTGAAGAGAAGAAATTCGTCTTCTTACCCCACAGCCCCCAGAGCATTTCTGAAGCCGGGAGTGTACATTGATAGCGGTTTTCCCACTGGTGTACAGAGGAGAAGCCAACAGGGGAAGATAAAATAACTAAGGCAAGGCTTTGGCACCTCGGTCTCGGGACTCTGGCTTCTAACTTCTCCATTTTCACGCTAATTGAAACAGAAGATGCTGATCCCCTGAGGCTGACGCTTACCCACCACCTCTCTCTTCCTATGTGGAGCTTTAAGTGCAGACTCTGCCAGGTCTTACTACCTTGAAGACCTTTAATAGTCTCAGTCATGGTATTATCCACATTATCCATAATACCCACATTCCACATTGCTGCCTTGGTCCTGCACCAGAAATGCACTCCCTTTAGTCTAGTTTCTATTGACCAGAGTATTTAGAAATAACTTTTACAATTTAGCGCAGGGATTGGAAAGCTATGACTCCCAGGCCAAATTTGTTACTATCCTCAAACAAATATATATATAATATATAAAATATACTATAATATATGGATTTCCCTGGTGGCTCAGACAGTAAAGCGTCTGTCTACAATGTGGGAGACCCGGTTCAAGCCCTGGGTTGGGAAGATCCCCTGGAGAAGGAAATGGCAATCCACTCCAGTACTATTGCCTGGAAAATCCCATAGACAGAGGAGCCTGGTAGGCTACCGTCTATGGGGTCGCAAAGAGTCGGACACGACTGAGTGACTTCACGTTCACTTTCACTATAATATATAAATGAAGATAGGTATCTTATATATCTAAAAGAGATCCATAACACTTGAAATATGCATACATATATCATACATATATACCTAAAAGAGATCTACGTATCTAAAATATATATACACACATACATGCACACATAAATATACATACACACATTATATATATGTTTGGGACTTCCCTGGTTGTCCAGCGGCTAAGACTCTGAGCTCCCAATGGAAGGGGCCTAGGTTTGATCCCTGGTCGGGGAACTAGATCCCACATGCCCAGTGCAGCTAAATAAACAAATAATTTTTAAGTGTTATACTTATACTTAAACATATACTTATACTTAAAGAGATTGAAGGGGATCAGAATGAGCCCCCTCCAAAATATGTGCCACTTTGGCATGCAGATTGTTTTGAGATGAAAGCAGTCAAAGCCCAGCAGATACAAAGAAATAAAACAAAACAACTTTTTATCCTTAAGTGCCTAAAAGAATTTAGATAGGGGGGCCTGACCCAGACAGAGAGCTATTACTAAGAGATAACTTTTTATCTGAATGACCCATCTCTGTGGCAGGACAAACATCTAATTACAAAAGATCTGCTCTTATCATCCTGTGAGGTCACCCTTCTCCTTTTGAGGCCCCTAGCTCATTCTTCAACTCACATGGCATGTAAGCCTCGATCTCGAACTTATCCTTGGGTCTAATTATCCTTGTGGGGTCCCTTTTATGTATGTTAATTAAATCTTTTTTTCTCTTGTTAATCTGTCTTATGTCAATTTGACTATTAGATCAACCAAAGAACCTAGAGAAGGATAAAGGAAAAAAATTTTCCTCTCCAGCTAAGTATGTATATACATAAAAGAGAGCATCTCATGTACCACCTCCAACAGTGGGTGTTTGGATGTATCATTTTGTGTTTAAGCCTCGGCCTGAATGAGATCTGGAACTGATTCATGATTAGTATAAGTGTGTGTCTGCCCTGCTGGACAGACCACATGAAGCACATTCATTTGGAAGTTTCTCTCCCTGTATTTTAGTCTATGAGCCCAGCTGCCCACATTATGAAGGACTGGATCCTGAGTGCTGCCTCACTGTGACTGGACTTGTGGCTCTGAATTCCGCTGGCTCATTTACTGGGGAGAGTGACCAGTACACACTGCCCAGGGGCTGACCCAGCCATGGTGAAGACAGTGCAGAATGTCCAGTCATATGACATGCCCAGGGCAGATTATGTAACGCTTGCACATACTGTGCTTCCTTCTTAGCAGGGAAACACAGGACACTTCCACCTCTGTCCGACTTACTTCACTTAGTACAATAACCCCTCGCTTTGCGTAAGTGGACACCGTCCTAGCTCCAATTGCAAGCATCTTGGACTCTTCCTGACGGCTGTCTGTGAGCCCTTCCAGAGCAGGATGGGAAGCGCTGGGGAGGATAAGCCAGAGCCACTAAATAATCTAGCTTCCTCACTTCTTAGATGTGACATCTCTGGTGTGAGTGCTACACAACCTCCAAGAGCTCACCAGGAGTTTTTTACAATTATTTTATTCTTCTTATTATTTTATTTATTTTTTGATCATGCCATGCAGCATGTGGGATCTTGCCCCCTACAGTGGAAGCATGCAGTTTTAACCACTGGACCACCAGGGAAGTCCCTCGCCAGTAGTTTTAAGCTCAATCTTCCCCACCCTCCCCACTCTGACGTGATTTCTGTGTTTTCTGTGAAAATGCACCTCTTAGACCTCTGACCACAGAGAGCATGGAGGACGCACATCCCGCAAAGGCGCTCTGAAATCCACCGCTGTGTCGGCCCCACGCCTGGGCCTCCCAAGGGCTGTGTGCTGCTGGGGCGCAGCACAGTAGGGAAGCTGAGGCAGACCCGCTGGTGGGAGACACAGGGCTCTTCTGACTGCAGTGGCTCAGGGACTTGCCACTGGCTTCACCAAAACGTCCTTAGAGCTGCACCATGGTCTCAGACTTTCCCATCCAAGCCTCCTCCCTTCTGCTCTACAGGGGTGATACCTGCCGCTCCACCTGTACTTTTTAAATTGGAGTATAGTTGATTTATAATGTCGTGTTAGATTTAGATGAACAGCAAAGTGATTCAGTTAAATATACACATATATATTTTCCCAGATTCTCTTCGTTTGTAGGTTATTATAAAATATTGTATATAATTCCCTGTGGCCTGCAGCAGGACCTGATGGTGTATCCATTTTATATATAGTGGTGTGTATATGTTAATCTAGACTCGCAGCTTATCCTTCCCCATCCCCCCTTTCCCCGTTGGTAACCATAAATCTGTTTTCTATGTCTGCGAGCCAGTCTCTGTTTTGTAAATAAGTTTATGTGTATGATTTTTGAAGATTCAACATATAAGTAATATCATACAACATTTGTCTTTCTCTGTCCGACTTACCTCACTTAGTACAATAATCTCTGGGTTCACCCATGTTCCTGCAAATGACCCTTTTTCATTCTTTTTGTGGCTGAATAATATTCCATTGTATGTACGTACCACTTCTTCTTTATCCAT
>SJYX01004054.1:399090-426621 GCA_006410675.1 Oreotragus oreotragus
TCCCACATGCCGAGGAGAAACTAGGCCCGCGTGCCACAGCTGCTAACGCCCATGCTCTGGAGACCCAACACCGCTGCTGCTGAGCCACAGCTAGAGAGTCTGTGCAGTGCAGTGGAGGATCTTGCACAGTGCAACGACGATCCCTTGTGCCGCAACTAAGACCCAATGCGGCCAAATGACTAAACATTTAAAAAAATAAATAAATGAAAGAAGGAAACAAAGCAGAGCGCTAAAGGAACTGGGCAGGCCAGCCTAGTTCATATGCCTCGCCACTTAAATGTACATCCCTTAGTGTGAGAAATGGAGGGACAGCAGACAGATGAGGTTGGGGCGACCACTATTACACACATCGCCACAGCCCTGAAATCGTTGGAGGGTGATAACCATTGAGATTTTAGTACTATTTGATTTCCCCCTTTGCCCAATTGCACATTTATTTTTGAACCTCACACATGAGGAAGCAAAGATATTAGACAAATTACATATTCCAACCAGCAGATAAAGTCAACAAAAGCCATCACAGACAAGCTCCAGCAGAATGGGCCTGCCGTTATCTTCCTTAGAAAATGGGATTTGACTTGAAAAGTGAGCGTCTCCATAGAGAAGTAAAAATCGTCTCCTTAGATAAAAATCTCATTAATAATTCTTTTCTCAAACAAGAGGAGAGGAAGAAAAGATTTGTCGAGCTGGAGCCCACAGAAGCAGATAGCAGTGATCCCCCGCTGCAGCCCGGAGGAGCTGGAGGAAGGCGCTAAAGGTTACATGAATGAGGATTGTTAATATTCACGGCAGCATCTGGTGCTATGTTGCCAGGAGACAGTAATGAGAAAAGAGCATCTTCCAGGTCTAACGGCACTGCGGCTGCCACATCAATCCCGATGTCCCCAGAAATGAGATCTCTATCATTTGCAAACAGGGAAGCACTGGTGGCTTGGCTGTCATTCTGGAAGGTCACTAAAAGATATGCAGATGAGCTGTTCATATTTCTCGGGCTGACACCCACCAGGCTCCCCACACAGCTTCTCCTTTTCAGAGACACTGTCTGACACAGTAGCTCTCCACACGTAGAGGGAACTGGGGATCTGCTTTCGGTCTTCAGCACACAAATTCTGGCTTCTTGCTTTTGCATCCAAATATCTGCTACATGCACTTTTGGGGAGGCACTTAGCCTTGTCAGACTTGTACTCTCATAACTCCAGTGAAGGTCTTAGCTTGCCCAGCTGTGAACTTCCTGAAGATCAAGAAGCTAAACACGTAGTCAGAACCCCCTGGCCCTGTGTCGCATTCGGCTTCTCCCAGGAGCAGACCCTGAGACAAAGATTTGCCTTAAACACAATGTTTGTTTCTCTCCGTGGTTAATGAGATTCTAAGTGGAAGACATGTTTCTAGATCTTTTCTGTCTTTACTTCTTGCCTATCAGGGCTGAAATTCCCATTATATATGTTTAGAGACCAGGTAGGTATAGAGCGCCTGTTACATTTCTATCCCCATTTCCCACTTTTCTTAACACTTTTGTGTTAACTTCTCTGCAACTTCATGAATCAAAAACTATCTCTTACTTGCTATATGTGGATGAGCACACAACAGTGAACAAAACTACACAAAATTTACACCCTTGTGGAATTACAGACTATGAATGAATATGCACATAAATTCATTCATGCAGTCAACCAGTCATTTTTTAATCAATTGATATTTTGTTTTATTGAAACAGAGTTGATTTACAATGTTGTGTTAATTTCCTTTGTATAGCAAAGTGATTCAGTTTTATATATATACAGATACACACATATATATATACTCTTTATTTTTAATATCATTTTCCATTATGATTTATCATAGGATATTGACTATAGTGTCCTGTGCTATACAATAAGACTTTTTGTTTATCCAACCCATATATAATAGCTTACATTTGTTGACCCCAACCTCCCACTCAATCCTTCTCCGAACCTTCTCCTCTGTGACCACCACTGGTCTGTTCTTTTTTTTTTTTTTACCTTTATTTTACTTTACAGTACTGTATTGGTTTTGGCATACATTGACATGAATCCGTCATGGGTGTACATGAACTCCCAAACATGAACCCCCCCTCCCACCTCCCACCTCATGGTCTGTTCTTTATATACATGATTCTACTGCTGTTTTGTACATAGCTTCATTTATCACATTTTAGATTCCACATATAAGTGATATCATTTGGCATTTGTCTTTCTCTTTCTGACTTACTTCACTTAGTATGATCTCTATTTGCAACAAATAGTTATTGATCACCTATTCTGGGTCAGGGATCCTTCTAGGCACTGAGGACTCAGCTTGGAATGAGACAGAAAATTGTGCCTTCTTGAAGATTACAACTCAGTAGGGGACAATAAAGCTTAGGAATAGAAATGCATGGTCAGTGGAAATAAATGCAATGAACTAAAATAAGAGAAGAGCAATTGATTGGGGAATGGTTATAGGATTTTATCCTGTTATCAGGGAAGCCCTCTTGGAGGAAGTGACATTGAGCAGAGACATGATAACATCACCTGATCACTGATGCATTGAGTCAGCTGATGCTGGCTCTTGAGAAGAGGAGGCACATCTCTTCCCAACTTCACCTTCAATGACCTTACACAGGCAGCTTAAAACCAGCCGTAGTGGGAAGATTTGCACACCAAAAATCAGCAAATGCTATGAATGAAGACTTTTTTTCAGATAGTCAGTCATTAACTTGTTTTTTGTTTTGTTTTGTTTTGTTTTTGGCTACACTATGTGGTATGTTGGGGTCTTAGCTGCCCAACCATGGATTGAACCCACACTCCCTGCATTGGAAGTTCAGAGTCTTAACCACTGGACCACAAGGGAAGTCCCAGTCATTAAGTATTTGTCAGAACTCAATTACACACAAACATCCAGGGAAAGTGTCTTCCTGGAAGAAAGAGCATCCAGTATGAAGGCCCTGGACTGGGAGAGTCCTTTGTATGTTGAGACATATCAAGAAAGCCAGCAGACCAGCATGTCTAGAGCAATGGTTCTCATCATCTGGGAAATTTTTAGAATTATAAATTATTGGGCTTTATCTCAGATCTACTGGATCAGAAACTCTGGGGCCAGGGCCTGGAAATCTGTTTTTAAAAAGTGATTCTGCCACACAGAACATTTAAGAACCGCTGATCCAGAATGAGCACAATTATCAGGTAGGAAGGTGGCTTGGGTGAAGGAGGTTTGGAGACAAGGGCTGCCATTCGAATGGCAGAGCAGGGAGGATGAGTAATGTTGCCAGGGGGATAAAATCTGAAGTTAAAGCTGACGTAACTTGTTGACTACCTTAGAATTCTTGAATTTGTAAATAAGAGTCCTCATATTCAAAGAGACTTATATGAAAAAGAGTTTGTTGCCTCAAGTAACAGAAAAGTCAGATGGCAGGCATGATTGGATTCATGAACTCAAATAACATCATCCTGGCTCATTTCTCCCTTTCTCCGTGGCCCATTTCCACTCTCCTCTATGTTGACATAATTCACAGGTTGGCCATCACGTCTTTAAGCTTGCCTCCTTTCTACAGTTAGCAATACCATAGGGAAGATGGTTTCTCTTTTCCAAGTAGTCCAAGAGAAGTCTCAGAATTAAGTAAGTAGGCTCACCTTAGGTCCTGTTCCCTTTGGTGGACCAACTTTGAAGGAAATCAAAATTTGTCACCTTCTTTGGTATATGCCTCTTTGGTATAAAAATTATTTTTACCTGAAAGCAATAAAGAAGTAGTAAATGCAGAAAAATCTCCCCCTTTCTGTATAAAAGCAGGAAATCAATGCTTCTTGTACTGGAGACAGACTTATCAACCCTGCAATGGTACCAGGGGAATCTGCAAGCAAATGTTAAACTTACCTAGTTATTTCTTCCCCATTTATTAGCCATAGCCCAAACCTTTGTATCTAACCAATTCTTCACAGATGTATTATTTTTTTGTCTAAAGGACTTAAAAGCTGCCCATTCTGGTTACTTCAGCTCTTCATTTCTTGGGAAGGCTCTAATGCACATACAAACTTTTTATAAAATGAGTATGTTTTTCTCTTGTTAATTTTTGTTGGTTTAATTTTCAGACCCAGCCAGCCACCCTAAAAGGACTGAAGAAAGCTTTTTCTTTCCCTACAACTTCTTGGGCGACCCATAGGATACACTGATTGGCCAGTACTGGATCATGTGACCACCATTAAGGCCCGGGGGAAGTGAGGGTCATCTTCAACTAAACTCAAGGTCAAGAGGAGGAGGAGTTTCCTAAAAGAAAAATAATTTACCTGGAAGGGGATGAATGATGAAAGATCAAATTAGCCAACATCCAGATGGTAAAGTAGGTAAGACAAATATTTTAGTATTTGTGGGCAAGTCAAGGTAGGGGCTTCCCTGGTGGCTCAGATGGTAAAGAATCTGCTTGCAATGCGGGAGACCCAGGCTCCATCCCTGGGTTGGGAAGATCCCCTGGAGAATGTCAGGGGATGGCAACCCACTCCAGTATTCTTTCCTCGAGAATTCCATGGACAGAGGAGCCTGGCGAGCTACAGTCCATGGGGTTGCAAAGAGTTGGCCACATCTGACCGACTAACACATACACACAAGATGACTGACTTAGACTCCTAATGATGAATAAATGTCTGACCACTGTCTCAGAATTCTTTCTAGTTCACTTTCTCATTCAGTCAGCCTTGGAGATCTCTTTTTGGATGGTTCTATGTCAACTCTCATAAAGAAAGTGTTTAGAAACCAGAGTTGAGAAATAAGATTACTTACATTTTCTTTACTTGCCAAAGTGTTAAGTGCAGACACTAAACTAATATAAAATTTTAAAGCTCTTGAAATTTGGAAATCTTAACCCTTCCTTCCTTCACAAAGCCCTGAAAGTAAAACTCTGGTTCACTCTCCCCACCCTCCATCTGTTATCCTGACATTCAATTACCACTAAAGGGAAATGGGGGAGCCAAATTGATGCCCTCCAGGAGGCCAAAGCTCTGCAGAGCTCCCCGCAGCCCAGTGAAGTCATCGATCTTCGAGTCTGCACAGCCCACAGTGGAAACAGGGAACTAAGAGTCTGAAGCTGGGGCAGCAGGACTACAAAGGACATGTGGCTGGATGGGATTAGGAAAGCTCCCCAGCAGGAGCTAACTCAATTTTGATACATGTCAGCTTGCAGAGCCCTGCCCCACAGCGCAGTGATGACCAGGCAACAGAGAAAAGGAGAGGAGCAAGCTAGGTTCATGGGTTGGCAGGCTGGCTGCCCTAGCAGGACCTCCCAAGGGGTCTGCCCTTGACGTGGACAACATGGGCTTGTGGTCCAATCCTCATCTGTGAATGTACAGGGTTGACTTATTTATTTTTCACTTCTAATCACAAACCCAATGCCAGAATGAAGCAGTTTATTGATTTGCAGTAAAGATGCCTTTGTAGTATTCAGTGTTCAAATTCTCCATCCAAGATAGTTCTTTCCCAGGATCAAGGTAGTTGGAAAGCTAATTCAGTCACTAGAAGGCTACTCACAGGTTTTAGGAGAAGGCAGAGCATCAGAGCAAAGAGATGTGGTAACTCTTATACGATCCTTTATCCTGCACATGGTAGAGTCTAGCAGATTCACTCTGCCACAGAAGGGCAAAACTGGGGCCAGATAAGGTAGGCAGCCTCTGTACTTCATGTGGTTGGAAGCTGGATGAACTTCAACTGTCTCGTTTTCAATTGTATTCTTATCAGCCACAAACATCCCCTGAGCATGGACTTGCTACACACAGTCTCCAAGAATGTAGTTTATCTCAAATTAATTAACTGTTCAATGATGCCTTCTTGGTGAGATTCTAGGTGACACCCTTGAGCCCTTTCAGTAATGCAGGAAACACCTCGGCTTCATCATCCAAGAGCGTTGTTCTGAAAGTCCAGTGACCCTTACTGGATTTGTCCGCAAATTTTATAGTAAACTTTGAGTCATGAAAGTTCCTGGGTGTTGGATTCCAGACCTAGGTTCTTTATCTAACTCCTCTCTCCCCTCTCTTTCTTCCTTGAAGCAAGATAACTAAATCTATTCCTGTGTGTACCCTCCTCTGATGACATCCCTGGCTCCAAGGGGATGGAAGGAGGGGAATCTCCTTGATAGTGATTTAACTAATCCTGGCTAATAACATATAAGATTTATGTAATCCAGGCTAATAAAATGTGAGGTCTAAGAGAAGTCATTTGGGAAGGATTCCTACTAACCTCAGAGTAAAGAGCTTCATTTCTTTCCACTGAACAGTTAACTGAAAATAAGATGTGGCATTGGGAGCCATTTGGAAACCATAAAGGAGTTAAGCTGAAGATCTGAAAGAAAGTGGAATCTAATTCTCGATGACCTTTGGGAACTATTGAATTAGTCGACCTTGGTGCCACTCTCTGGCAATAGTCCTTATGAGAGGTAGGAGTCCCCTCCCTGCTCAAGCCATTTTAAGTTGAGACTTTTGTTTCCTGTAGCTTGCAGCTCCCTCACAGGTTCATTTGGTTAATGGGGTCTAGACCTACAACCAGTTGTTCTGTGTGTCTAGATCACTGAAGAGAGACCAGTTAACTTCTCTAGACTCCCATTGCTTCATTTATGAAGTTGGCAAGTTGAAGGAAAGTCTTTCTTCCTTCTCTTTTAACCTGGCATCTGGAGTTACTGATTTCTCTTCTGTGGGATACAATGAAGAACCCCCTAATTCATCTCAGCTTTTTGTTTTCTGGATTCTCAAGGTAGACAAGCTCTCTGCTCTGCTCCTTTATTCTGAGGTCTGAATTAGATGTTCGATATGTCAGGATGACCTCCTATATGATTTATTTCTCTTGGATCATCTTAGAACCTGAAGGAGATCAGAATATGCCACCCGCAAATATGCCACTTTGGTATAAAGACTATTTTGAGCTGAAGGGAACTGATTCAGGAACGGTTCTCTGCTCTATCCATATCACCTAAACTAGACATTAATTTTTCTTTGGGGAAGGTGTCTCTCTGCACCAGGACAGAGAGACTGACTCATCTCTGGAGAGGGATGGGGAGTGGTCACACTGAGATGAATTTGCTTAAACAGACTTTACTAAAATAACCCTTATCTTCCAATAGATTTCCTTATATATTTCCTAGCCGTTTCCCCACAATTTATCACCCCTAAGAGCCCAAAGTGAAAGTAAAAGTCACTCAGTCGTGTCTGACTCTTTGCCACCCCATGGACTATACAGTCCATGGAATTCTCCAGGCCAGAGTAGAGTGGGTAGCCTTTCCCTTCTCCAAGGGATCTTCCCAACCCAGGGATTGAATCCAGGTCTCCCTCATCAGGTTATTCTTTACCAGCTGAGTCACAAGGGAAGCCCAAGAATACTAGAGTGGGGAGCCTATCCCTTCTCCAGCAAACCTTCCTGACCCAGGAATCGAACCAGGGTGTCTGTCCTGTGTTGTAGGCGGATTCTTCACCAACTGAGCTATCAGGGAAGCCCAAACCCCCTTTCTTTTTTCTAGCTGCTCCTCCACAATTTGTTACCCGTTTGTTTAAATGGTATATAAGCAGTCCCACCACTGCTTATGCTTAAATTCAAACTGCTTCTTTGAATTTTTACTTCTTTTTTGAGAATCTTTCATGTGTGTAAAAAATATTAACATCAGTTTTAAAATTGTATATTTTCTTTGTTAATGTCTTTTGTCAGCTTAATTAACAGGATTCGGGTACAAAGCATAAGAGGGTAGAGAGAAGTTTTTCTTTCAGACAAATTCCAACAGCTCCTAAGTTTTCTCACAAATAAAATTAGGACCTAACAACTCTAAGACACCTTCCAATCTAAACATTCCACAGATTTTAAAAATCATGGTAGGATTCATTTTCAGTGATAACTTCTATTAAAATGTGGTTGTGGAGTAATATATTTATGTTTTCAAACATTCCAACTCTTACTCCACTTCTAGCTCAGCTTCACGTAAAGATAAAAGATCCCCTCAGCCTTTAACCTTTCACCCAATTGTTCCAGCCACAGAAATACACTTTCTTTAGGAAGGTGAAGCCAGCTTGGAATATTCCACTTAGTTCACGACATAGCTGATGGGGACTGGAAGAAAAGATGTTAAAGATGGCAAGTGTGTCTACCCAGGAATCAGTCGAAGAGGGAGTGTTTTGGGAAAGTACCGTAATTCATAGCCATTTTGACAAACATTGGAGCTAGACCAATGCCCTCAACACACACACACACACACACACACACACACACACATCCCTAACCAACAACTACTAATGGAGTATTTCTGGCTCTTACGCACAACAGCCCCTTTGCCAAAAGGCTGACTAGTTGAAATATCCTGCCAACTCACAGAGAAAACCTAGCCATTTTAAGACTGATATTCCTCACACAGCCACAAAGGTGAATATCTAGTTCTCACATAAGAAGAAAAAAAAAAGGTTTATTGACTTTTCTGAATTAGGAAGTTAAATGCTTGAGAATCAACAATACCTCCCCAAATTACAGATTTAATATCAGATAACATTTTGATATCTAACTACCCCTTTCTCTCTTTAAGTCTAGCTCCTTTTTATTTAGAAAGTTATGTATCATGCAAGATTTATGCTCCTGCTGATTGCGTTGCAGTTTATTCAGAATGCGTGGGTTTTTGAGTACCAAACAGGTGCAATATAGAGAGAAAGCTTAAAAATAAATCAACAGGAAATAGCATAATACAGTTACACTAATAGCTTTTTCAGCCAGTTTCTATAACATCTGCAATTAGGTCAGGGTCCCATGAACCATTAAAAGGGGAAAATAATCATGAGTCTTTTGAAAGAACATGTTCACAATCTGATTATCTACAGGTCTGCTCTGTATGGAGTATTTTCAACTTCTCTGCTTTATGCTAGTATTGACAATGGATTTTTGTTATTCAATCTACATAAAGCAACATGGAGAAGAGTAATTTGCAAGTCAGCTATTGATAATGATTTTAGATGCTCAGTTCGGTGAGAAGATGGCAGTAGGGCCACGACTGATTTGATATTGACAGGTTTGTGAGAACCGCTGAAACTGAAAACAACACTGCAGCTCAGACTGCTGCTGTCTTCCTCACCTCATCAAGGCCATCAACAGGTGGGCTCCCCACTGGAAGTGTGGGCTGGGCATCTGAAGTTTGGGAGGTTGCATTGTTGGTCAGCCTGGTCTTGCCTCGTAAACACAGTCTGAGAAAAGTGCTTATGGAGGGTGATGTAGGCTGGGGTCCCAGCAGAAGCCAACTCCTGATGTAAGTGCTGTTTGGAAGGTGATCCCAGGAGCACTAATGGTAAAGGACCCTACCAGTGCGGAAGATGTTAAGAGACATGGGTTCTGTCCTTGCGTTGGGAAGATCCGCTGGAGGAGGGTACAGCAACCCACTCCAGTATTCTTGCCTGGAGAATCCCCATGGACAGAGGAGCCTGGCGGGCTACTGTCCACAGGGTCACAAAGAGCTGGACATGACTAAAGCGACAACACACCCAGGAAGCCTCCGTAGGGGAGGGGAGGAGCGAGAGAAGGAAAGGAAGGAGGCTGTGCTAGTATGGGTCCTCCAGGAAAAACAGGATTAGATGTGCAAGAGATATATTGAGAAACCACTTGTGAGGTTGAAAGTGCGGATGGAAAAAATGCAGATGGAGCAGCAGCTTGGCTGTTTACAATAGCCGAGACATGGAAGCACCCTAAGAGTTCATGGACAGATGAATGGATAAAGAAGAAGTGGTACGTACATACAATGGAATATTATTCAGCCACAAAAAGAATGAAAAAGGGTCATTTGCAGGAACATGGGTGAACCCAGAGATTATTGTACTAAGTGAGGTAAGTCGGACAGAGAAAGACAAATGTTGTATGATATTACTTATATGTTGAATCTTCAAAAATCATACACATAAACTTATTTACAAAACAGAGACTGGCTCGCAGACATAGAAAACAGATTTATGGTTACCAACGGGGAAAGGGGGGATGGGGAAGGATAAGCTGCGAGTCTAGATTAACATATACACACCACTATATATAAAATGGATACACCATCAGGTCCTGCTGCAGGCCACAAGGAATTATATACAATATTTTATAATAACCTACAAACGAAGAGAATCTGGGAAAATATATATGTGTATATTTAACTGAATCACTTTGCTGTTCATCTAAATCTAACACGACATTATAAATCAACTATACTCCAATTTAAAAAGTACAGGTGGAGCGGCAGGTATCACCCCTGTAGAGCAGAAGGGAGGAGGCTTGGATGGGAAAGTCTGAGACCATGGTGCAGCTCTAAGGACGTTTTGGTGAAGCCAGTGGCAAGTCCCTGAGCCACTGCAGTCAGAAGAGCCCTGTGTCTCCCACCAGCGGGTCTGCCTCAGCTTCCCTACTGTGCTGCGCCCCAGCAGCACACAGCCCTTGGGAGGCCCAGGCGTGGGGCCGACACAGCGGTGGATTTCAGAGCGCCTTTGCGGGATGTGCGTCCTCCATGCTCTCTGTGGTCAGAGGTCTAAGAGGTGCATTTTCACAGAAAACACAGAAATCACGTCAGAGTGGGGAGGGTGGGGAAGATTGAGCTTAAAACTACTGGCGAGGGACTTCCCTGGTGGTCCAGTGGTTAAAACTGCATGCTTCCACTGTAGGGGGCAAGATCCCACATGCTGCATGGCATGATCAAAAAATAAATAAAATAATAAGAAGAATAAAATAATTGTAAAAAACTCCTGGTGAGCTCTTGGAGGTTGTGTAGCACTCACACCAGAGATGTCACATCTAAGAAGTGAGGAAGCTAGATTATTTAGTGGCTCTGGCTTATCCTCCCCAGCGCTTCCCATCCTGCTCTGGAAGGGCTCACAGACAGCCGTCAGGAAGAGTCCAAGATGCTTGCAATTGGAACTAAGACGGTGTCCACTTACGCAAAGCGAGGGGTTATTGTACTAAGTGAAGTAAGTCGGACAGAGGTGGAAGTGTCCTGTGTTTCCCTGCTAAGAAGGAAGCACAATATGTGCAAGCGTTACATAATCCACCCTGGGCATGTCATATGACTGGACATTCTGCACTGTCTTCACCATGGCTGGGTCAGCCCCTGGGCAGTGTGTACTGGTCACTCTCCCCAGTAAATGAGCCAGCGGAATTCAGAGCCACAAGTCCAGTCACAGTGAGGCAGCACTCAGGATCCAGTCCTTCATAATGTGGGCAGCTGGGCTCATAGACTAAAATACAGGGAGAGAAACTTCCAAATGAATGTGCTTCATGTGGTCTGTCCAGCAGGGCAGACACACACTTATACTAATCATGAATCAGTTCCAGATCTCATTCAGGCCGAGGCTTAAACACAAAATGATACATCCAAACACCCACTGTTGGAGGTGGTACATGAGATGCTCTCTTTTATGTATATACATACTTAGCTGGAGAGGAAAATTTTTTTCCTTTATCCTTCTCTAGGTTCTTTGGTTGATCTAATAGTCAAATTGACATAAGACAGATTAACAAGAGAAAAAAAGATTTAATTAACATACATAAAAGGGACCCCACAAGGATAATTAGACCCAAGGATAAGTTCGAGATCGAGGCTTACATGCCATGTGAGTTGAAGAATGAGCTAGGGGCCTCAAAAGGAGAAGGGTGACCTCACAGGATGATAAGAGCAGATCTTTTGTAATTAGATGTTTGTCCTGCCACAGAGATGGGTCATTCAGATAAAAAGTTATCTCTTAGTAATAGCTCTCTGTCTGGGTCAGGCCCCCCTATCTAAATTCTTTTAGGCACTTAAGGATAAAAAGTTGTTTTGTTTTATTTCTTTGTATCTGCTGGGCTTTGACTGCTTTCATCTCAAAACAATCTGCATGCCAAAGTGGCACATATTTTGGAGGGGGCTCATTCTGATCCCCTTCAATCTCTTTAAGTATAAGTATATGTTTAAGTATAAGTATAACACTTAAAAATTATTTGTTTATTTAGCTGCACTGGGCATGTGGGATCTAGTTCCCCGACCAGGGATCAAACCTAGGCCCCTTCCATTGGGAGCTCAGAGTCTTAGCCGCTGGACAACCAGGGAAGTCCCAAACATATATATAATGTGTGTATGTATATTTATGTGTGCATGTATGTGTGTATATATATTTTAGATACGTAGATCTCTTTTAGGTATATATGTATGATGTATGTATGCATATTTCAAGTGTTATGGATCTCTTTTAGATATATAAGATACCTATCTTCATTTATATATTATAGTGAAAGTGAACGTGAAGTCACTCAGTCGTGTCCGACTCTTTGCGACCCCATAGACGGTAGCCTACCAGGCTCCTCTGTCTATGGGATTTTCCAGGCAATAGTACTGGAGTGGATTGCCATTTCCTTCTCCAGGGGATCTTCCCAACCCAGGGCTTGAACCAGGTCTCCCACATTGTAGACAGACGCTTTACTGTCTGAGCCACCAGGGAAATCCATATATTATAGTATATTTTATATATTATATATATATTTGTTTGAGGATAGTAACAAATTTGGCCTGGGAGTCATAGCTTTCCAATCCCTGCGCTAAATTGTAAAAGTTATTTCTAAATACTCTGGTCAATAGAAACTAGACTAAAGGGAGTGCATTTCTGGTGCAGGACCAAGGCAGCAATGTGGAATGTGGGTATTATGGATAATGTGGATAATACCATGACTGAGACTATTAAAGGTCTTCAAGGTAGTAAGACCTGGCAGAGTCTGCACTTAAAGCTCCACATAGGAAGAGAGAGGTGGTGGGTAAGCGTCAGCCTCAGGGGATCAGCATCTTCTGTTTCAATTAGCGTGAAAATGGAGAAGTTAGAAGCCAGAGTCCCGAGACCGAGGTGCCAAAGCCTTGCCTTAGTTATTTTATCTTCCCCTGTTGGCTTCTCCTCTGTACACCAGTGGGAAAACCGCTATCAATGTACACTCCCGGCTTCAGAAATGCTCTGGGGGCTGTGGGGTAAGAAGACGAATTTCTTCTCTTCAGAGCCAGAAATGAACCTAGATCCAATTTAGAAACTGCAGAGAACAGAGTCCTCCAAAACTCTATAGCTTTAAGCAGGGCACGCTTGATTAGAGGCACCCTGGGGTTCTCGTCCCCCCTCTCTTTCTCTCTCTCTCAGTGAGATTCACAATGCAACACTTTCTTCACACGTACAGAACTTACGGAGAGCAGTTTTGGTGTTGTTATACTCCCTTAACTTTGTAAGGCTACTCTTTTGGAAAACTGTTTTTGCTTACATGCTTGAAGACAGGGGAAAAATATATATATTCTTTTGGAAAGCTGCAGAAGCTTTGAATAGATTCAACAGCTTTTCTTTTTTTTTTTTTAATTTTTATTTTTACTTTATTTTACTTTACAGTACTGTATTGGTTTTGGCATACATTGACATGAATCCGTCATGGGTGTACATGAATTCCCAAACATGAACCCCCCCCCCACCTCCAACCCCACATCATCTCTCCGGATCATCCCCATACACCAGCCCCAAACATCCTGCATCGACCCTAGACTAGTGATTCGTTTCTTACATGATATTATACATATTTCAATGCTATTCTCCCAAATCATCCCACCCTCTCTCTCTCCCTCTCCCTCAGAGTCCAAAAGTCCGCTCCACACATCTGTGTCTCTTTTGCTGTCTTGCATACAGGGTCCTCATTACCATCTTTCTAAATTCCATATATATGTGTTAGTATACTGTATTGGTGTTTTTCTTTCTGGCTTACTTCACTCTGTATAATCGGTTCCAGTTTCATCCATCTTATTAGAACTGATTCAAATGTATTCTTTTTAATGGGTGAGTAATACTCCATTGTGTATATGTACCACAGCTTTCTTATCCATTCATCTGCTGATGGACATCTAGATTGTTTCCATGTCCTGGCTATTATAAACAGTGCTGCGATGAACATTGGGGTACATGTGTCTCTTTCTATTCTGGTTTCCTCAGTGTGTATGCCCAGCAGTGGGATTGCTGGGTCATAAGGCAGTTCTATTTGTAATTTCTTAAGGAATCTCCACAAAATTATTTGCATTTTAATCTTGATTTAAACCATCTGTAGTTTGAAGAAGTCATTGACATATTCACTGATTCTTCATTCAACAGGGCTATATTGAAGATGTACAATGTGCCAGGTACTTTGATAGGTGAGGGAAATTCAGGAGTGAATCAAAATGCTTTCTGTCTGTCCCACAAAGCCATTCCCAAGACTGACTCTTTTATAGCTTCATCGTTTATTCTCTGGAGAAGGCAATGGCACCCCACTCCAGTATTCTTGCCTGGAGACCCAGGGACAGGGGAACCTGGTCGACTGCTGTCTATGGGGTCGCACAGAGTCATACATGACTGAAGCGACTTAGCAGCAGCAGCAGCAGCAGCAGCAATTTATTCTCTGCAGCTCCACAAGTTTCTGTTTTCAAAAGGGTGGATTTTATTTAAATCTAGATGACTTGATCAAATCAGCTATGAAGGATTTTTATGAGATCTAGCACACCATGCACAAAGTATAGCAAGAATTTGGAAAATTCTTAAGAGAACAGTTATTATCGTTATTAATGATTCCACATCACCAGTTATATACTGAGTAAGATAAAAGGAACATGCTAGTAGTATGTTGTGACTTAACCTTAATTTATTATTTTTGCAGTGAAATTAGAGTGATATTTTCATCTCCTGCTTGTCTGACTGCAAGTTTTTTAAAGAAGAGGTAATATTTATATTACCTTTATTTAAAGAGACTTACCTTTATTTAAAACAGTGGAGAATATTTTAAATGAAATAGTTAGACTCAGTCATTTTAATTTGTGAGTTTTGTTATCTATGAACCAAAAATCCAACATAGAAAACTCCATGGATTGTTACAGAATTCTTCTGTTTTATAAAGGAATTTCCCATTGGACTACTACAAATTGTAATCTCTAATTTACATTGTTCCTTCCCCTGCCCTGCCCTCCTGTGTTATCTGATTGGCAAGAATGGTGTTTTTTTCAGAATCTTTGTATCTAGGAGTGATCATTCTAACTTCGCTTTTGTACTTAGAGGCCTGGGCTGTACTTTGAAGGTCTTATTGTGAGCCCAGTGAGGAAAACAGATCCTATTTATTTTAACTATTAACAGTCTTACTACCACAGAGGAAAGTCCAAGTTCTCTGCTACTTGGTTTGACAGTTGATCTGAGTAGTTTGAACATTTCCTCTGTTAAACGCTTAACACTTGGTCAACTGTTCCTTCCCTTCCCTGTTTGATCTCCAATAATATACCTGGGGATGACTGAAAGATAAAGTGAGGCAGATTAAAAATTGTAAGAGTTTATTAGAATGAACATCGATTTGAATCACACAGCACCAGTTTGGAATTGGTTGAGAGCTCCAGCGGCAAGAGCTCAGGGAAAGACATAGAGAAGGCGCAGAAAGAAAGGAAGCATTTGATTAGCTATAGCTTAAAGCCTAGTTGGCTTTTTTTGTTTGTTTTTTGATTGGTTGTCCTTAGGCTTTGATTTCATAACTTTGAGGAATTTACAAGTTTAGATTTTGGTTTGCTTTCATAGGCCACCATGGCCTGAGATCCACTGCAGTGTGATGGCCTCCTTGTATAATTAATTTAGCAATAACAAGGGAGTGGGGTGGGTAGCAGCATAAAGGGGCCCTTAGGCTGCCCTCGGGCTTACCTGGTGGCTCAGACAGTAAAAAGTCTGTCTGCAATGCGGGAGACCCGGGTTCGATCCCTAGATTGAGAAGATCCCCTAGAGAAGGAAATGGCAACCCACTCCAGTATTGTTCCCTGGAAAATTCCATGGATGGAGGAGCCTGGAGGGCTGTAGTCCATGGGGTCGCAGAGTCGGACATGACCGAGCGACTAACAGTAGGCTGCCCTCTGTCTTCTCTGGAGGCTGATGGAAACTCCTCCCACTCCTCCTTTGTTAGGTCATGTCCTCAGGTTGGCTCACAGGTTCAGAAGATACCTGTACACAGCCGCCGCTAGGAGGTACTCTGCATTCACTTAATCCCTATTGCAGGTATTTCTCAGCTTTGGTTCTTAACCCAGCTGCTTTCTCAGCCACTCAGTGAGACTGGAGAAACTGCTGGATCCAGAGGCTTCACCTGGGAACCAGAGAAGCCCAGGGAAGCTGAATGTCATGGCTTCCTTCACCCCCTTTTCTAACCCCCACAGGTCATGAGGCAGTTATCATTTGAGAGTCCCACAAGGCATCCGTTTGTCTCCACTTATTTAGCCAAAGGCAGGAGATGAAAAATTAAGACGTTGCTTCTCTCTGCCCCCGTTCTCTCCCATTTGCCTTCCTCCAGGCAGCAAAGGAGGGGATTCTACCATGCAAGTCATTCTCTTTCTTCCCCACTGTAGCCTTAAGCTAATTCTCACTACATAGAAGATAATCTTTTCTACACTAAGAATATTAGCTTTCTAAAATTTCCATGCTCCCTTCCTGAAGTGAGAAACCTCAAGGTTTGATCTTAAGGTGCCAAAGGTTGCAAAGGAAGATTTATTTTAAAGAGAAATTTACAGTACTTTGCTTTAGGTACTTGCATGAATGCTTTAGCCCTAGTATTACAATTGATTGGTTAATCCAATAAACAGGAAATATTTTTAAATAATACATTATAAAGACAAATTGTTATATAGAATACAGGCTCCTCAAATATTATCAACACAATCCAGGGAAATGCCACACTTAGACAAAGCCTTGGTAGTATTTCTGAGGGGCATGGCCAGGTTTGGATTTTTAAAAATTAGCAATTTGGAATAAGGCAGGTCTTTTCAGGGTTGGGGATTTGATTAGGATTGAGGAAAGATACCATAATCCAGGACAGATGGAAACATCAAGGCAAGGGTTTTGAGACAAGAGGTGCAAAGAATTTTAGGGCATAACTCCATAGAGGAGTTAATGGGTCTTTTCAGGAAGTTCCTCAAGTGAACAGTCAAGCCATTGGCTTGGGCAGGAGTGTCTTGGAATAGTAAAGTCATGCTAATGAAACAGTGGAATCCCAAAGTAATGTAAATACAGATGGTAAAATAGGTGGGGTTAGGGAGTTTCAATTCCCAGTGTGCAGGCTGAGTGTAAGGGTAAATGATTTCAGTTCTCAGACACACCATATAAACTTTTGCTATTGTTAACTCTCCAAACTTGAGATAATAAATTGCTACTTGTTTTCTTTTAGGAAAACATAAACTTAAAAAAAAAACTTTTGGTGCCAAGTAAATCGATGATTTCAAAAGAACGCAAACTTTAAGTAAAAAAGATTATATCTAATATATAGGAAAAATAAAATTACATATAATGATATATGAAGTTAGAAATATTCTTTTAATCTGTTTATTTATTTTTGTGTTTCCTGCATCCAAAGAGAACCTGGTGAAATGATTTCCATTGATGTGGACTTAGAAATGGCAAAAGATACCTTCAAGAAGTTAACAGAAAAAGAATGGATTTCTTCGATGGTAATAACCAATATTCACTTAAGAAATAGAGCAATAGAATTTCTTTACAGGAACCAATATGATTACAGTTAATTTTCTTAGGAGTTGAGTGAGATAGAAGTGTGCTAGAGGAGGGGCTAGTGTTTATTATGCAGTTACTATGTTGTGTGTGTGTGTTAGTTGCTCAGTTGTATCCGACTCTTTGAGACCCCATGGACTGTAGCCCACCAGGCTCCTCAATCTATGGAATTCTCCAGGCACAAATACTGGAATGTGTTGCCATTTCCTTCTCCGGGGGACCTTGGCAATCCAGGGATCAAACCCAGGTCTTCCACATGGCAGGCAGATTCTTTACCATCTGAGCCACAAGGAGAAATACTACTGATTTAGGTGCTGGCATTTTATTTTCCAGGGCTTCCCGGTGGCACTAGTGGTAAAGAATCCACCTACCAATGCAGGAGACACAAGAGATGCAGGTTCAATCCCTAGGGAGATCAGGGAGATCCCCTGGAGGAGGAAATGGCAACCCACTCCAGTCTTCAGTTCAGTCACTCAGTCATGTCTGACTCTTTGCAACCCCACGGACTGCAGCACGCCAGGCCTCCCTGTCCATCATACTCCTGGAGCTTACTCAAACTCATGTCCATTGAGTCGGTGATGCCATCTAACTATCTCATCCTCTGTCGTCCCCTTCTCCTCCTGTCTTCAATCTTTCCCAGCATCAGGGTCTTTTCCAATGAGTCAGTTCTTCGCATCAAGTGGCCAAAGTACTGGAGCTTCAGCTTCAGCATCAGTCCTTGCAATGAATATTCAGGACTGATTTCTTTAGGATGGACTGGTTGAATCTCCTTGCAGTCCAAGGGACTCTCAAGAGTCCTCTCCAACACCACAGTTCAAAAGCATCAATTCTTCAGCACTTAGCTTTCTTTATAGTCCAACTCTTACACCCATACATGACTACTGGAAAAACCATAGCTTTGACTGGACGCACTTTTGTTACTGAATGCTTAAATGTACAGTAGATACAGTATTTTTGTTTTCAATATGAGAAAAACAAAGTTTAAGAAGTATAACTTCTGAAAAGAGCATTATGGAATTCATACGTTTGGGGACCTACCAATTAACAATAGATGGATTAGAACAGCTAGGAATAAGGGTTTATACACCAATTTTAGGGAAAGGGGAGAAAGGGCTTCTGTGAGAAAACAAATGAACTTTTCAGGGAAACAGAGGGGCTTTTAGGGGGATACATGGAAGATAGAATAGTTTGCAATAATGTTTGTTTANTCTTGTTTTTCTTTTTTGAGGATGACTGCTCTACAGCATTGTGTTAGTCTCTGCTAACAACACAGTGAGTCAGCTCTGTGTTCACACATATGCCCTCCCCCCTGAGCCTCCCTCCCCCGATCCTACCTATGATCGCTAGTGCTGATGAATTTTAGTTCCCAGATTCTAAGATCCTAAAGACTTCCTCCCTGTGCAAGTGTCCTCACCAAACGTGAAAGAGGAAAGTCAGGTAAATTCTGCCAGATGTCGGGCAGTCCAGCTTTTGCACACAAATGTTAAGCGCAGGAGGGGCTAAGCTGGCGCCGGGCTTTACATGCAGTGTGACTCCATGTTGAGGTGACTGTATGCCTCCCACCCCTACAAAGGTCAGAACAAACATTTTCAAAGTCTCAGAATCCTGATTTTTCTGATGCCTGAAATTCGAGACAGCGGAAGATGTCATCATCAAAGAGATAAAGCTTTTATTTCTGCAATGAATATTAAAGCAACAGATAAGAAGATGCAGATTACTCTCAGGGAATGTAGCCTATTAATTCTAGTTCGAAAATGACAAATAACTACAACTGTATTCTTTTCTTTGCAGCTTTTTAACTTTGCTGAGAAATAAATGACAAATACGATAGTGTATATACAAAGTCTACAGTGTAATGATTTGATGTACATATACATTGTGGAGCAGTTACCAAGATCAAGATAAGTAACATACCTGCCACCTCATGTAGTTAAAGTAATTAAGTGTGTGTGTGTGTGTGTGTGTGTGTGTGTGTGGTGAAATGATTAAAATCTACTCTCAGTAACTTTCAAGTATACAGAACCATATTAAATGACTATAGTCATCATGCTGCTGCTGCTGCTGCTGCTGCTAAGTCGCTTCGGTCGTGTCCGACTCTGTGTGACCCCAGAGATGGCAGCCCACCAGGCTCTTCTGTCCCTGGGATTCTCCAGGCAAGAACACTGGAGTGGGTTGCCATTTCCTTCTCCAATGCATGAGAGTGGAAAGTGAAAGTGAAGTTGCTCAGTCTTGTCTGACTTCACAATCCCATGGACTGCAGCCCACCAGCCTCCTCCGTCCCTTCTTTTCATAACAAAATTTGTTTTGAACTGTCAGCTCATTTCCCACTCCCTGCAGCCCTGGCAAACAGCATCCTAATGCTATGTTTCTATGAAATCGGTGTTTGATTGAGGGGAGAAAAAGGAAGGATCAGGGAGTCTCTTTTCTGTGTAAAAAGGGCTAGTGAGGACATTGGAGCTGATCCATTTCTTCACCCAAGTTCTGCCTGCAGTCTGGCTGGAGAAGCCTGCTAAAGTACAGGGAACATTTTTAATAAGAAAAGAATGCATATATGTATTCATTATGAATAGAAATATCCATAAATATGCAAAGGGAGAAAGAAATCCATTAGGAAATACTTATTGCCAATCTTCGAAGGAACATGAGATGGAAAATTCTAATGAGCTTACCATAAAACTTCCCTGGCTCAGAGACGTGACTTTTCTGAGTTCCTTCATATTTCATCGTTATCTCTGGTCAAGGTAAGAAGATCTCTTTACTCTTTGTTCCTTATTTCTATTTGCAAGGAAGTAAATTGATTGCATTTTCTTTTGAGAGATTGCAGTGTTGTTTTTTTATTGTCATTCTTGAGAAAAGACATGTAACTTGTCCCTTTTATATCTGGCAACTGTTTTCTTGTGGAGAACAGATACGTAGGGAGAAAATGTCTAATCCTGAGATAGCAAATAAACCTCTCATTTCTGTAATTATGGAAATATTCCAAGCTACAATATTCACGTCTTGTACTGTCACTGTACTTTCCGAGACAAAGTTTTGTATGAGTAATAAAGACAGAGGGCCAATCCCTCAATAATAAAGTTTTATCTGACTGTGAGTATCATTTTATGGCTGAAAAGCCTGGCAGTAATCATATAGTTTAAGCTCAAAGAGATTGAGGCCCATGAAAGTCTAAATAGTTATCCATTGGTAGCAAAACTGAAACTAGAATTAAATTAATCGATTCCTAACCCAGGGTTTTTTTTTTCATCACACCAAGTTACTTCATGTATTTGCCTCACTGTTTAAAAGACCACAATTATTGCTACTCTTGTTGCTGTTGGGTTGGTAAGTCACATCCGACTCTTTGTGACCCCATGGACTGTAGAGTGCCAGTCTCCTAAGTCCTCCACTACCTCCCACTTGCTCAGATTCACGTCCACTGAGGTGCTGATCCAACCTAACCATCTCATCCTCTGCTGCCCCTTCTCCTTCTGCCTTCAATTCTTCCCAGCATCAGGGTGTCACAAGTGGCCTGCAGATGGTGACTCATTGTAGGCAGACAGAAGTTTGAGTTTTGTGTCTTGGGTCAGTACAACATAGTCCGACAAGATGATATTAACTATCCCACATTCCATTTGCATCTTTTACTCAACCATTTAGTGAGGTCTTCATTATCTTCAGTCAACTCCCAGGTGTCCTCTTCATTTGTTTTTCTTTTAGCTTTTAAAATCTTACACCTAGAACTGGAAAGCAGGATCAGCATGGAAGACCAGAGTGTTACAGAAACAATAACAACTGCAGACTGAGGGCACTGACTTTAGACTGTCTCCAGAGGATGGTTTGTATCTGTATTTGCACCAACAATGTCCACCTTTTTTTTTCTTTTTTTTGTTTACTGGGGAGAGGTTGAGTTTTGCAAAGTCCTTCTTGAGCATGTTCAGTAATGGTTTGATTGACTACAGTACGTGGTGGTGGAAGACGCTAAAAGGCCTTCTTTCCCACATGCAAGTACCCAGTGGATAAATGTATAGGTTGTGTTCTGCTCAAGGGCATCAGGCCTGGCAGGTTGCAAATGAAAGTGACAGTCGCCAGTCACATCTGTCTCTTTGTGACCCCATGGACTATTCACTGCATGGAATGCTCCAGGCCAGAATACTGGAGTGGGTAGCCTTTCCCTTCTCCAGTGGATCTTCCCAAGCCAGGGATCGAACCCAGGTCTCCTGCGTTGCAGGTGGATTCTTTACGGGCTGAGCCACCAGGGAAGCCCATGCAAATGGAGGCTGACACCAAATCTGTGCTCTTGTCATCAAGCTCTATGCCCTGGAGGGACTGCAGCAGCTGAGAGAAGAGGCACCAAAGTTTCTCCAAGGCTCAGTATTAGCCTTCATTTTAGCATCATCCTGATTCTGTAGGCTCCTGTGTAAGAGTGAATACTTCCAGGACCTGATCGCCTTAGACAAAACAATGAAGAAACCAAGAAACGTACTGAATCACAATGTGTATCCCCCTGCAAACCTAATCCCCAAACATGTCTTGTTTATTATTCACTCTTTTTTTTTTTTTTTGGCCACACCATGTGGCATGCAGAGTCTTAGTTTCCCTACCAGGGATAGAACCCATGCACCCTGCATTCGGAACATGGAGTCTTAACCACTGGACTGCCAAAGCAGCCCCTTTTTATATTCATTATTTATTGGTTTAAATTAAATATCAGAGTTCATATAAGGCAGTAACCACACTTGTATAATGAGGAAAGATCTTTCAGTCGAAAATCAGGTCTTAATTATGGAAATTATATGAGTAAAATATTATTAATGTAACGAGTGTGGGGAAACCTTTGATTCTGGTTCACATTTTATGTGACACCAAATAAATCATGCTGAAAAGAAGAGAGAAGAAATGCTCTAAATGTAGTCAGTCCTTTAGCTGCTGGTCAAATATCTTGCATCACCAGAGAACCCAGACCCGATTAATTATGTAGGTACGCAACAAATACGGAAATATGAGGATTTAATGGAATGAGAGACTGCCCATTTGGATTCAAGATCTTCTAGGAGATTTTTAGATTAGGAAAAATAACCCTAATGCTTTTCTAATTGCATTTTGATTTTACCCAGCAACATACCACTCAGCGGTGATTGGCTGAAACATCGAAGATTTTGTTTTTCCTAATGCCTGTGGCCCTAAAGCATAAACCCTTGCCTTTTCTTATGTTGTTTTCTATGGCTGGGAATCTTTCCCCATCTCTACAACCTAAAATCTCAATTGTCAGTTCCTCTAACCAGCTGTCTTTGACTTTTCTAAAATGAATTAATCAGTGTCTCTAATCCTACCTTCACGCTTTATTCATGAGTATACTTTAGCTCTTGGCAATGTAAAAATCAACAAACAGAAATCTCAATTATAGTAGATTTCAGAGAGCAGAAGAGGGAGCTCCCATCACCTGTGGTGACAGCAGAGCCCAACAGGAGAAGAAACACTTCCCCTTCTTGCCTGGTAAGAGATCAGCCAACGAGAAATGGTCACAACTCAGGCAAGGAAAAGCCACCGCACTTGAAAGCGTAAATTCCTCCAATGGACCGTTTCCTGTAGCTCACCCGACTTCCTTTTCCTTTTCCCGTTTACAAAGGAGTCTTCTCTGTGCTAGAGGGGATTTGCATACGGCTCACCATGACTGCAGATGTCCAAATTGCAACTGTTTGTTGATCCTGAAAAAACTCATTTTTGCTGGAGAACTAAGTGGCAGTCTATTTTGTTTTAGATCAAAGCACTGTAGCGGTTTGTTTATGACTTGCTACCTACGAGATTATGAATTTTCATTGTTGTTGGATGAATGGATGCTTTGGCAGTGCTAAGAGAAAATATTTTCATGTAGTTTGATGTTTTCAGAAATGTTGGTAGCTAAAATAAAAAATAAGAGAGTAAATTAGTATCTTTTTGGTTGTGCTCATACTATATGAAAACACTATAGAGAAAAATATTAGTGTGGGGAGGGCAGTCTGTAGGACTGAGCTGTTAACCTGTGAATGATGCCATCTCCAGGTATGCAGTGTTAGAACTGAGTTGAATTACAGGACACCAGGCTGATGTTTGAGAATTGCTTGGCGATGCTGGGACTACCCCAGGCATTGGCATGTGAGGCACAATCCTTTGTGAAAATCAAAGTTACAACATGCGTTACAACAGGGAAATGTGTGGAACTTAGAGAAGATAAAGGGACATTGTTGAAAACTGAAGCAAAATCTAATGAGATTTTATACGGATATCATCATTAGGACTTAGTACCTAATATTCTTCATTTTGAACCGTAGTATTAGAAAAGACTCTTCAGAGTCCCTTGGACTGCAAGGAGATCAAACCAGTCAACCCCGCAGACAATCAACCCTGAATACTCATTGGAAGGACTGATGCTGAAGCTGAAACTCTAATACTTTGGCCACCTGATGTGAAGAGCTCACTCATTAGAGAAGACCCTGATGCTGGGAAAGATTGAAAGCAGGAGAAGGGGACAACAGAGGATGAGATGGTTGGATGGCATCACTGACTTGATGGACACGAGTTTGAGCAGGCTCTGGGAGTTGGTGATGGACAGGGCCTGGCGTGCTACAGTCCATGGGGTTGCAAACAGTCGGACACAACTGAGTGACTGAACTGAATATTCTTAATTAATATGTAAATTGTCAGAGCGAAAATGGCATTATTGTATATTTGCCCACATCAGGGCACAAAATTTTCAGTTCAGTTCAGTTGCTCAGTTGTTTCCGACTCTTTGCGACCCCATGAACTGCAGCACGCCAGGCCTCCCTGTCCATCACCATCCCCCGGAGTTCACTCCAACTCACGTCCATCGAGTCAGTGATGCCATCCAGCCATCTCATCCTCGGTCGTCCCCTTCCCCTCCTGCCCCCAATCCCTCCCAGCATCAGAGTCTTTTCCAATTAGTCAACTCTTCGCATGAGGTGGCCAAAGTACTGGACTTTCAGCTTTAGCATCATTCCTTTCAAAGAACACCCAGGGCTGATCTCCTTTAGATTAGCTGTTCTGCACAGGCTTCCCATTCAGTGGCTTCTACCGTCGCCGGGCACAGGTTCTGGACATGAGGGCTCAGCAGTCGCAGCAGCTTAGGCGGCTTAGGCGCTCAGTGGCACGTGAGATCCTCCCATGCAGGGACGGGACCCCTGTGCCTCGAACTGGCGGAGGGATTCCTTTCCACTGTACCACCAAGGTAGCCCCCAGTCTCTTTCGAATTAAATAATGAGCGTCTGTTTCCTGTGACTGGTACCTGTCTCTCTGTGTGTACACGCTCAGTCAGAACTGACTCTTTGCCACCCTGTGGACTGTAGCCGACCAGGCTCCCCTGATCTTGGGATCCTCCAGGCAAGAATATTGGAGTGGGTTGCCGTGCCCTCCTCCCCCACATCTCTTATGTTTCCTGCATTGGCAGGCAGGTCCTTTACCACTGCGCCAACCTGGGAAGCCTGATACACTTCTAGTCACACTTAATATCAATCTTAACAAGGTCCTTTTAAAACTTAACAAAAGTCCTTAAGGAGGCCCACAAGCCTGGATGATCTGAGCTGGAGCGACCTTCGCTGACTCTTCTGAGGTCACACAGCATCTGTGCACTGCGCTCTTCCTTGCACCCACTGAGCTTGCCCCTACTTCCGGCTCTGTGTCTGCTGTTCTTATTTCCCTAGACTTGGGGCCCGGCTCATTCACTTTTATCCATGTCCCTACTCCAATACTGCTCCTTCAGAAAGATCTTCTCTGACTGCCTACCTAAAATAGCACTCTCGGTCACTCTGATTCCTTTATTTTCCTTTATCTTTCTTCATTATACTTAATATCTATCATTTTAATATATATTTGGTTAAAGTGCATCACTGCAAAATAAACTCTCTGTTTTGTTAACTCTCTATCCTCAGGCAGTCAGACAAGTCTCAGCACATAGCAGGTGCTTCATGTGTACTTTTTCAATGGATCCCCATTTGAAATACAATTTCAGATACAATTTGAAACCTTATAGTATCTCTCTGGGAGTTGCTCTAGCCTGGTGGGATGATTCCAGCTCTGTCATCAGACAAATCTGGGCTCAAATACTGAACTTACCTTTTACTGCTCAATCTGATTCCTTGTCCATAAAATCAAAACAAACAAACACAAACCCCCCACAAAATCTTCCTTGCCAAAATTAGTGACTGTTGGAGATAATACATATAAAGAACCTGGCACAAATAATAAAACAACCAAAGTACAACCAAACCACCAGGAAAGCAAGAATCTATCTCTTCCCCATCTTGAACTGCAAGGAGATCAAACCAGTCAATCCTAAAGGAAATCAGCCCTGAATATTCACTGGAAGGGCTGATGCTGAAGCTGAAGCTCCAGTACTTTGGCCACCTTATGCACTCAAAACAGCTTTATAAAGATAAGACATCTGTATTTAGACTGAGAAGCTTCATTATTGTCTTCTCTCATAATGAAGGCAAATTAGTCAAAACAGCTTTATTTTGGGAGCTTACTATTCTGATGTTTTGTGCTAACTTTAGCTAGTGTCTTCCATAAATAATATTGACTTGCTAACACTTGATACTTTCTAGGGTTCAGGGCAATAGGCATTTGATGTATTCTGATAGAAGTATTAATATAAATGGAAACAATATTCTTGGGAGCTGCTTGGCTTTAGAGAGTTCTTGAAAAGTTCATATTTTGATTTCAGTAATTCCACTTACAGGAACATATTCAAGGGAAATAATGGAGGTCCCTGTAACTAAGTCTTGTCTATAGTGATACAAATAACTTCTCTCTGGTCGGCCAAAAACCATATTCTTCCCAACTACCCAACCTCCCCAACCCTACCATTCCTATCAGTTCAGTTCAGCCTCTCAGTCACATCTGACTCTTTGTGACCCCAGGGACTGCAGCACTCCAGGCTTCCCTGTGCATCATCAACTCCCGGAGCTTACTCAAACTCATGTCCATTGAGTTGGTGATGGCATCCAACCATCTCGTCCTCTGTCATCCCCTTCTCCTGCCTTCAATCTTCCCCAGCATCAGGGTCTTTTCCAAGGAGTCAGTTCTTTGCATCAGGTGACCAAAGTTTTGGAGCTTCAGCTTCAACATCAGTCCTTCCAATGAATATTCAGGGCTGATTTCCTTTAGGACTGACTGGTTGGATCTCCTTGCAGTCCAAGGGACTCTCAAGAGTCTTCTCCAACACCACAGTTCAAGAATTTCAGTGCTCAGCTTTCTTTATAGTCCAACTCTCATATCCATACATTACTAATGGAAAAACCATAGCTTTGATATCCCTATGGATAAAGCAAATTTTGTAGTCTTTTGTTAAATTCATTTCAATATTCTTTTACTTCATAAAAAATTCTGGTTCTCTGACTTCAAATTGGTTGTAACTTTTTAATAATTTCCTCATTAAAAATATATAATAATCTTTGACATCTCATCAGTTTGTATCTATATGAGAGTCTTGACTACTTTTTCTTGAAAATGATTCTTCCCTGGTGGCTCAGAGGTTAAAGCGTCTGCCTGGAATGCAGGAGACCCGGGTTCGATCCCTGGGTCGGGAAGATCCCCCAGAGAAGGAAATGGCAACCCACTCCAGTACTCTTGCCTGGAGAATCCCATGGAGGGAGGAGCCTGGTAAGCTACAGTTCATGGGGTCACAAAGAGTCGGACACAACCGAGTGACTTCACTTTCACTTTCAGATAAGCTTTTGAAAGATGGACGTTCTATATTTTCTAGTTTCACTTTCACTTTCAAATTATCCATTTAAATCTGTCTTCGGAAAAAGCAAAAAACATCTATTTCTGCTTTACTGACTATGCCAAAGCCTTTGACTGTGTGGATCACAATCAACTGTGGAAAATTCTGAAAGAGATGGAAATATCAGACCACCTAACCTGCCTCTTGAGAAACCTATATGCAGGTCAGGAAGCAACAGTTAGAACTGGAAGTGGAACAACAGACTGGCTCCAAATAGGAAAAGGAGTACATCAAGGCTGTATATTGTCACCCTGCTTATTTAAC
>SJYX01004054.1:430556-443650 GCA_006410675.1 Oreotragus oreotragus
CCATGAAGTGATGGGACCGGATGCCATGATCTTCGTTTTCTGAATGTTGAGCTTTAAGCCAACTTTTTCACTCTCCTCTTTCAGAAACTTTCATCAAGAGGCTCTTTAGCTCCTCTTCCCTTTCTGCCATAAGGGTGGTGTCATCTGCATATCTGAGGTGATTGGTATTTCTCCCAGTAATCTTGATTCCAGCTTTTGCTTCATCCAGTCCAGCGTTTCTCATTGCTCAGGTCAAAACTAGTCATCTTCACCTCCACGCTCACACTTTCTCATACATTCAGTCCATCAGCACACTTTGAGGTGTGTCAGGACTCACCCCACACCTCAGCACTGCCATCACCCTGTTTCAAGCTTCTCCCGTCTCTGCCTCTAGCCAGCTATCTCTTCACTTTTGTACTTTCCTCCTACATCTATTCTCAACACAGTGGTGAGGACAATCTTTATTAAAAAAAAAACAAGTCAGATCATGAGATCCCTTTGCTCAAAATCCTGCGAGGAGTGTCCATCTCTTTCAGAGGTAAAGTCAGGGCCCTTAGGCTTTCAGGCCGCACATAATCTGCCCTGATCTCCCAGTAGAATCCGAAATGCCCCTCTCACTTCCTCTTCCTGATCTCTCCTGCCTCCTTGCTTGCCACTTAGTATATTACTAAGCACGCTCTCACTTAGAGGTGTTTGCACTCCTGATCTCTGTCTGGAAGCGTTCAGGCATCTGCCCGGCTTGCCCTCTACCTTCTTTCAGGCCTTTGTTCAGATACCATTTCTCACTGAAACCTTTCTTGACCTTCATTTCTCAGCGAAACCTTCCTTTCTCATTGAAACCTTCCTGGTAATTATGTAAATTACAACTGCCCCCAAGCTCTACTTTCTGGCCTGCTCTGTCTTATCCTTTGCTTTTCATTTCTTCATAGTACTTATTGACATCACCTGACATTCCATGTATTTTACTATTTACTTTCTGTCTCCCCAGGGAAGGCTATTTACAATACAAAGTTGGCTATGTTTCTCTTACTGACAGGAAGCATAACCTTATGTTTATGATTCCAGGCTCTAGAGTCAGACAGCCTGGACTGAGCACTGGGTCTATCACTCAAGATTCTGTGCCTCTTTGCTCTTATTGTTTTAGCCGTGTCCAGCTCTTTTGTGACCCCACGGACTGTAGCCTGCCAGACTCCTCTGTCCATGGGGTTTTCCAGGCAAGAATACTGGAGTGGGCTGTCACTTCCTTCTCCAGGAGATCTTCCTGACCCAGGTATCGAACCCATGACTCCTGCATCGCAGGTGGGTTCCTTAGCACTGAGCCACCAGGGAAGCCTCCCCTTGCTCACCTATAAAATGAGGATAGTAAAAGTACTTTTCTCACAGCCTCGTAGTAAGGTTGAAATAGGACAGTTGCATATAAGTGCTTAGAACAGGACCTGGCACAGGGAAAATGTACAAATGATAATTAATAATAAAATTAATGATAAATAATGATAAACCCTGCCTTGGTTCCAGGGCATGAAGGATAGGGGAGATATTTGGCAGTGTTTCCTTTTTGTTTCCCTTTTTATTCTTTTTAAATGGCTGGTATTAATTTGGTAATTAGGGCAGATAAGTACGTATTGACTCAAACAGCTTCAGTTCAGTTCAGTCGCTCAGTCGTGTCCGACTCTTCACTCAGACTCACGTCCATCGAGTCCGTGATGCCATCCAGCCATCTCATCCTCGGTCGTCCCCTTCTCCTCCTGCCCCCAATCCCTCCCAGCATCAGAGTCTTTTCCAATGAGTCAACTCTTCGCATGAGGTGGCCAAAGTACTGGAGTTTCAGCTTTAGCATCATTCCTTCCAAAGAAAGCCCAGGGCTGATCTCCTTCAGAATGGAAATCACCCTTAATACTTGGGCTTTAGCGTCTAGAGAATATTCAAGCAGAAATGTGGCTTCCCTGCTCCTTGGGGCAAATGGCAGAACACAGCTAATAGCAGCTCCTGAGTTTTATACATTTACAATACAGGCAATGAGAGGTGGACTTAACTCTTTGGGGTCTCCAGTTCATTGGCCCATTAGACCAACACAGGCCAGATTTCTACCCCCAGTCTAATCAATTATTGCATAGACATGGAGCCTTGAAGAGATAAAGGCATGGAGTCATCATGGGGCAGCTCCTATTGACATAATATAGATGAAGTGGGCAGAAGCAATTTCTGAAATAAAGGAATGAGGAGAAAGAAATGTCACAACGTCTAGAGAATATTCAAGCAGAAATGTGGCTTCCCTGCTCCTTGGGGCAAATGGCAGAACACAGCTAACAGCAGCTCCTGAGTTTTATACATTTACAATCCAGGCAATGAGAGGTGGAGTTAACTCTTTGGGGTCTCCAGTTCATTGGCCCATTAGACCAACACAGGCCAGATGTCCACCCCCAGTCTAATCAATTATTGCATAGACATGGAGCCTTGAAGACATAAAGGCATGGAGTCATCATGGGGCAGCTCCTACGGACATAATATAGATGAAGTGGGCAGAAGCAATTTCTGAAATAAAGGAATGAGGAGAAAGAAATGTCACAGGTATCCACTGCAATGGTACGATATTATGGTGGAAAATGTTTGAAGTTTTCCAGTGTTTATCAGATTTCATTCAAAATTGGGAAGATGTACCCATAAGACATAATATAGATGAAGTGGGCAGAAGCAATTTCTGAAATAAAGGAATGAGGAGAAAGAAATGTCACAGGTATCCACTGCAATGGTACGATATTATGGTGGAAAATGTTTGAAGTTTTCCAGTGTTTATCAGATTTCATTCAAAATTGGGAAGATGTACCCATAACAGTTTTGTATATTTCAACTTTTTCAAATATACCCCTTAGCATGAGTATTCTAATTTATTGACTGTTTTGCAGGTCAAATCCTGCTCTTTGAGAAAGATACACAATTGATTCAATAAGTTGGATTTTTTGTTTGTTTATTTTTTTGTCTTTATTCCTTTTTTCTGTATTTAGATTAGATGAAAACTGAAGCTACATCAGTAATTGTATGATTTGGAAGCTGATGTTTCTATATATTTTTTGCTAATTAATGATCTTTAAAAATCTGAATTTTTGGTAAATGTAAATTAAGATTTACTAATATCTTTATGAGTCCATGCATTTGATGTTCAAGCCAGCTGGGCAAGTGTTGCAGAAGTATCATAATTAAACAAAAACAAAAGTCAAACTACTCTCTCCCCTCTTAGAAAGTTTATAGTCAATAAGTTATATTATTATATATATTATATATTTCACCTTGCTCAACATAAACTTGTGTGTTCCTCCAAAAAGACTACCAGACTGGGAGTCATCAGTCTCAGGATCTCGAAGCTACACTCTCTGACACTAGACAAGTTCCAATTGCTCTGGCTTCAGTTTTGTTTGTAAATTGATTTGAATAAGTCTAAGGGTCCTCCTTGGAGAAGGCAATGGCGACCCACTCCAGTACTCTTGTCTGGCAAATCCCATGGATGGAGGAGCCTGGAAGGCTGCAGTCCATGGGGTCGCAAAGAGTCGGGCACGACTCAACAACTTCACTTTCACTTTTCACTTTGATGCATTGGAGAAGGGAATGGCAACCCACTCCAGTGTTCTTGCCTGGAGAATCCCAGGGACGGGGGAGCCTGGTGGGCTGCCATCTCTGGGGTCGCACAGAGTTGGACACGACTGAAGCTACTTAGCAGCAGCAGCAAGGGTCCTCCTGACTTCAAAAATCTCATTTTACTAATGGTAGATCTCAGAGCAGGTGGGTAAACACTTATTTACAGGGCTAACACTTACTCTAAAAGCATGAGAGTAAAAATAGGAAAGAATCTTGAAGTCCAAGATACAAACTGTTACCAAAGCAGAACTCAGTTCATCTGAAGTCGTTGCAGCCGGGAGAACAGTGCCTAGCAGAATCCAGAGAGGGGCATCAGAGAAAGCTTATACAGCATCTGGAAGGTCTGCAGGGCTGCCTGGGTGGATCGGGGGAAAGAACCAGCCTACCATACCACAAACACAGAGGAGTGGGTTTGATCTGGGCGTCGGGAAAATCCTTTGGAGGGGAAAATGGCAACCCACTCCAGTATTTTTGCCTGGGAAGCCCCGTGGACAGAGCTTCCTGGCACAGCTGGAGCTGCAAATAGACACGACTGAGCGTAAGCACCCACGGGGCTCTGGACTCAAGGGATTGTGGCTGGTGTTTCAACGTGGGCGGCAGATTGAGACTGGGCAGTTTTGTGAAATAGAACTTTAGGATTGGTGGGCACAGTGAGGTGAGATGAGTCTTCATAAATAAACGATGGTTTGATGAGGGAGACAGTTGTCTCAGATAAACTGATTTGCAGTGATTTCCTGAAGCAAACAGCGGAGTTGTTTATTGACTTACGCTTTTATCTTCTCTGAGTCAAGTTTCCTGGAACAAACATCTGTCATGTTGACACAGGTGGTCTCAGTTTTTAGGCCTTCCAGTTATATCATACTGATGTAGGTGGCCACAGCTCTCAGGAACTTTTAAAGTCGATGAACAAAGTAGCTGGTAACAGCGAAATGTTTGATGAAAACTCTACTCCTGGCTCTTGAGTTTCATATTCATGTGTTCAACTTCCTCCTTGACAGTTCTTCTTGAATGTATTATATAGTTCTCAAATTCCGTATAAAATAAATAAATTGCAAAGAGACCTCTTCTTGATATTCCCCATTTCAAGAAACGGCATCACTACTTACACAGGTCGGTTAAAACCCGAGGCGCCTCTTTTGTCCTCATACCTCCCACGTAAGTCTTGTTGGTTGGAACTCCAGAATACGTACCAAATTCAACCACTTACTATCTTCAGTGTTATAACTAATTCAAGCCATCATTATCTCTTGCCCAGGCACAGCTTCATTACATAAAATGTCATGCCAGTCCTTCCTTTTACAAGAAATACGCATGTTGATTCCCATGTCAGGGCCCTTGTACTCGTCTCTCCTGTGCAGACCACTGTTCCTCCAGATTTTCCCATAGCTCCTTCTCATTGATGAGATCCTTATCATTGAGAGCCTTTATTTCCTTAGAGATGACTTTTCTGAATCACCCAACTAAAGTTGTCCTCTCCCTGCTGATTCACATTGCCATATTTTAATTACTTATTTTATTTGCCATTTCCTTCTCCAGGGGATCTTCCCCATCCAGGGATTGAACCCGGGTCTCCCGCATTGTAGGTAGTTGTTTTACCATCTGAGCCATCAGGGAAGTCTATTTATTTTATAGTAGTTAGCAATTTCTGAAACGTTATTTTTCTACATTTTGTTTCCTATTTCTTGTCTGTCTCTATCCACTGAAAATAAACTCCATCAGAGTAGAGGATCCTACCTCCTAGATACCAGGCCTTGTATGCCCACTACCTTGAACAGAACTTGGCATATAGTAGAGTCTCAAGAAATAATTTAAAAAGATTCAACAAAACATTTCCAGCAAAAGAACAGATAAATAAATGGAAGTATGTATTAATATATTAATTATTTTAAAAGTAATAATCATGTAGTGATAATATAGTCAAAGATGCTAAGTATATAATTGTTCTGCATTAATGGTGTAACATAGTTAGTCTCATTACTTAAATTATATTTATCTCCACCTTTCATTCAGTGAATCCCAACGGTAAGCAATGATATTTGTTTCATGATAGAACTGAGTACTATCTGATTCATAATTGGTATTTTTACTGGACTACTTAAACAGGCAAGAAAGGGAGAATGGTTAGTGATGAGAGGTTCAGAGAACATCTGAATGGCTAACTAAGTAGCTCAGAGCTAAAATCAAAATCACTAGGGAAGCTTGACTTGAAACTTAAAAACTTCTCTGACTTAACAGTACTCATCTGTTTCTTTATGCAGTAGCTAAATGTTAAAACAACTTTCTGGGGTTTTGTAAATATATTTAAGATGCTTTGCTAAATTATATCATAATAGTAAAATTAAATTAAATAGAAAAGTTCATTAAAAACAAAATATACTAATTTTTAAATACACTCTATTCATGAAACATAAGGAAAGCTGGTTTTCACTTGATGGGGAGGGGGTAGGTTTAAGGCAATACTCTGGGAAGTAACCCCCAGCTATGGTCTAATGTTACTGAGTTACATGAGTCAAGAAAGCATTGTATTGTAGTATGAGGAAGCAAATGTTAGTGAGAGCTTAGGAAATAATAATAAAGATGGGTCTGAAAGAGCTGATGGAGAATTCTGGAAACTTGTCTACCTCATAGACGCTTCCATAGATTGAGAGCATATGTTTTAAATCACAAAATCAGGCCAGAAACTCCTTAACAAATATGAATTGAGCATCTGCTCTCTACCTGGCACTGAGCTGGTGATGAAAACATAAAAATTAAGGGGGTGGGGGGAGAGCTATATTCCTTGCCTTTCAAGCTTGTGTGTGTGTGTTCAGTCGCAAAGTTGTGTCAGACTCTGAGGCGCCATGGACTGTAGCCTGCCAGGCTCCCCTGTCCATGGGATTTCCCAGGAAAGACTACTGGAGTAGACTGCCAAAATTTCCTTCTCCGGGGGATCTTCCCGACCCAGGAATCCATCCCACATCACCTGCATCTCATGCACTGTCCGGTGGATTCTTTACCACTGAGCCACCTGGAAAGTTCCCTTCAAATTCTTATTAAGTGACCTACAGAGAGGAGCTATCCCACGTTGAAGGTCAGGAATGGCAGCGGTAAAAAGATACCCTTCGTCCAAGGTAAGGAGCAGCGGCTGTGCTTTGCTGGAGCAGCTGTGAAGAGGTACTCCAAAAAATGTTAAAACAACTTTCTGGGGTTTTGCAAATATATTTAAGATGCTTTGCTAAATTATATCATAATAGTAAAATTAAATTAAATAGCAAAGTTCATTAAAAACAAAATATACTAATTTTTAAATATACTCTATTCATGAGACATAAGGAAAGCTGGTTTTCACTTGATGGGGAGGGGGTAGGTTTAAGGCAATACTCTGGGAAGTAACCCCCAGCTATGGTCTAATGTTACTGAGTTACATGAGTCAAGAAAGCATTGTATTGTAGTATGAGGAAGCAAATGTTAGTGAGAGCTTAGGAAATAATAATAAAGATGGGTCTGAAAGAGCTGATGGAGAATTCTGGAAACTTGTCTACCTCATAGACGCTTCCATAGATTGAGAGCATATGTTTTAAATCACAAAATCAGGCCAGAAACTCCTTAACAAATATGAATTGAGCATCTACTCTCTACCTGGCACTGAGCTGGTGATGAAAACATAAAAATTAAGGAGGTGGGGGGAAAGCTATATTCTTTGCCTTTCAAGCTTGTGTGTGTGTGTTCAGTCGCGAAGTTGTGTCAGACTATGCAGCGCCATGGACTGTAGCCTGCCAGGCTCCCCTGTCCATGGGATTTCCCAGGAAAGACTATTGGAATAGACTGTTAAAATTTCCTTCTCCAGGGGATCTTCCCGACCCAGGAATCCATCCCGCATCACCTGTGTCTCATGCATTGTCCGGTGGGTTCTTTACCACTGAGCCACCTGGAAAGTTCCCTTCAAATTCTTATTAAATGACCTATAGAGAGGAGCTATCCCACGTTGAAGGTCAGGAATGGTGGTGGTAAGAAGATACCCTTCGTCCAAGGTAAGGAGCAGCGGCTGTGCTTTGCTGGAGCAGCCGTGAAGAGGTACTCCACGCCCAAGGTTAGAGAAACCCAACTAAGATAGTAGGTGTTGCAAGAGGGCATCAGAGGGCAGACACACTGAAACCATACTCACAGAAAACTAGTCAATCTAATCACACTAGGACCACGGCCTTGTCTAACTCAATGAAACCAAGCCATGCCTGCAGGGCAACCCAAGACAGGCAGGTCATGGTGGAGAGGTCTGACAGAACATGGTCCACTGGAGAAGGGAATGGCAAGCCACTTCAGTATTCTTGCCTTGAGAACCCCATGAACAGTATGAAAAGGCAAAATGATAGGATACCAAAAGAGGAACTCCCCAGGTCATTAGGTGCCCAATATGCTACTGGAGATCAGTGGAGAAATAACTCCAGAAAGAATGAAGGGATGGAGTCAAAGCAAAAACAATACCCAGTTGTCCATGTGACTGGTGATAGAAGCAAGATCTGATGCTGTAAAGAGCAATTTTGCATAGGAACCTGGAATGTCAGGTCCATGAATCAAGGCAAATTGGAAGTGGTCAAACAAGAGATGGCAAGGGTGAACGTCGACATTCTAGGAATCAGCGAACTAAAATGGACTGGAATGGGTGAATTTAACTCAGATGACCATTATATCTACTACTGCGGGCAGGAATCCCTCAGAAGAAATGGAGTAGCCATCATGGTCAACAAAAGAGTCCGAAATGCAGTACTTGGATGCAATCTCAAAAACGACAGAATGATCTCTGTTCGTTTCCAAGGCAAACCATTCAATATCACAGTTATCCAAGTCTATGCCCCAACCAGTAATGCTGAAGAAGCTGAAGTTGAACGGTTTTATGAAGACCTACAAGACCTTGTAGAACTAACACCCAAAAAAGATGTCCTTTTCATTATAGGGGACTGGAATGCTAAAGTAGGAAGTCAAGAAACACCTGGAGTAACAGGCAAATTTGGCCTTGGAATGCGGAATGAAGCAGGGCAAAGACTAATAGAGTTTTGCCAAGAAAATGCACTGGTCATAGCAAACACCCTCTTCCAGCAACACAAGAGAAGACTCTACACATGGACATCACCAGATGGTCAACACCGAAATCAGATTGATTATATTCTTTGCAGCCAAAGATGGAGAAGCTCTATACAGTCAACAAAAACAAGACCAGGAGCTGACTGTGGCTCAGATCATGAACTCCTTATTTCCAAATTCAGACTTAAATTGAAGAAAGTAGGGAAAACCGCTAGACCATTCAGGTATGACCTAAATCAAATCCCTTATGATTATACAGTGGAAGTGAGAAATAGATTTAAGGGCCTAGATCTGATAGACAGAGTTCCTGATGAACTATGGAATGAGGTTCGTGACATTGTACAGGAGACAGGGATCAAGACCATCCCCATGGAAAAGAAATGCAAAAAAGCAAAATGGCTGTCTGGAGAAGCCTTACAAATAGCACTGAAAAGAAGAGAGGCGAAAAGCAAAGGAGAAAAGAAAAGATATAAGCATCTGAATGCAGAGTTCCAAAGAATAGCAAGAAGAGATAAGAAAGCCTTCTTCAGCAATCAATGCAAAGAGATAGAGGAAAACAACAGAATGGGAAAGACTAGAGATCTCTTCAAGAGAATTGGAGATACCAAGGGAACATTTCATGCAAAGATGGGCTCGATAAAGGATAGAAATGGTATGGACCTAACAGAAGCAGAAGATATTAAGAAGAGGTGGCAAGAATACACAGAAGAACTGTACAGAAAAGATCTTCACGACCCAGATAATCATGAGGATGTGATCACTAATCTAGAGCCAGACATCTTGGAATGTGAAGTCAAGTGGGCCTTAGAAAGCATCACTAAGAACAAAGCTAGTGGAGGTGATGGAATTCCCGTTGAGCTGTTTCAAATCCTGGAAGATGATGCTGTGAAAGTGCTGCACTCAATATGCCAGCAAATTTGGAAAACTCAGCAGTGGCCACAGGACTGGAAAAGGTCAGTTTTCATTCCAATTCCAAAGAAAGGCAATGCCAAAGAATGCTCAAACTACCGCACAATTGCACTCATCTCACACGCTAGTAAAGTAATGCTCAAAATTCTCCAAGCCAGGCTTCAGCAATATGTGAACCGTGAACTCCCTGATGTTCAAGCTGGTTTTAGAACAGGCAGAGGAACCAGAGATCAAATTGCCAACATCCGCTGGATCATGGAAAAAGCAAGAGAGTTCCAGAAAAACATCTATTTCTGCTTTATTGACTATGCCAAAGCCTTTGACTGTGTGGATCACAATAAACTGTGGAAAATTCTGAAAGAGATGGGAATACCAGACCACCTAACCTGCCTCTTGAGAAATCTGTATGCAGGTCAGGAAGCAACAGTTAGAACTGGACATGGAACAACAGACTGGTTCCAAATAGGAAAAGGAGTACGTCAAGGCTGTATATTGTCTCCCTGCTTATTTAACTTATATGCAGAGTACATCATGAGAAACGCTGGACTGGAAGAAACACAAGCTGGAATCAAGATTGCCGGGAGAAATATCAATAACCTCAGATATGCTGATGACACCACCCTTATGGCAGAAAGTGAGGAGGAGCTAAAAAGCCTCTTGATGAAAGTGAAGGAGGAGAGCGAAAAAGTTGGCTTAAAGCTCAACATTCAGAAAACGAAGATCATGGCATCCGGTCCCATCACTTCATGGGAAATAGATGGGGAAACAGTGGAAACAGTGTCAGACTTTATTTTTTGGGGCTCCAAAATCACTGCAGATGGTGACTGCAGCCATGAAATTAAAAGACGCTTACTCCTTGGAAGAAAAGTTATGACCAACCTGGATAGTATATTCAAAAGCAGAGACATTACTTTGCCGACTAAGGTCCGCCTAGTCAAGGCTATGGTTTTTCCTGTGGTCATGTATGGATGTGAAAGTTGGACTGTGAAGAAAGCTGAGCGCCGAAGAATTGATGCTTTTGAACTGTGGTGTTGGAGAAGACTCTTGAGAGTCCCTTGGACTGCAAGGAGATCCAACCAGTCCATTCTGAAGGAGATCAACCCTAGGGTTTCTTTGGAAGGCATGATGCTAAAGCTGAAACTCCAGTACTCTGGCCACCTCATGCGAAGAGTTCACTCACTGGAAAAGACTCTGATGCTGGGAGGGATTGGGGGCAGGAGAAGGGGACGACCAAGGATGAGATGGCTGGATGGCATCACGGACTCGATGGACGTGAGTCTGAGTGAACTCCGGGAGATGGTGATGGACAGGGAGGCTTGGCGTGCTGCGATTCATGGGGTCGCAAAGAGTGGGACACGACTGAGCGACTGAACTGAACTGAACTGACCTATAGAGATGAAGATATAAATGGGGTCCAAGTCACCTAAGGCTCTTGTCCCAATCTCAGAGGTTTGCACTCTATTCTGAAAACAGTGAAAAGCTGTTGAAGGATTTAAGTGGCAGAGTGGTACAACTAGCTTTCCATTTTACAAAGAATAATTTTAGAGGATGTTTGTGGTTAGGAGGTTGGTAGTGGAGGTTAGAGGCAAAGAAATGGAGAAACCCTTTAGAAGGCTGCAGCAGCAAACCAAGCAAAGAGTTAAAGGTGGCCAGAACTAAGGTAGCTGCACTAGAGATGGAGACACACAGGCCAAAATACTACTGAGGATATGGAATTAACAGTGTTATCCGTTGCCCATTGGTTGGTGACTTCTCAGTGGGTCCTTTGCCCAGAATGGCAAATATCAAGTAAAAAAAGCAAAAATCAGTTTCAGAATGAAAGAGCAGAAACTTCATTCCTTCATCAGGGATTGAAGAAGGGAGAGTCCATACGAGAAAAACACTTCTTCCCCGAGATGAGAGGAATAAGGGACTTTTAAGAGACAGTGGGAGGCAGACAAGTTATCCGCGTTCTAGAAAAGGGGCAGAGAGTTCCAGGGGCAGAGGAAGTCCCCTGGGGTGGGTGCAGCCTTCCCTGCTTCCCCTCACGTGGCAGGACCTGCACCTAGCGGGGCATACGAACCCTCACCTTTGGCAGAGATCTTAGCCTACTGATGAAGCAAAGGCAGACTTCAGCACCTTCAGGGCTCATCTGTACAGGTGTTCCTGCGGTCAAGTCAGAACCAGTTCAGGTCAGTTGACCACAGCATATCTCTTAAGGTACAGCTGTGAAACATCTTTGACAACTACCAGGAGCCTTGGAAACACATATATAGATAAATCAAGCCAGACACTGTAGCTCTCAGGGGCTGGTATGGGTGACAGAGTAACTCAGTGAATGGTTTCATGAAAGAAAGTGCAGAATTACAGAAAGGAAGGAGTCAGGGTTGAGACTGGTTTGACAAAGAGAAAATGAAAAGCTTGTCAAAAAGATGTGTTTTATTTTATTTTTTTGAAGTTTTATACCATGTATGTTTTTTATGTAATGTTTATTCCAAACAAGTATTTTAAAGAAATCTTGATTGTATTAATTTTTTCCCCCAAATTTACTACTGTAAATTGTGTTTGAGATTAGAAGTCAGCAAACAGTGAGAAGGGAACTTTTCTTAATTACAAGCTTCCTTATCATTCCACTTAAGATTTTGGAGTAAATTAATTAACATATTTACAAAAAGACTGGTAAAGCTACCTGTATTTTATGTTTGTACACCAAGTAAACTCTTTGTGGTTGGCAAATACTTAATTCTCAAAATTTTTAAAAATGCTCTGGAAGAAAAAAATGCTCTGAATGTGAGTCATAGGTATTAGTGATGAGGCCATGCACACTGGTTTATACAGAAAAACTCTAAATTATTCATATTAGAAACGTTCTATTCATATTAAAATCTTTCTAAATTATCATATTCTAAGACATGATATGTCTCAGATGACCATTATATCTACTACTGTGGGCAGGAATCCCGCAGAAGAAATGGAGTAGCCATCATGGTCAACAAAAAAGGCCAAAATGCAATATTTGGATGCAATCTCAAAAATGACAGAATGATCTCCATTTATTTCCAAGGCAAACCATTCAATATCACGGTAATCCAAGCCTATGTCTGAACCAGTAACGCTGAAGAAGCTGAAGTTGAACAGTTCTATGAAGACCTACAAGACTTTTTAGAACTAACACCCAAAAAAGATGTCCTTTTCATTATAGGGGACTGGAATGCAAAAGTAGGAAGTCAAGAAACACCTGGAGTAACAGGCAAACTTGGTCTTGGAATATAGAATGAAGCAGGGCAAAGGCTAATAGAGCTTTGTCAAGAGAATGCACTGGTCATAGCAAACACCCTCTTCCAACAACACAAGAGAAGACTCTACACATGGACATCACGAGATGGTCAACACTGAAATCAGATTGGTTATATTCTTTGCAGCCAAAGATGGAGAAGCTCTATACAGTCAGCAAAAACAAGACCAGGAGTGGACTGTGGCTCAGATCATGAACTCCTTACTGTCAAATTCAGACTTAAATTGAAGAAAGTGGGGAAAAC
>SJYX01004054.1:445573-460507 GCA_006410675.1 Oreotragus oreotragus
GAGAGTTCCAGAAAAACATCTATTTCTGCTTTATTGACTATGCCAAAGCCTTTGACTGTGTGGATCACAATAAACTGTGGAAAATTCTGAAAGAGATGGGAATACCAGACCACCTGACCTGCCTCCTGAGAAATCTGTATGTAGGTCAGGAAGCAAAAGTTAGAACTGGACATGGAACAGATTGGTTCCAAATCAGGAAAGGAATACATCAAGGCTGTATATTGTCACCCTGCTTATTTAACTTATATGCAGAGTACATCATGAGAAACACTAGGCTGGAAGAAGCACAAGCTGGAATCAAGATTGTTGGGAGAAATATCAATAACCTCAGATATGCAGGTGACACCACCCTTATGGCAGAAAGCAAACAAGAACTAAAGAGCCTCTTGATGAAAGTGAAAGGAGAGTGAAAAAGTTGGCTTAAAGCTCAACATTCAGAAAACGAAGATCATGGCATCTGGTCCCATCACTTCATGGAAAATAGATGGGGAAACAGTGTCTGACTTTATTTTGGGGGGCTCCAAAATCACTGCAGATGGTGACTGCAGCCATGAAATTAAAAGACACTTACTCCTTGGAAGGAAAGTTATGACCAACCTAGATAACATGTTGAAAAGCAGAGACATTACTTTGCCAACAAAGGTCCTTCTAGTCAAGGCTATGGTTTTTCCAGTGGTCAGGTATGGATGTGAGAGTTGGACTGTGAAGAAAGCTGAGTGCCGAAGAACTGATGCTTGTGAACTGTGGTGTTGGAGAAGACTCTTGAGAGTCCCTTGGACTTCAAGGAGATCCAATGAGTCCATCCTAAAGGAAATCTGTCCTGAACATTCATTGGAAGGACTGATGTTAAAGCTGAAGCTCCAATATGCGAAGAACTGACTCATTTGAAAAGACCCTGATGCTGGGAAAGATTGAAGGCAAGAGGAGAAGGGGACAACAGAGGATGAGATGGTTGAATGGCATCACCAAATCAATGGACATGATTTTGCGCAAACTCAGGGAGTTGGTGATGGACAGGGAGGCCTGGTGTGCTGCAATCCATGGGGTTGCGAAGAGTCAGATATGACTGAGCAACTGAATTGAACTGAGGAACATAATCTTTATATTTGCATTGTGTGCATGCATGTCCAACTGTGCTGCTATGGACTGTAGCCTGCCAGGCTCCTCTGTCCGTGAGATTCCCCAGGGAAGAATACTGGAGTTGGTTGCCATGCCCTCCTGCAGGGATCTTCCTGATCCAGGGATCGAACCCATGTCTCTTAAGTCTCCTGCATTGGCAGGTGGGTTCTTTACCACTAGTGCCACCAGGAAGCCCTGAGACTGAGCCACTGAACTGAACTGAAGGAGTTGCCTTACTTATGGATGTTGGCATGTCCAGAATCTGCAGTATGGGCTGACAGGTTCAAGACCCAGGAGAGAGGATGGTACACATAAAGCCTAACGGCAGTCTGTTGAAGAATTTTCTCTTGCTCAGGGAGGCTAGTCTTTTTGTTCTATTCAGGCCTTCAGCTGATTGGATGAGACCCACCCACATTATGGAAGGTAATCTGTGTTCATGCATGTAAACATTAATCGCATTCAAAAACACTCTCCAATTTGACACATAAAATTAACCATCACAACAGGTTTCAGGGATTAGGATTTGGACATTTTGGTGCATGGCAATTATTCTGCCTACCAGAAGCATCTCTCTTGATATCCACATTCTGACCTCTGTGCTAACTACTTAATCTCTGAAAACAAGCTATCCCAGTTTCTGCTTATAAGGAATTCACATTTGCAGAAGAAGACACATAAATTGATAAGTACAATACAACAGAGTAGGTGTAATGATACAGCTATGCACAGTACGTCGTGGTAATACAGAAGAGAGGCATGCAGTTCAGCTTGGGGGTGGGAAGTGCAGGTGGAGAAGGTGGGGGTAACAAAGAAAGCGTTCTAAAAGGGACAATGTTTAAGCTGAATTGTTAAAAATATGTGGGAGTTTAAAAAGGGAAAAGGCGTTGCAGGCAGAGGAGTCAACCTGAGCACAGAGAAATAACGATTCCACTGATTCTGTATTCAAGTAGTAACTTTCTCATTTTAATTTATAATAACTTGAAATTCTTTTTTCTGTAAGGAAAGAGCATGTTGGCCAGAGAACTCAAGGCCCCAGCTCTCCTGGAAATCATATTTCTAAGTGTAAATGAATACAATGGCATTTAGTGGTGAATACATGTCTTTGTGGTGTGGTGGGCACTACTGGATACTGACTAAACGACCATCCGGCCTTTGTTTCCTCCTAACAAATCCAATTTTAGTTCAGAGACATGGTGGCAGTATACTCAGGGAAGGTGAGTCCCTCCTTAGTCCCAGGGGACAATTCGTGAGTGTTCTAACTCACTGGGAATATCCATTCCTTTTTGTTGTGATTGATTTAAGGAAGTCATGTGACACCACTGTGGCCACTGAGGAAGAAAAGAGAAAAGAGAAGTTAGGTGTGGGGCACTTCTGGAAAAGATTTTCCTTCCTCCCAGAAAGAGAGATATATGGGAGAGGCTCTTAGCTCTTCTATCTTGCTTGCTTTTTGACTTTGTTGTTTGAGACTGTGATGTTTGGAGCTGAGGCAGCTGTTTTGTTAGCATGAAGAACAGATTATGACATACCAAACATGCCAACAGAAAGATAAAGAGAGCCTGGAGCCTAAGTGACATCATTGAGCAGCTGGACTAAAGGTGCTGGATAGAGGCCAGATAAGACTGCATACTGGGTGCCTTTCAGAGGTTATCTTGCAGGATAGTCAAACTGCATTATCTAGATTAATGCCTTCTACATTATTTATGAAAGAATATTTGTCTTTTTAGCTTTTCATAGTCTAATGGGCCAGACTCCAGGAGAATGTAAGGAAATGAAAGAGAAGTCCATTCTGAGAGAAGATTTATTTATTTCAAACATTTTCTAAGGCCTTTCTATAAAGGACTAAGCTCTGTACTTATAAATCGAGAGAAATCACCTCACCTAACATTCTATCTGCCTTTCTCCTCCAATTTTTGGAATGCTCTTGTTCTGATCATTTCTTAGATATTAAGGAAACTCTTTTGCTTGTAGAATATTTGTACATGACCATTATATTAGAAAGATTTCAACTGTAAATAAAATTGCTGTTTTTAAGGACATACAGAGATGTTTAAATTTAGACACAATATGGTTCATTCTTCCTTTTGATGATAAATTTTGATATATATTTATTCACAACAAATTACATCTTCCCTGAGATTCTCTAAAAAGTATGAGGTTTATATACACACATCTTTACAATCCTGAATTTCACTGGTGTGAGTTAACAAATTGACAAATAGATAATGAATAAAAGAACTAGAGAATATATTTCAAACTAAAATGAGTATTCCATTCAGCATCTCTTGTTATTTTTTAAACTGTGTTTTACTACCATTAAAGTACAGTAAGTGGGCTGAGCTGTTATTGTGCATGCTTGCATTACATATTGATTTATAGCATATGTAAGTGGCAATTATTCTCACTTGTGCTCTGCCCACTTGACATGCAGACACTTCAAATTACAGTACATTAAGATGTCAATGACAAAAGGGAACATTCTAAAAATAAACTGATTTTTAAGCATTTTATAGAATGACTAACTCTTTCTTTGCCAGGGAGAACATCTTCTACATCTCTTCAGATGCTTCTTAGAAACTCCTGTGAGACAAAGAGACACACTTCTAATTATTTTTCCTTGGTGGGTTAGTTTCAAGAAATAGCGTCTCCCTGATTCTTTGGCATTTGTTATTGTAGAATTAGACTTGCTTTACAGACGAGAGTAAAACTTGGATAACAAGGATAGATGAATGTATACCTTGTCGATTTTCCTGACAACCTTTTCATTCCCATTTCTGGTTAAAGCCAGACACTGATCTCATATCTTTAAGCGGAAACTTCGTGATGCTCAGTTCTCATTTGCGATATGAAGTAAATGTTCAAAAAGCCCCACTTCTGTGTGTCCATAGGGTCACTTTACCATGGCTTTGCCCCCGTGATAGCAAATTTTCTCTGAAGTGTCTGTGTATGAGTAAAACATTTCAGTACCATTTTTAGAGTCTTCTGAAGCCTAATAGATTTGGCAAAACACTCCCTTTTCTGGATGACTTATGAAAATATCATTAAAGGCAAGCCCGATCCCTGCTGAGCTCAACATTTTGGATTACCTTACTCAGAGAAGAACTTTAGGGATTTGCTCTTTCAACAAATATTTATTGAGTGTCTGTGATGGGATGGATACTAGAGCTACATCAATGACCAAGACTAAGCTGGTTCTCTGTTTTGCATTTCAGCCTGGAGGGGAGGGGATGAGGATGAGGCATGTGGAAGGGAAAGAAAACGACTTGTGTTAACTAAGGGCCTCTGTGCCAGCTCATGTACTGATTACTATCCATGTATGCTCACACATAGTTTCCTCACGGAAACTCTATGCAGAATGTATTTTTATAATTAACCACATTTCACCAATGACACACTGGGACTGGGAGGAATTTCTAACTTGCTCAAGACTGAAGAGCTTATTTATAAGCAGCAGAGCTAGGAATTCAACCCCAGCCTCCCTGAATTCCGGGGAAGGCAATGGCACCCCACCCCAGTACTCTTGCCTGGAAAATCCAATGGACGGAGTAGCCTGGTGGGCTGCAGTCCATGGGGTCGCTAACAGTCGGACAGACTGAGCGACTTCACTTTCACTTTTCTCTTTCATGCACTGGAGAAGGAAATGGCAACCCACTCCAGTAATCTTGCCTGGAGAATCCCAGGGATGGGGGAGCCTGGTAGGCTGCCATCTATGGGGTCACACAGAGTCGGACACGACTGAAGTGACTTAGCAGCAGCAGCAGCAGCTCCCTGAATTCAAACTCTTCCACTCAAACACTATGCCAAAATGCCTCTCTATAATCTCAAGGTGATATCTACCAATAAAAGAAAACAGACTTTGTTTTTTCTTACTTGAAAATAAGATGTTTCCTTCATATTCGAGTTGAAGTACTTTCTCTATGCACGTGGCAACCTGATTGGGTGTCTTTGGGCTTAGGTGTTATTCTGTCTCACTGTTAATAAGTGGGTTGTCATCTTAAAATAAGCCAACCAGAGAGGCCTCTGGTATGCAGATACATGCATACATATAAAATTATATATACACACACACACACACACATTTAGTGTGTATGCATAACTGGTGGCTCAGATGGTAAAGAATCTGCCTAAAATGTGGGAGACCCAGGTTCAATCTCTGGGTCGGGAAGATCCCCTGGAGAAGGAAATGGCAGCCCACTCCAGTATTCTTGCCTGGAGAATCCCATGGACAGAGGAGCCTGGCAGGCTACAGTCCATAGGGTTGCCAACAGTCGGACACAACTGAATGCCTAACACACACACACATAATTATATATACAATGGAAAATGTCAACAGTATGTGTAAACAAAAGGAGAAGTTTTGAAAAGATATGAAAACAAACAAAAAATCAAATGAAATGCTAGAAGTGAAAAATGTGATGTAAATTACAAAGAATAAAAAGTGGAGAAAATGGTCCCTGAACTTGAAGACATTTAGGTCACTAGACATCACTCAAATTAAAACACAAATAGAAAAGAGAGATTAAAATAAAAAAAGATTACAGCAACTAAGTCCTTTGGAACAATACCAATTATCTAAAACATATACTTGGAGCCCAAGAAAGAGAGATGAGAAAGTAGAATAATTTCTAATAAATTTTCCAAAAAATTTTAAAGACATCAACTCACAGAACCAAGAAACTCAGTAAACTATAAGCAACATAAATACAAAGAAAACACATATACGAATATTATAGTCTAACTACAGTATGTTTAAACGGTTTAAAGAGAAAAAGCCACCCAGATGATTTTTTAAAAAGAAATACACAGTAAAGACATTTTTAGATAGAAGATGAGAGAATTTGCTGACAACTGATCTAAACTACAAGAAATAGTAAAATAAATTCTTTGGTCTAATTGGAAATGATATCAGATAAAAGCCAGACCAGCAGGAAAGCTTATTATATTTTAAAATTTTTTCCTTACTTTATATATGCATATATAAAATGTATACTTCATAGATAGATACAAATTATAGTAACTTGCAAAAACTGCCAAGAAAATATTATGGAAAATAGGGTCCCATTTCTAAGGACAAGAAATAGCCACTCAGTAAATTTACAGAATGGGCTTCCCTGGTGGTTCAGTGGTTAAAAAAATCTGCCTACCAGTGCAGGAGATGTGGGTTCAATCCTGAGTCAAGAAGATCCCCTGGAGAAGGAAATGGCAACCCACTCCAGTTTGCCTGGAACCTCACCTGGAAAATTCCATGGACGGAGGAGCCCGGCAGGCTACAGTCCATGGGGTCACAAAAGAGTCAAACACAATTTAGCAACTCAACAATTTACAGAATGCTAGGAAGAGTGGTATGGAGTCATTACAATGCAACTTGGGTGTTAGGGGGCGCGCCCTCACGCCAGAATCCTGAATTCCAGAACGGATTGGCTCAAACCCTCCATTTGCATGCCTTAAATTCTTCTATTCTCTGCATGTTAGCGTCTATCTCTTTACCCTTGCTGTGACAATGACTCAAGCTGGGCCACTGCCCATGCTCTCTGTTCCCCTCTCCCGTTCCAAAATTACCTTGTACAAAAGGCTGTATCCAGTAACAGAAATTTTACTGAAGATAGGAGCCTGCATATCCCACTTCAAAAAACCGAAAATTTAGACCATTCCTGCTCTGAAATGTTCCTTGTGTATCCTGCTGCCAAGGTTTTCTCACTGGCTTCCTCACCCATGTACCACTCAGCCTTCCGCCATCACGTGAGCTTCTCTCTTTGTCCTGACGCCTTTCTCATCCTTTTCTATTTTCTTTTCTGTTCTCTCTCAAGAGCTGAATCAAAATTTTCTCATGTTTTCACGCAGAGAAGCATAACCACTTTTCTCATTGCCTTGACTCCTGTCCAATCTCACATTCATCCCGGAACAGCTTTGTTGCATAACTCCAGGGGCCTCACTTCTTTGTCGTCCATGTAAATGGTGTTCCCTAGAGTTGTGCAGTGCAGGGCAGAGCAGCAGTCTGTGGCAGCCTGACCTTCACTTTATTAAGGTAAGTTTCTTAACCAAAAGCTGTACTGGTGTCAGCTGTTTCGCTAATAATCTCCCACCTACATTACATAAAAGACCTACAACATTTTTTTAGAAGATTGAACAAGTGGAAAGCTATGCTATACGCTGGATGGGAAGTCTAATGTAAAACTGTCCAAGTATCATCAGTTCTAATTAAGATATCAATAGGTTCTTCCTTTTTTGAAATATGACAATAATGTTTATGCATTTGAACAACTGAACAGGAGAGAAGAGCAAAACAATTAATCTTTTGGAAACAATGAGAGCAAACATTAGACCGTATAATGAATGATTCACTAACACGTGTAACTGTCATCTGTATAGTCACCAAATTAGCCAGTTTCCCATATAGATAACTGGTTACTTTTGTGGACATCATAGCTCAGTTGGTAAAGAATATGCCTGTAATGCAGGAAATCCCAGTTTAATTCCTGGGTTGGGAAGTTCCCCTGGAGAAGGGATACGCTACTCAGTCAGTCTAGTAGTCTTGGGCTTCCCTTGTAGCTCAGCCAGCAAAGAATCTGCCTGCAATGCAGGAGACCTGGGTTCAATCCTTGGGTTGGGAAGATTCCCTGGAGAAAGGGAAGTCTACTCACTCAGGTATTCTGGCCTGGAGAATTCCATGGACTGTACATGGGGTCCCAAAGAGCTGGACACAACTGAGCGACTTTCACTCACTTAATTTTGTGGACATCCAAAGCGTCTCTTTTCCCCTTCTTTCAATAACGTCTTCCCCTTCTTCAGCTACAGGTCATCACCACCCAACTATGCATCCCATATGGTTTTGTGAAGCTGCCAATCATAGGACCCTACTCCCCGGCCTAATGGCAGACACACAACACAGGCAGGACCAAGCAGAGTACAATATCTTCTTGACCATGATGGTTGGTCCAGGGATAGGTAAGTGAGTCAAGCCACTCGGAATTTTCCCTGGAAATATTCAAAATGAAAGCTGAAAAAATATCTCCTCTTCTGGGAAAGATAACTGGGATGATATAAGCTCCAAACTGCTGGCAGATAGGTTTTTCTGCCAGTGGAAAAAAGCCCATCTGTTATAGGAGAGAACGAAGCCAAGCAGAAGTAAGTAAACATGAGAGATGGAGTGAACAAGAAAGAAAATCCTGATGGTCCTGAGTTCCAGTTTGAATTTTTGAAGCTCCAGAACCTATCTGGTTTCTGAAGGTCTTCTGTCAAATCTCAACATTTTCCTAGTATATTTCTAACAACATATTTCTAATAATACAGACATAGCTAGGGAGATATAACTGTGGGGAATATTTGGCCTTTCTCTACTCACCTCTCTCCTGGTTACCCCACTCAGAGGAGGAAAGGAAGAGATACCACTCCGATTAGTGAGGACCCCAGACACATTGAGGGTTATGATTTATTATTGGATGATTTCACTCTTAGCTAGGGATGGTGATTATGGTGGGGATGGCATGGTGGTGACAAGAGGGCTCATCTTTGTAATAATAGCACAGCAGTAGCACTGCTCCTGGGTGTGCCAGAAAGTGCCTGCATGTCCTGAAGTTATCCTAGTTATGATTCTCCTCTGCAGGCAAGGTGGGGCTCAGTGTCTGGGAAAGGAGACGGTATAGCACTCATAGCTGGTACGGAATAATAGAATCCGAGCAGACAAACTGCATGAGTCATTTTATACAAACTCTAAGGGAGTGTTACCAAGGGTGGAACTCCCCTTTCCTGGGAACACTGGGACTTCTTACTGGGGCAGAATCTGGGCATTCTATCTTAGCTTTAAGCTGAATCCAGTTGCATATTTCTCAGGGTTATCACTGAACTCCGGTGACGTGTGTACGCTTAGTTGTGTCCAACTCTTTGTAACCCCAAGGACTGTAGCCCACCAGGCTCCTCTGTCCATGGAATTTTCCAGGCCAAACTGTTGGAGTGGGTGGCCATTTCCTGCTCTAGGGATCTTCCTGACCCAGGGATCTCTTGCATGTGTCTCCTGCACTGGCAAGCAGATTCTCTACCACTGCACCGTCTGGGAAGCCAGTCTCCTAGGTTATGCAAGGATAAGACCTCCCAAGTATGCCACTCTGTTGAGAGCATGCAAGGTTCCCATTCCAAGTCTTCCTGGCTTTTCTGCCATCCTCTCATGCATGTCACCTGATCTTTCTCCCCTCTGCTTTAGGGAGCCACTCTCTCGTGAGTCTTTGTTCTGTCTTGGATATTTATTCACTGATTTATCTACTTTTTCAAATCTATATTTAGTAAGTACCTACTATGTGTCAATTATTGTTCCAGTTGTTCCCTGATGCTTTTAGGTTGGTAGGAAGACAGACATGGAAACACTTTAATACATAATTGTTAAACCCACCCCATTTAGCAAGGCCATGATCTGGTTGGCCTGGCAATCTTGTCTCAGTACCTTAGTGTTTCTTACCTTTTCTTTCCTGTGTTATTTACCAAGTTCCCTCCCGGGGGTGTCATCAGTTCAGTTCAGTCGCTCAGTCGTGTCTGACTCTTTACGACCCTGTGAACTGCAGCACTCCAGGTCTCCCTGTCCATCACCAACTCCCGGAGTCTACCTAAATCCATGTCCACTGAGTCGGTGATGCCATCCAACCATCTCATCCTCTGTCATCCCCATCTCCTCCTGCCCTCAATCTTTCCCAGCATCAGGGTCTTTTCCAATGAGTCAGCTCTTGCATCAGGTAGCCAAAGTACTGGAGTTTCAGCTTCAACATCAGGCCTACCAGTGAACACCCAGGACTGATATTCTTTAGGATGGACTGGCTGTATCTCCTTGCAGTCCAAGGGACTCTCAAGAGTCTTCTCCAACACCACAGTTCAAAACNGCCGAACTTAATATGCCAGAAAATTTGGAAAACTCAGCTGTGGCCAAAGGACTGGAAAAAGTCATTTTTCATTCCAATACATTCCATTGCCCAAAGAAAGGCAGTGCCAAACAGTGTTCAATGACACCTAACGGCAGAAAGCGAAGAGGAACTAAAGAGCCTCTTGATGAAGGTGAAATAAGAGAATGAAAAAGTTGGTTTAAAACTCAACATTCAAAAAGCAAAGATCATGGCATCCGGTCCCATCACTTCATGGCAAACAGATAAGGAAAAAATGGAAATAGAGACAGGCTTTATGTTCTTGAGCTCCAAAATCAATACAGACTGTTACTTCAGCCATGAAATTAAAAGACTCTTGCTCTTTGGAAGAAAAACTATGACAAACCTAGATAGCATATTAAAAAGCAGAGACAACATTTTGCCAACAAAGAGTGGTTTTACCAGTAGCCATGTACGGATGTGCGATTTGGACCATAAAGAAGGCTGAGCACCAAAGAATTGATGCTTTTTTTGAACTATGGTGCTGGAGAAGACTCTTGAGAGTCCCTTGAACTGCAAAAAGATCAAACCTGTTGATCCTAAAGGAAATCAACCCTGAATATTCACTGATAGCTCAGCTGGTAAAGAATCTGCCTGCAATGCAGGAGCTGCTGCTGCTGCTGCTAAGTCGCTTCAGTCATGTTTGACTCTGTGCGACCCCATAGACAGCAGCCCACCAGGCCCCGCCGTCCCTGGGATTCTCCAGACAAGAACACTGGAGTGGGTTGCCATTTCCTCCTCCAATGCATGAAAGTGAAAAGTGAAAGTGAAGTTGCTCAGTTGTGTCCAACTCTTAGTGACCCCATGTACTGCAGCCAACCACCAGGCAAGAGTACTGGAGTGGGTTGCCATTGCCTTCTCCTGCAATGCAGGAGACTCTAGTTCAATTCCTGGGTCAGGAAGATCCCCTGGAGAAAGGACAGGCTACACATTCCAGTATTCTTGGACTTCCCTGGTGGCTCAGTTGGTAAAGAATCTATCTGCAGCATGGGAGACCTGGGTTTGATCCCTGCATTGGGAAGATCCCCTGGAGAAGGCATGGTGACTCACTCCAGGAGTTTTTGCCTGAAGTATCTCAATGGACAGAGGAACCTAATGGACTGTAGGCCATAGATTTGCAGAGAGTAGGATATGACTGAACTACTCAGCACATTCATTGGAAAGAGTGATGCTGAAGCTGAAGCTCCAATACTTTGGCTACCTGATGTGAAAACCTGACTCATTGGAAAAGACTCTGATGCTGGGAGGGATTGGGGGCCAGAGGAGAGGGGATGACAGAGGATGAGATGGCTGGATGGCATCACCGACCTGTCTCTTATACACATCTTGAATCGCAGCACGCCAGGCCTCCCTGTCCATCACCATCTCCCGGAGTTCACGCAGACTCATGTCCATCGAGTCCATGATGCCATCCAGCCATCTCGTCCTCGGTCGTCCCCTTCTCCTCCCACCCCCAATCCCTCCCAGCATCAGAGTCTTTTCCAATGAGTCAACTCTTCGCATGAGATGGCCAAAATACTGGAGTTTCAGCTTTAGCATCATTCCTTCCAAAGAAATCCCAGGGTTGATCTCCTTCAGAATGGACTGGTTGAGTTTCATACACTTTTATTTACTTTCCTCTGATACTTCAATTGGTTATCATCCTAAAATAAAACCTGCTCTGACAGTGGCAAAGAGGCATGGTTTAATTACTGTTTAATTTTATAGCACAGTTTAACTGTAGTTTCACAGTTTAATCCATTGTTTTATGGATTGTGCAGTAATGGAAAATTGTGACTGAATTTAAATATATATATTTTATTATAAAAGTAGTATATGCTTGTTGGACAAATAGAAAAAGTCGAGAAATAAAAAGAAATCATCCTATTCTTTGTTCTCCAATCCCACTTCCCGGAAGTTACACTGTTTGATATGTGTCGTTCCAGGTGTTTAAGCATGTACAGTTGTGTCCCACAAATGAGCTTATGCCTGTACACACAAACACTCTTATACTTAGCTTTTTCCTAACAATCTGTCCAAGTCATACAGGTATTTCATAGTATAGATGTACTGTAATGCGTTTAACTAATAATATTTATCTATTGAAATACAATTAAAATACAATTTCACTATTATAACCACTGCTACAAGTAACTCTAATATATATTCTTGCATGCTTATGTATCTATAAGGCTGCTGCTGCTGCTAAGTCACTTCAGTCCTGTCCGACTCTGTGCAACCCCATAGACGGCAGCCCACCAGGCTCCCCCATCCCCGGGATTCTCCAGGCAAGAACACTGGAGTGGGTTGCCATTTCCTTCTTCAATGCATGAAACTGAAAAGTGAAAGTGAAGTTGCTCAGTTCTGTCCGACTCTTAGCGACCCCATGAAGTGCAGCCTAGCAGGCTCCTCTGTCCATGGGATTTTCCAGGCAAGAGTACTGGTGGGGTGCCACTGCTTTCTCCGATCTATAAGACAAATTTCTAGAAATGGAATTGCTGGGTCAAAGAGTAGATGTACTTGATATTTAGATAGATACCATGAAAATGCCATCCAAGAAGTCTAGGCCAGCCTGAGCTCTTACAAAGAGCATGTGTCTGTGAGCATGTGTTTTAAATCTTTGTCAATCTGGTAGTGAAACATGATAAAATGTTGTTATTTTACTATGCATTGCTTTAATCATGAATGAGATCTAGCACTTCTCTTGGATTTATTAACAATTTGTTTTTCTTTTTCTCTGATTTCTATTCTTTTTGAGACTGAGTCTTTATATTGCAGATGATTTCCAAGAAAGAGTGCACGTGTTTTTGAGTTTCATATTTAAAAAGCCGGAAAATTTTAAAGCTTATTATTAAAATTAGAATTATACAGGTGCCAGGGTCATGTATAATAAAATGATGATTTTGGTTTGAGGAAAAGCTCCCCAGTGCATCTGAATCTTCACACTGCGTCAGTTTGCTTGCATTCACCAGACCCAGGAATGATAGCCTCAGACATTCACATCCTCTTTAAAAAGCTGCACAATGATATGGTTTACTGTAACTATTAGCCTCAAAAATATGAGTCGTAGAGGATAGGCTGGCTCAGTGCCAAAAGCACAGAAAACAGTTTTTTGGACGTTATGTAAGATGGAGGTAAGAAACAGCGTGATTATGCCATTTGTGAAATTAAAAGGAGGGATTGGCCCAGATCTCAAGTGCAACTGGGAAAGACACAGAAGGCAGTAGACAAATGCAAAGGAGAAAGTCACCAGCACTGGTGTGAGTTCCAGTACTGTTTGCCACACAAAGATTAAGCGAAGGACCTATTTACTTTTGTTTCAATTCAAGGTAGGTATATCTCCAACATAGGGAATCCCCAAGTAGGACAAACCAGCTGCTTTCATTTTAGCTTGTTTGGTGGTGGTGAGTTCTGATTCCAAGTGCAGGAGCCTGACTCAAATTGCGCTGCTAAGACACTTCAGTCGTGTCCGAGTCTTCACGACCCCATGGACTGCAGCATACCAGGCTCCTCCATCCATGGGATTTTCCAGGCAAGAGGACTGGAGTGGGGTGCCATTCATTGCTTTCTCCATGACTGAAACAAGTTCAGGCTAGTTCGGGCTAAAAGAGAATTCCTGGGTTTACGTAAAAGAAAGTTGAGGGATTCACCATTTTCAAGCATCAGTGAGTTCAGGGCTTACTCTAGAAGGCTACTGGAGAAGGAAATAGCAACTCACTCCAGTATTCCTGCCTGGGAAATCCCATGGACAGAGGAACGTGGTGGCTACAGTCCATGGGGTTGCAGAGTAAGACACGAATAAGCAGCTAAACAACAACTAGAGGGCTATGCCTTATCCTCCAACTCTTGCCTGCTGTTCTCTGCTTAGGTTCCTTCGTGGGCGGGCTCTTTCTGAGTATAAGGTAGAAGAGATGGCAGCAGCAGTATTGGGCTTTACTAGAAAGCACCTCGGAGAAGACAACGGCAGCCCACTCCAATACTCTTCCCTGGAAAATTCCATGGACGGAGGAGCCTGGTCGGCTGCAGCCCATGGGGTAGCTGAGTCAGACACGACTGAGAGACTTCACTTTCACTTTTCACTTTTATGCATTGGAGAAGGAAATGGCAACCCACTCCAGTGTTCTTGCGTGAAGAATCCCAGGGACTGGGGAGCCTAGTGGGAGGCCGTCTATGGGGTCGCACAGAGTAGGACACCACTGAAACAACTTAGCAGCAGCAGCAGCAGAAGCACTTAACAGAGGCCAGGTGACTTCCTAAATACTGAGAATATAAACATGGATAAGACATCATCCCTTTTCTTTTATTTCATTCAATAAAAATTTATTATTAAGGTAATTTCCAGAGAATTCACCTCTATCTCGTTTACTTAAACTAATTCATTTTCTTGGAGGATTTTTGTTCTCTACTACATAGAACCATTACAGTACATTCTAGAATATACTTAACTTTTTATGTTTTCACAAAAGCATATTTTCCAGTTTATTTCATTTGCACTTGCCCAAGAATGCATGTTTTTAAGCTGGATTTAGAAAAGGCAGAGGAGCCAGAGGTCAAATTGCCAACATCTGTTGGATCATCGAAAAAGCAAGAGAGTTCCAGAAAGAACATCTACTTCTGCTTTATGCATTATACCAAAGCCTTTGACTGTGTGGATCACAACAAATTGTGGAAAATTCTGAAAGAGATGGGAATACCAGACCACCTGACCTGACTCTTGAGGAATCTGTATGCAGGTCAGGAAGCAACAGTTCGAACTGGACATGGAACAACAGACTGGTTCCAAATAGGAAAAGGAGTACGTCAAGGCTGTATATTGTCTCCCTGCTTATTTAACTTATATGCAGAGTACATCATGAGAAATGCTGGACTGGATGAAGCACAAGCTGGAATCAAGACTGTTGGGAGAAATATCAATAACCTCAGATATGCAGATGAC
>SJYX01004054.1:470984-498956 GCA_006410675.1 Oreotragus oreotragus
TGGGGATGATCTGGAGGGATGATGTGGGGTGGGAGGTGGGAGGGGGGTTCATGTTTGGGAGTTCATGTACAACCGTGGCGGATTCATGTCAATGTATGCCAAAACCAATACAGTACTGTAAAGTAAAATAAAAATTAAAAAAGAAAAAAGAAAGAAAAAAAAAGTCATAGGTTTGATCCCTGGGTTGGGAAGATCCCCTGGAAAAGGAAATGGCAACCAGCTCCAGTATTTTTGCCTGGAAAATTCCCTGGACAGAGGAGCCTAGTGGGCTACGTGAGCACACGTGCATGTCAGGGCACGAAGACTTAAAGAAAGGATAGACTCAGGTTACCGACACTTAACTCCAGGCAGGCTATGAAAATCAGAACGCCTCCAAGGCAGTACTTAAAGGGATGCTTATGTTTTGTATCCACAAAGCAAACTGTGCTGATAATCAGATCCAGGACTGAGCTGGAAGGTCACAGAGCTACACAGAAGACTGAATATACTGTCTTGACAAGTCTTCTATGCTAAAGGCAGGGCCCTAGAAGGGGAAAAAGTAGAACCCTGAGACGTTCAGCAGTAGCGTTCAGGTGAACAAGCCCGAGAAACTGTCAAAATGTCCTGTGAAATCTGTGTTGGTACAAGTAGTTTCCTCTGCTTTGCTCAAGAATAGCCTCCCTTTTCTGGAGACCCTACAGTAAACCCGTATGAAGGAACAGACACAGAGACAAAGATCTGTAAGACCTGGCTAGCATTTATTTACCTGAAGGCACGGAGGAGTGAATCCTGAAAGCGCCAGGCCAGGGAAGGCAAAGGACAGCAGAGAACTGAGGTTGAAAACCATCTGGAGTTTCATGACGTGGCAGGACACATGAGCCAAGTCTAATATATTGCTAGGATGGCTCCTCAGACCTTGGATAGGGTGAAGACCTATAGGAAATGAAGGACAGACTTTTAGACCTTGGATAGGGTAAAATGAAGGACAGACTCTAGAAGTGCCTTGACTGCCTTGAGGAAGGTGTCCGAAGGCTCAGAGAGGTTAGAATGTTAAGAAAAATTTATAATATTATCCCTGAGAACTCACCATCTGACTGTGTTCTCTCTAAGAGCCTGGTGGGTGTACCCATCTCCAAGGCAGTAAGAAAGTCAGTGGTGAGGGTACCATTGACGTCTCCAAGAAGCCCAGTGGCAGTTATCCATTACAGGGGACAGTGAAGAGATGCTGCTGCGGGACTCGGTTCCTTAACATTATCTGGATTGATAGGAATCCAAAACAGTGGAGGCCAGGTGGTGGCACTTAACCTACAGAAGGAAAGTGGGGATAATTGTGATAATGGGCTGCAAGGCCAGAATGACAACCAGAATATCTTCATCCACAGAGCTCTGTAATAATGACTTATAGACCCTAGTGAGTCTCAAAGCAAGTTAAACGAGCATCCACTAGGGTGTTACTTGATCTGTATGTGTAATCACAGAAAAAGTCAACAGCTGGTTAATATTTCCTACTGTCGGGGATCTTCCCAGCCCAGGAATGGAAACTGTGTCTCCTGCATTGGCAGGCAGATTCTCTACTGCTCAGCTGCCAAGGAAGCCCATATACTTATGAGAATTATTTTAATTTTATTTTAACCTAGGATAAACTAGATGACTTCTCATCCTTTAAAGGTTAAATCCAGTACTATTGCCTGGAAAATCCCATGGACAGAGGAGCCTGGTAGGTTACATGTAGTCCATGGGGTCGCATAGAGTCGGACACGACTGAGCAACTTCACTTCACTTCACTTCAGAGTCACCATTTATCACCATCAGGATTTTTCTTTTTTTTCCAACCTGGGATCCATGGACAATGCTGAGAAAGTCCTGAACGCTCTAATATTTATGCAAAATTGTGTGTATGTATGTTTGGAAATCTGTAGTTCCCACTATCGTCTCATACTTGACTAATCTAATGGCAAGTATCCCAAAAGTTGAATTTGAGATCAATCTCAGGGGATGAAATTAGGAAAAAAGTCTTGCAATGAATGAGGTAACCAATCGTAGAAAGAATGGTTCCCAATCTTTATGGCATCAGGGTCCAGTTTCTTGGAAGACAATTTTTCCACCAACCAGGGTAGGGGGATGATTCAAGCGCATGACATTTATTGTGCCCTTTACTTCTATTATTATTACATCAGCTCTACCTCAGATCATCAAGCATTAGATTAGAGATTGGGGACTCCTGCTCTAGCACCTAATTATATTAGCAGATCAAAAGCTGAGTGAGGATGGAGGAAAACTTTCAGCTGTAGGGGATTTTTGAAATGTCCAGATGGTCAGTTAAAACTGTACTACAGATTTTCTCCCTTAATACCTGTTTAAAAAAAAAAAAAGGTCTAGAAAATTCACCAATTTAGCAATCAAAAAATGAAAAGTGGCATATCCTAAAGTTAAAAAGAGAGAGAGAGAAATAAAAAATAGACAGGGACACAAAAGAGCATAATATTCTGAAACAAAGCAGAGAAAAATGAATGAGCTTACTTCTTAACTGTGCCCTTTCATCCACTCTACCTAACTCAAGCTACACTGATAAAGATAGCAAATATCTGAGAGTCACACTAATTGGCAGAGAAACCAACCTAGTTTGGTTTTGTGTTTCATTCTGTGACTGCACATCACTAGAAATAGCTGCAAGAAACTCTGGTGAGGTAGAGAAACTGAACCATGGAGCTGAGGTTTACAATGAAAGCGAAAGTTCCAGGACTTTAAGATGGGGAGACAACCTGAAGTCTCAGGGCATTTCCTTATGGGAAAGAGATAAGAGATACGAGCTAGAATAAACTTTCAGCAAAGATAAAATAACCCAGGTTTTCTCACGCAGGCTGTATCTTGCCTCAACAGGGCTTTTGTCTCCACCATCATCTCCTCAAGGAAAGGAAAAGTAAACAGAAGAAGAAATACTCTGTCCTCAAATAGGAACTAAGAGTAGAAATGAAACTGGACTCAGATATGTAGGGAAGAACGTAAAGACGACAGAAACAGGATTCAAACCCAGGTGGTCTGACTAGCCTGGGAAATCTGGAAAGAAGAATGTTTCCTAAATAATATAAGTCAGCTGAACCAACTTTAGTTCAATTTCCAACTCTCAGTCTGATTCTTAGGTATAAATAAGTCAATGAGAAAGGAGCCCCGGGTTGCTGATCTAATACCTTGCAAGCGTGCATGCATGTGTGCTAAGTTTCTTCAGTTGTGTCTGACTCTTTGGTGACCTTATGGACTGGAGCCTGCCAGGCTCCTCTGTCCATGGAATTCTCCAGGCAAGAATACTGGAGTGGGTTGCCATGCCCTCCTCCAGGGGATCTTTGCTACCCAGGGATCGAACCTGCCTCTCCTACAGCTCCTGCATTACGGGCAGGTTCTTTACCGCTGAGTCACCCTGGAAGCCTGATCTGATACCTTAGGGGACATAAACTAATCAGGATACATCCATGCAGCGATGGGCCAGGAGCCTGGGGAAGAGGTCAGTGGCAGCCCTGCCAGGGAGCATTATGAAAGCAGCCCGGTCACAGTCTAGGCCTGTAAGTTACCACACATCCAGACTGTCCTGATGAAAATCCTCGTGTGTGTGTGTGTGTGTGTCTGTGTACCGGTCACAGTCTAGGCCTGTAAGTTACCACACATCCAGACTGTCCTGATGAAAATCTTCACACGCGCGCGTGTGTGTGTTAGTTGTTCAGTTGCATCCGATGCTTTGGGACCCCATGGACTCCTCTAGACCCCACCAGGCTCCTCTGTCCATGGAATTCCCCAGGCAAGAATACTGGAGCCCCAGGCAAGAATACTGGAGCGGGTTGTCATGTCCTTCTTCAGGGGATCTCCCAGATCCAGGGATCAAATTCACATCTCCTGTGTTGCAGGCAGATTCTTTACCGTCTGAGCCACCAGGGAAGCCCTCATGTAAGTTTGCTCTTTTAATATCCTCCTGAACAGGAAACCTGGCAGGGGTCCAGCATAGTGAATCAGAGCACCATTAGCACTGAGGTAACTGGGACCTGGGACTCTCTACCAGACTGCTTGCGTTTGTACCTGGACAAAAGTCTCCTCAAGCAGCAGGACACAGAGAAACCATAAGGGGCTAAAATTAACTACACGTGTAGCTAGGGCAATTGTCAAAAATAAGACATAAACAGGCCATAAACCAACTGCCATTTTGGTGGTGTGGGGAGCAGAGTATTTTGTATCATCCCTACACACAGTACCACCAAAGGGGGTGAGCAGACCACCTAAACACCCCGTCCCCCAGCCCATCCCACCGATCAGTCCAACACTTACTCCATTTAAGGAACAAGCCTGACCTCCTAGAAGAGCAAGCAAGGGCACTTGTTACTTGAATTTACTTTCTCCTGCTGTGAGTCCCAATAAAGCTTTGCCTGAAGCCTGGCCTCTTATCAATTTCCATTTATTGAAGGGTCCAAGGACTCTAGTCAGTAACCGCACCTCATCCCCAAGTTAAACACATGTCCAATTCCACATACTCCCTTTAGTTCTCTAACTGGATCTTATCTACACCAATGGGACAAGATGAAAACTGAATTGTTGTAGCGAAAATTATTTCTGTCCATGTGAAAATGTGTCTGAAAGCAGTTTGGAGCACCAAAAGCAGGACCCTAATTCTGTTTAACTCTGCATAATGGGTGTAGGAGTCAGAACCAAATTTTTTGGTTTGGGCCAGGATCAAAAGAATGAAAATCAGCTCAGACCAAAATGAGAAAAAGCAACTGTGCTGGGAGAACACACTGATAAAACCAGCCACAAAGTTAACAGAGATGCTATTTTTTCCCCCCAGCCATGCAGCGTCTGTAAAATGCCATATTCACCCCGCTCTGAGCGATACTTTTCTCTTGCCAATGATGCCCAGACACTTTGCTTTTTTCTTTTATTACTATACTACCCAACTACTGAGCCGCCCTCTCCCACTGACAGCATCCAATCCCCGGTTACCCCTCTTTTCCAAATCCCGCCTCAGAAACAGCGTCCAATCCAGAACCGATCCCCGCTCACCCAGACCCTACAGACCTCATCTGGCGGGAACCTAAACCTCACAGAAGATGCTTTCTCCTACCTTTCTGAGCGGTATCCAAGCTTCCTCGGAGTGCCCTCCCTCCTGATTACAAATAAATCTGATACTGTCGGATTGCAGGCTTCTTCCTGACTTGGCTTTAACACAAAACAGGTTAGTATCAGGATCCCTATGAAATAATGCGTCCTGCTAAATCGTTCTCTGAGCAGTTTAGATTTTCGATTTTTAATAGCTAATAAACAAATACTTTCTATAACAGTGCCATCAGCACATTTCTAAAACCCAATCCCCGCTACCCACCATGGAGCCCTAATATCCGGTAAAAAATGTCTTTAGTCATTTTCTCTGGTTCGCATTTCAGCGAATTCAGTTTAAATAACTTCAGTTCGAATTTCTGGATTACATTAACATGTAGCAGAAGGGGGCGTGCGGGTTTTGAGGGCGTTCATTTTAAATGGGATTATTCGTAATTCAAGACAGGGCAGTTTGGGATCATTTTTAAAAGGCTTCTTCAGGAAGAAATCCCAAGCTTTATCCGTGTTTTCCGGGGTCCCCCCCATAAACTGCGGGACGATCTTTTTGAGGGCGGAGGAAGGGGTGCGTCTTTCTTTTTCCAGGAGCGATGCACATCTGGATTCAAGCCTGAGCGTCCCAAAGCTAGTACCTGGAGCGGGGTGATGGCTGCGCCCCAGGTCGCTGAGGACGGGTCCCGGGGGTCTCGGATCGGGCAGCGGGATTTGCTGGCGTGGGCTGTCCCGACTGCCAGGGCCCCCGAGTCCCGGCTGCACGGCTCCGAGCCCTGCCCTCGTGGCTGCGCCGCGGCAAGGTTTCCCACAGGAAGGAGCGGGCTACCCCCTAGCTGGGCGGCCGAATCCCCCCGGCAGCCGGAGGCGCAGGGCTGCGGGAGGCCGGGGCCCGTCCCCGCGCGGCGGCGCCCACGCCCAGAGCCTCAGGCCCGCCGGCCGCGGCGCAGTGCAGCAGAGCGCGCTCCCGCGCGGGCCGGGCCGACACGCGCGCACGCGCGCAGGCACCCGCGCGCTCCGAGGGGGAGGGGGCAGAGGGGGCGGCACGGGGGGAAGGGGAGGAGGCGGCGGCGACCGCGTCGCCTCCGGCGGGGCTCGCGCTCGCCCTCGCGCTCGCCCTCCGCCTCGCCCGAGCCCCGCGAGGGTGAAACGCTTTCTCCCGGCATGCAGCGGGAGGAGGGATTTAACACCAAGATGGCGGACGGCCCGGACGAGTACGAGAGCGAAGCGGGCTGCGTGCCCCTTCTCCATGCAGAGGTGAGGAACGGCCGCGAGCGCAGTCCTCGCCCCACGGTCCCCCCGGCCCTTCGCCCCCGGACGCGCGGCGGGGCGGTGGCCTGCGTGTGTGGGGTAGTGGAGCGTGCCGGAGCTGGGGAGGGCGGGCAGGCAGATCCAGGCCCGAGCGGGCTGTGAGCGGATAACGGGGGAGGAGGTAGCGGGGCGGGCGCGGCCGGGGCGTGCTCGGGGCGCCGTGCCCGGCTGTGCCTGGAGGGCAGAGGTGGAGGTGTGGACGCGTCTCCGCTGTCGCTGCGCTGCTCGCCGGGCCGCTGGAGACGGGGGCCTGGTGCTGGTTTGGAACCGCAGCTTGAGCTGCGAGTTCTGCTCAAGCCTCCCCGCGGGGGTGGGGGGAGAAGGAAGAGCGTTGGGTTTTGGTTTCTTCAGTTTCCCGTCACCAGAGTGAACGACCGTGTCTGTTCTTCCCATTTGGCTCTCTGGAGGTGTGTAGGGTACGAACACAGTTTCTTGGCCAAAGTGGTGTCCTTCCTGTGGTGCCATAGGCAGCACCTCGGGGCACCTTGTGTCGGATGTCCGTATTTTAGCGTTTATCCTTAAACGATTAAAAAGAGAGGTCGAAACTTTTGGGAATAGACCCACGCTCACAGTAGATTGTCAAAGTATCTTGTTTTTTTCGGGGGGCAGGAGCCAGAAGAGGATAGTGCAGCACGTTTTCCCATCACATGAGTATCTTCCCTGGAAGTGAACAGTGCTCCGCTCCAGGGTCAGTAGCATTCTGTACGTGTTTACTTCTTAGTTTATAACAGAGGGAGTGCTCATTCAGGCCTGGAAGCGATTCTTGATGCCTCCCGGTTTTAAATGGTCCACAGTGATGTGCGGAGGGCCAGCAGCAAAGCTTCCTGAAAAACTCGTATAGTATTTAGGAGCTTAAGGGATGAAGACAATCTCTGTGTTGTGGTAGGGTGAACAAACATGGAAGCCTCTAACTGGTTGTCATGCGTTAGAATGATTCTGTTTGTTTCTGCAGTTGAGATCATACCCTGTGTATTGTTTGTTGTTTAGTGGTTAAGTCGGTACAAACTTTTTTGCACCCCTTTGTACTGTAGACCGCCAGGCTCCTCTGGCCATGGGATTCTTCAGGCAAGAATACTGGAGTGGGTTGCCATTCCGTTCTCCAGGGGATCTTCCCCCACCTAGAGATCCGACCCACCTCTCCTGCATTGGCAGGTGGATTCTTTACCACTGAGCCAGAAGGGAAGCCCATAGCATGCTTATATTACTTAGTAAAATATAAATACAAGCACTTACCTATGTTATATACTAATACTCGTCACCTTCTCATTTGTCACTTTGACTTATCAAAAACAGTGGGACAGTTCCTTAGGCGTACACCTGGGCCACTCTCAGTGAAAAGGCTACTCTGGATTTCTAACAGACAGAGCTGTACAATAAAACTAAACTTTCTTTTTTGACCAAATGGTAAAAAAAAATTCTCAGAATTGGCATTGGAGACATCTCTCTTTTAGTTCACGCTTCAGACCCTAAAACTATATCAAGAAATAGACAAAGTTTTCAGAAGATGCACTGAAAATGTTGCTAAGGAATATTTCTAGTCATCTATTCCTGTGAAAGTATTTTTAAATACATAAATACTGGTTCTCTGTATTTTAACATAACTTTTCTCTCTTCATAAACTTTTGCTTTGTGAAGTAGTTCATTGTTTGGTATTTTAGGAATAATTTCAACAGACGACAAATCCAGAGATTGCTTGGTGTAATGGAATGGCCTGTAGGCTTGAAATTCAGAGACCAGGCTTCAGGTTACCATTCAATAGACTCTTAACTAGAAAATCAACTTCCTCATCAGTGACAGTGAAAGTTGAAATACATGCCAGTTACCATTCCTTTTTACTTGGCAAACACGGGGTTCGCTTAGTTTAGATATTTTGAGTCTTAAGCTCATAACTGTTAATACCAGAGCTATGCATTTTTCCTGTGGTTAGTTTTGCATTCACACCTGGTATGCGAAGAGCTGACACATTGGAAAAGACCCTGATGCTGGGAAAGACTGAAGGCAAAAGAAGAAGGGGGTGACAGAGGATGAGGTGGTTGAATGGCACCACCCACTCAATGGACATGAGTCTGAGCAAACTCCAGGAGATAGTGAAGGACAGGGAAGCTTGGCATGCTGCAGCTCATGGAGTTATAAAGAGCTGGACAAGACTTAGGGGCTAAACAATAGACCTGGGATAATTCTATGTGTGTTCTTGGGCAAGCTACTTCTCTGAGTTTTAGGTTCATGATTTTAATAATGGGATGAAGTAATATAAGCTATAATAAGGATTAAGTGAGATAATGTATCCTTTTTTGTTGGTAAAGTAAGCAGTGTCTTCATTCTTTCTTGGAAAGAAACTGAGCAAACCTTTATTTGCTTTGGTGAGCAAATAGGATAATAGTAGCTTTAACTTGCTTACCATAGACTTTTGGCTAGACAAACTTGGGCTCCAGTTCTGGATTTGTAGTAAGAAGCCAAGTGACCTGAGACAGGTTCTTAACCTCTTAAAGCCTCAATTTGTTCATCAGAAAATGGAAATGCTGCCTAGTTCATTTGGCTTTAAGGGATCAGGGTGTGTTGAGCTTTGTTGAGCTTTAAGAACTGGCACATTGTAGGTGCTCAACTAATGTTTCTCCTTTCTCTAACCAGAAGGAGAGTGGTGTTATATATTTATTTTGATTTTGATAAATGGTTTAGAAACTTGTTTGGGTTTTAATTTAATGGAATAGGATCTTGCAGGAACAAGTTTATTTTACTTTTTATGTTCAAATTTAGCACTGTCACAAAAATTGTTTCTCACTAGTTGTTGAATAGATCATTTGTGAGGTAAAGACATTATCTATTCCTTAAATCTGTTAATATGCAGACTGCTCACTGTTAAAACCTTTCTTAGGGGATTATGTAACTAGATGAACAATGAACCCTCCTTTTTAGAAGCATTTGCTGTGAGAGAACCTTACTTTTCAGTTAATTAAATAATCCATTCATTTAGTGTCATTTAATTATTTGTTTATCTTGAGACTTCAAGATATTCTATAAAGTCAGTGTGAAACAGTATAGGATACTGGTTAAAAGCCAAGACTAGTGACAAATGGAAAATCTAGATTCTGCCTCTTACTATCATCATGGTCAAATTACATTTTATGCTTTTGTGAAACTAGGTTCATAGCACCTACCTCTTAGAGTCCTTGTGAGTGTTAAGTAGAATAACGTTTATAAAGCAGTCATCACAGATCTAGGCACATAGACTGCCAACCAAATCTAAAGGGCCTTGGGCCCTGACGTGAGTACTGATGCTGTTGACTTCTGTTTTCTGATGAGATAGACTTTTATTTTAATGGAAAAAATTAGAGGCTATTTGGAAAAAGATAAACTGATTATCAGGGGATTAGGCTGCAAATCCCAGCTCTTCTACTTTAGGCTAGTAGACATTTGAATTATACTTTGTTTCTTTGCTTTTAAGATAAAGAGGCTAGACTAGATGCTGTCTTCAGATTTCGTCGGACTTTACTGTTCTGATGTATGTTGTGATTTTTCAGGGTTGATAGGCTTGATCATCTCTCTGCTAGATGCATAGCACTGTGCTAGGTTTTATGGGTGAAAATGTAATAAATAGCTTCTGCTGTCCAGAAGTTAATGACCTAGTTGGGAAGATAGGCGAAACCAACTAACTGCTGAAAGGAGAAGTGTAGTCAGTAAGTTTGGATTCCCGTTATCTAGACTGGTTAGAAGTAAAACTTAAGTGGATGGATACCATATGTTGGTCTGTAGATCCAGCTAACTTGCTGTCTGTCACCAGCCTTCTGTTTTTCACTTGCTAATACATCCTCAGTAAGCCACCCCTGCTCTTTCATATAATGAGGCCATGATACTCCCTTCAGTCAGAGTATCATCGTAAGGGCTCTCTGTTTCAGCAGGAGCTGACTTAGAGCTTTGAACTGGATTGCCTAGATTATGTAGAACTTTCATTCTTGGTTGCTTCCTTTTTTTCCCTCAATTTCAAAGCTTCTATTACTGCCTTTTCTCTAGTGTCTCATATTTTTTTAATGCTCTTTTTTTGTTCACATTACATTTGTGTATATTTGGGTCTCATTTTACACAAATGTAATGTGAAGCAAAAAAAGTTAGCATTAAAAAAAAAATGAGACACTAGAGAAAAGGCAGTAATAGAAGTTTTGAAATTGAGAAAAAAAAAACAAAAGGAAGCAATCAAGAGATGAAAGTTCTACATAATCTAGGCAATCCAGTTCAAAGCTCTAAGTCAGCTCTTGCTGAAACAGAGAGCCCTTACGATGATACTCTGACTGAAGGGAGTATCATGGCCTCATTATATGAAAGAGCAGGGGTGGCTTACTGAGGATGTATTAGCAAGTGAAAAACAGAAGGCTGGTGACAGACAGCAAGTTAGCTGGATCTACAGACCAACATATGGTATCCATCCACTTAAGTTTTACTTCTAACCAGTCTAGATAACGGGAATCCAAACTTACTGACTACACTTCTCCTTTCAGCAGTTAGTTGGTTTCGCCTATCTTCCCAACTAGGTCATTAACTTCTGGACAGCAGAAGCTATTTATTACATTTTCACCCATAAAACCTAGCACAGTGCTATGCATCTAGCAGAGAGATGATCAAGCCTATCAACCCTGAAAAATCACAACATACATCAGAACAGTAAAGTCCGACGAAATCTGAAGACAGCATCTAGTCTAGCCTCTTTATCTTAAAAGCAAAGAAACAAAGTATAATTCAAATGTCTACTAGCCTAAAGTAGAAGAGCTGGGATTTGCAGCCTAATCCCCTGATAATCAGTTTATCTTTTTCCAAATAGCCTCTAATTTTTTCCATTAAAATAAAAGTCTATCTCATCAGAAAACAGAAGTCAACAGCATCAGTACTCACGTCAGGGCCCAAGGCCCTTTAGATTTGGTTGGCAGTCTATGTGCCTAGATCTGTGATGACTGCTTTATAAACGTTATTCTACTTAACACTCACAAGGACTCTAAGAGGTAGGTGCTATGAACCTAGTTTCACAAAAGCATAAAATGTAATTTGACCATGATGATAGTAAGAGGCAGAATCTAGATTTTCCATTTGTCACTAGTCTTGGCTTTTAACCAGTATCCTATACTGTTTCACACTGACTTTATAGAATATCTTGAAGTCTCAAGATAAACAAATAATTAAATGACTTACTAAATGAATGGATTATTTAATTAACTGAAAAGTAAGGTTCTCTCACAGCAAATGCTTCTAAAAAGGAGGGTTCATTGTTCATCTAGTTACATAATCCCCTAAGAAAGGTTTTAACAGTGAGCAGTCTGCATATTAACAGATTTAAGGAATAGATAATGTCTTTACCTCACAAATGATCTATTCAACAACTAGTGAGAAACAATTTTTGTGACAGTGCTAAATTTGAACATAAAAAGTAAAATAAACTTGTTCCTGCAAGATCCTATTCCATTAAATTAAAACCCAAACAAGTTTCTAAACCATTTATCAAAATCAAAATAAATATATAACACCACTCTCCTTCTGGTTAGAGAAAGGAGAAACATTAGTTGAGCACCTACAATGTGCCAGTTCTTAAAGCTCAACAAAGCTCAACACACCCTGATCCCTTAAAGCCAAATGAACTAGGCAGCATTTCCATTTTCTGATGAACAAATTGAGGCTTTAAGAGGTTAAGAACCTGTCTCAGGTCACTTGGCTTCTTACTACAAATCCAGAACTGGAGCCCAAGTTTGTCTAGCCAAAAGTCTATGGTAAGCAAGTTAAAGCTACTATTATCCTATTTGCTCACCAAAGCAAATAAAGGTTTGCTCAGTTTCTTTCCAAGGAAGAATGAAGACACTGCTTACTTTACCAACAAAAAAGGATACATTATCTCACTTAATCCTTATTATAGCTTATATTACTTCATCCCATTATTAAAATCATGAACCTAAAACTCAGAGAAGTAGCTTGCCCAAGAACACACATAGAATTATCCCAGGTCTATTGTTTAGCCCCTAAGTCTTGTCCAGCTCTTTATAACTCCATGAGCTGCAGCATGCCAAGCTTCCCTGTCCTTCACTATCTCCTGGAGTTTGCTCAGACTCATGTCCATTGAGTGGGTGGTGCCATTCAACCACCTCATCCTCTGTCACCCCCTTCTTCTTTTGCCTTCAGTCTTTCCCAGCATCAGGGTCTTTTCCAATGTGTCAGCTCTTCGCATACCAGGTGTGAATGCAAAACTAACCACAGGAAAAATGCATAGCTCTGGTATTAACAGTTATGAGCTTAAGACTCAAAATATCTAAACTAAGCGAACCCCGTGTTTGCCAAGTAAAAAGGAATGGTAACTGGCATGTATTTCAACTTTCACTGTCACTGATGAGGAAGTTGATTTTCTAGTTAAGAGTCTATTGAATGGTAACCTGAAGCCTGGTCTCTGAATTTCAAGCCTACAGGCCATTCCATTACACCAAGCAATCTCTGGATTTGTCGTCTGTTGAAATTATTCCTAAAATACCAAACAATGAACTACTTCACAAAGCAAAAGTTTATGAAGAGAGAAAAGTTATGTTAAAATACAGAGAACCAGTATTTATGTATTTAAAAATACTTTCACAGGAATAGATGACTAGAAATATTCCTTAGCAACATTTTCAGCGCATCTTCTGAAAACTTTGTCTATTTCTTGATATAGTTTTAGGGTCTGAAGCGTGAACTAAAAGAGAGATGTCTCCAATGCCAATTCTGAGAATATTTTTTTACCATTTGGTCAAAAAAGAAAGTTTAGTTTTATTGTACAGCTCTGTCTGTTAGAAATCCAGAGTAGCCTTTTCACTGAGAGTGACCCAGGTGTACGCCTAAGGAACTGTCCCACTGTTTTTGATAATTGTCAAAGTGACAAATGAGAAGGTGACGAGTATTAGTATATAACATAGGTAAGTGCTTGTATTTATATTTTACTAAGTAATATAAGCATGCTATGGGCTTCCCTTCTGGCTCAGTGGTAAAGAATCCACCTGCCAATGCAGGAGAGGTGGGTCGGATCTCTAGGTGGGGGAAGATCCCCTGGAGAACGGAATGGCAACCCACTCCAGTATTCTTGCCTGAAGAATCCCATGGCCAGAGGAGCCTGGCGGTCTACAGTACAAAGGGCTGCAAAAAAGTTTGTACCGACTTAACCACTAAACAACAAACAATACACAGGGTATGATCTCAACTGCGGAAACAAACAGAATCATTCTAACGCATGACAACCAGTTAGAGGCTTCCATGTTTGTTCACCCTACCACAACACAGAGATTGTCTTCATCCCTTAAGCTCCTAAATACTATACGAGTTTTTCAGGAAGCTTTGCTGCTGGCCCTCCGCACATCACTGTGGACCATTTAAAACCGGGAGGCATCAAGAATCGCTTCCAGGCCTGAATGAGCACTCCCTCTGTTATAAACTAAGAAGTAAACACGTACAGAATGCTACTGATCCTGGAGCGGAGCACTGTTTACTTCCAGGGAAGATACTCATGTGATGGGAAAACGTGCTGCACTATCCTCTTCTGGTTCCTGCCCCCCGAAAAAAGCAAGGTACTCTGACAAGCTACTGTGAGNTCAGTAGCATTCTGTACGTGTTTACTTCTTAGTTTATAACAGAGGGAGTGCTCATTCAGGCCTGGAAGCGATTCTTGATGCCTCCCGGTTTTAAATGGTCCACAGTGATGTGCGGAGGGCCAGCAGCAAAGCTTCCTGAAAAACTCGTATAGTATTTAGGAGCTTAAGGGATGAAGACAATCTCTGTGTTGTGGTAGGGTGAACAAACATGGAAGCCTCTAACTGGTTGTCATGCGTTAGAATGATTCTGTTTGTTTCCGCAGTTGAGATCATACCCTGTGTATTGTTTGTTGTTTAGTGGTTAAGTCGGTACAAACTTTTTTGCAGCCCTTTGTACTGTAGACCGCCAGGCTCCTCTGGCCATGGGATTCTTCAGGCAAGAATACTGGAGTGGGTTGCCATTCCGTTCTCCAGGGGATCTTCCCCCACCTAGAGATCCGACCCACCTCTCCTGCATTGGCAGGTGGATTCTTTACCACTGAGCCAGAAGGGAAGCCCATAGCATGCTTATATTACTTAGTAAAATATAAATACAAGCACTTACCTATGTTATATACTAATACTCGTCACCTTCTCATTTGTCACTTTGACAATTATCAAAAACAGTGGGACAGTTCCTTAGGCGTACACCTGGGTCACTCTCAGTGAAAAGGCTACTCTGGATTTCTAACAGACAGAGCTGTACAATAAAACTAAACTTTCTTTTTTGACCAAATGGTAAAAAAATATTCTCAGAATTGGCATTGGAGACATCTCTCTTTTAGTTCACGCTTCAGACCCTAAAACTATATCAAGAAATAGACAAAGTTTTCAGAAGATGCGCTGAAAATGTTGCTAAGGAATATTTCTAGTCATCTATTCCTGTGAAAGTATTTTTAAATACATAAATACTGGTTCTGTGTATTTTAACATAACTTTTCTCTCTTCATAAACTTTTGCTTTGTGAAGTAGTTCATTGTTTGGTATTTTAGGAATAATTTCAACAGACGACAAATCCAGAGATTGCTTGGTGTAATGGAATGGCCTGTAGGCTTGAAATTCAGAGACCAGGCTTCAGGTTACCATTCAATAGACTCTTAACTAGAAAATCAACTTCCTCATCAGTGACAGTGAAAGTTGAAATACATGCCAGTTACCATTCCTTTTTACTTGGCAAACACGGGGTTCGCTTAGTTTAGATATTTTGAGTCTTAAGCTCATAACTGTTAATACCAGAGCTATGCATTTTTCCTGTGGTTAGTTTTGCATTCACACCTGGTATGCGAAGAGCTGACACATTGGAAAAGACCCTGATGCTGGGAAAGACTGAAGGCAAAAGAAGAAGGGGGTGACAGAGGATGAGGTGGTTGAATGGCACCACCCACTCAATGGACATGAGTCTGAGCAAACTCCAGGAGATAGTGAAGGACAGGGAAGCTTGGCATGCTGCAGCTCATGGAGTTATAAAGAGCTGGACAAGACTTAGGGGCTAAACAATAGACCTGGGATAATTCTATGTGTGTTCTTGGGCAAGCTACTTCTCTGAGTTTTAGGTTCATGATTTTAATAATGGGATGAAGTAATATAAGCTATAATAAGGATTAAGTGAGATAATGTATCCTTTTTTGTTGGTAAAGTAAGCAGTGTCTTCATTCTTTCTTGGAAAGAAACTGAGCAAACCTTTATTTGCTTTGGTGAGCAAATAGGATAATAGTAGCTTTAACTTGCTTACCATAGACTTTTGGCTAGACAAACTTGGGCTCCAGTTCTGGATTTGTAGTAAGAAGCCAAGTGACCTGAGACAGGTTCTTAACCTCTTAAAGCCTCAATTTGTTCATCAGAAAATGGAAATGCTGCCTAGTTCATTTGGCTTTAAGGGATCAGGGTGTGTTGAGCTTTGTTGAGCTTTAAGAACTGGCACATTGTAGGTGCTCAACTAATGTTTCTCCTTTCTCTAACCAGAAGGAGAGTGGTGTTATATATTTATTTTGATTTTGATAAATGGTTTAGAAACTTGTTTGGGTTTTAATTTAATGGAATAGGATCTTGCAGGAACAAGTTTATTTTACTTTTTATGTTCAAATTTAGCACTGTCACAAAAATTGTTTCTCACTAGTTGTTGAATAGATCATTTGTGAGGTAAAGACATTATCTATTCCTTAAATCTGTTAATATGCAGACTGCTCACTGTTAAAACCTTTCTTAGGGGATTATGTAACTAGATGAACAATGAACCCTCCTTTTTAGAAGCATTTGCTGTGAGAGAACCTTACTTTTCAGTTAATTAAATAATCCATTCATTTAGTGTCATTTAATTATTTGTTTATCTTGAGACTTCAAGATATTCTATAAAGTCAGTGTGAAACAGTATAGGATACTGGTTAAAAGCCAAGACTAGTGACAAATGGAAAATCTAGATTCTGCCTCTTACTATCATCATGGTCAAATTACATTTTATGCTTTTGTGAAACTAGGTTCATAGCACCTACCTCTTAGAGTCCTTGTGAGTGTTAAGTAGAATAACGTTTATAAAGCAGTCATCACAGATCTAGGCACATAGACTGCCAACCAAATCTAAAGGGCCTTGGGCCCTGACGTGAGTACTGATGCTGTTGACTTCTGTTTTCTGATGAGATAGACTTTTATTTTAATGGAAAAAATTAGAGGCTATTTGGAAAAAGATAAACTGATTATCAGGGGATTAGGCTGCAAATCCCAGCTCTTCTACTTTAGGCTAGTAGACATTTGAATTATACTTTGTTTCTTTGCTTTTAAGATAAAGAGGCTAGACTAGATGCTGTCTTCAGATTTCGTCGGACTTTAATGTTCTGATGTATGTTGTGATTTTTCAGGGTTGATAGGCTTGATCATCTCTCTGCTAGATGCATAGCACTGTGCTAGGTTTTATGGGTGAAAATGTAATAAATAGCTTCTGCTGTCCAGAAGTTAATGACCTAGTTGGGAAGATAGGCGAAACCAACTAACTGCTGAAAGGAGAAGTGTAGTCAGTAAGTTTGGATTCCCGTTATCTAGACTGGTTAGAAGTAAAACTTAAGTGGATGGATACCATATGTTGGTCTGTAGATCCAGCTGACTTGCTGTCTGTCACCAGCCTTCTGTTTTTCACTTGCTAATACATCCTCAGTAAGCCACCCCTGCTCTTTCATATAATGAGGCCATGATACTCCCTTCAGTCAGAGTATCATCGTAAGGGCTCTCTGTTTCAGCAGGAGCTGACTTAGAGCTTTGAACTGGATTGCCTAGATTATGTAGAACTTTCATTCTTGGTTGCTTCCTTTTTTTCCCTCAATTTCAAAGCTTCTATTACTGCCTTTTCTCTAGTGTCTCATATTTTTTTAATGCTCTTTTTTTGTTCACATTACATTTGTGTATATTTGGGTCTCATTTTACACAAATGTAATGTGAAGCAAAAAAAGTTAGCATTAAAAAAAAAATGAGACACTAGAGAAAAGGCAGTAATAGAAGTTTTGAAATTGAGAAAAAAAAAACAAAAGGAAGCAATCAAGAGATGAAAGTTCTACATAATCTAGGCAATCCAGTTCAAAGCTCTAAGTCAGCTCTTGCTGACACAGAGAGCCCTTATAACTGCTTCACATTACATTTGTGTATATTTATGCCTCATTTTTGGAGAAGGCAATGGCACCCCACTCCAGTACTCTTGCCTGGAAAATCCCATGGATGGAGGAGCCTGGTAGGCGGCAGTCCATGGGATCGCGAAGAGTCAGACACAACTGAGCAACTTCACTTTCAGTTTTCACTTTTATGCATTGGAGAAGGCAATGGCAACCCACTCCAGTGTTCTTGCCTGGAGAATCCCAGGGACGGAGGAGCCTGGTGGGCTGCCGTCTGTGGGGTTGTACAGAGTCGGACACAACTGAAGCGACTTAGCAGCAGCAGTGTCTCATTTTTTCTTTGTTTAGAGTATTAAACTGAAGTACTGAAAATTGCTTTTCTTTTTTTAATAGGTTGCTGGCACATTCTTTCCCTTCAAAACAGGTCTTTCTGTCAGTCTTTAGGATCTGATCCCTTTTTTTATTCAGCAAAAATTCAGCTATAGGCCATATACTTGTAATTTAGATTTAAAAATACTATACCTTAAGCATAGTAACCACTGAGTCAATATATATAAAATGAAAATGCAATTAATCTGTGATCTCATGAACTGTGGCAAAGCCAAAATTGAAAATTACTGATCTGTAGAACAAAAAAATTACATTTGACTGTGAGAAGGGCCATCTTACTGTTTTATTTACTGTTTTTATTTAATATGTGAGACTTATCCACAAAATTTTTATTAAGAGTGGACTGTTCAGTAGGTACATATAGGAGTGTATAGGTTGCAAGTGCTTCAGTTCAAATCCTGGTTTTCCACTTGCTACCCATGTGACTCTGGGCAAGTTCCAGAGTACTGTGTTCCAGTTTCCCAGACTAAAACGGGGACATAATAGCCCCTATATCATGAAGTTTCTGTGAAGATTAAATGAGAAAACGTATATAAAATTCTGTGTCTGGCACTTGGTAACACAATGCACGTTAGCTGTTAATGTGATAAGTTAGTAATATCCCAGGCAAAAGTAGTATTCATATATTAGATATTGAGACAACTGACTAAGTAGCTAAGATAAAGAAAATTGGTTGTCTGGGGTTTGAAGAGAGGATGGGCAGGCAGCATTTTATTATCAATGTTTGTTTGCACTATTTAATTTCCCTAAGGGCTTCCCATTCTCTCATAGCTCAGTTGGTAAAGAATCTGCCTGCAATACAGGAGTCCTGGGTTTGATCCTTGGGTTGGGAAGATCTCCTTGAGAAGGAAATGGCAAGCCATTCCAATATTCTTGCCTGGAGAATCCCATGGACAGAGGAGCCTGGCAGGCTACAGTCCATGGGCTCAAAAGGAGTTGGACACGATTTAGCAACTAAACCAACACCAAGGGATTCCCAGAATCTGCCTGCCAAGCAGGAGACATGGGCTTCAGTCCCTGGGTTGGGAAGATCCCCTGTAAAAGGAAATGGCAACCCACTCCAGTTCTTGCTGGGAAGTCCCATGGACAGAGGAGCATGGTGGGCTATATAGTGCATGGGGTCACAAAAGAGCTGGACATGACTTAGTGATTAAACAAGAACGGTTTTCTTAAAGATGTGTGCTTTGATCTCAGAGTGTTCATTGAAAAGCTAAGTATGGTCTCAGGGATGGCAGAGTCTGGTGGGCTGCCATCTCTGGGGTCGCACAGGGTCGGACACGACTGAAGTGACTTAGCAGCAGCAGCAGCAGCTTTGATAGGCCACAGAGTAAGTCATTGTAAATTAACAAAAGATGAATTGGCGGCCTTCAGGTCCCTCTGGATAGATGAAGGTGCACCTGTGAGTGTGTATTTTGTTACACTTTTTAAATGCATTGTGGACCTCCTTTCCTCTAGAGAGTATCTTTAAGGGTGTCTGAGGGTTGGTTAGTCAGTTAAGGTGTCTTGATGTAGTGTGCCTTTATTTGATAGGCCACAGAGTAAGTCATTGTAAATTAACAAAAGATGAATTGGCGGCCTTCAGGTCCCTCTGGATAGATGAAGGTGCACCTGTGAGTGTGTATTTTGTTACACTTTTTAAATGCATTGTGGACCTCCTTTCCTCTAGAGAGTATCTTTAAGGGTGTCTGAGGGTTGGTTAGTCAGTTAAGGTGTCTTGATGTAGTGTGCCTTTAACAGAACTCCCAACAAGCACGTAATCCTTAAAGATGTTATTTCAAGGTTATGTGAAATTCTCTTTCAAAGCATCATCTATTTCTAATATTATTTTATGATTAGATTCTGTTACAGATAGGTAATTTAAGAATAAAATATCAAATAGTTTAAACTCGAATTTAAAAAATTGATGAAAGGCAGTATTGTATTTACAAAATATGCAGGTAAAATTCTCACCCAGTGCAATAATTATACATTTGTAGGATGATATCTTCTGTTAAATTCTCCTTAAAATAGAGCTGCAGGCAGCTAATTTGACAGTAGAGTGAAACTTGAGCTTTCTGTGAGATATTATGAAAAACTTAATTTCCTGAGTTATAGAGGGTTAACAAAATATTTTTTGTTTTTGTCTCAGTTGTTGAAGATTTGCCAAATGAATTACTTTGACTTTTTAGGGTTAATACATATTAAATATGATAGAATCTTTCTTTGATAAATCAGAATATTATAGTGTCTTAGGCTCATTTTTCTGATTATCGACAATTATTATTGAGGAGATGGAAACAGTAGGGATGAGTATACCTGAAGAGTTTTTTTGTATATATATCACATAACTTCTGTTTTCTTCTCAGTTGTTTTATACTAGGAACAATCAACTGAGAAATAATAACTAATGGTTGAGAAGTTACTGTACCCTCGTTCAGTTTTTTAGAATAACTTTCTAATTATGAACATCTATTAATTTATGAAAGATTTAATGAAGGATGAACAAAATTGGTGACCAGAACTATTCTCATTCTCATTAAAATAAATGAGTGGATGAATGAATGATTGAAGGAACAAACCGTTCTGTGCCTGAAGAAGTTGCTTGTCGTGTTAGTTAGAATCCTTGGGCTGGAAATGTCACCAGCCTTTTAAAAATCTCCTTGGGCAAGAAAGGGAATTTCCTCGTTCGCATAGCCCACACTTGGGATGCCAGCAGTGCAGCTGGGCTCAAGGATAACTGGAACCTGAGCTGAGAATGTCACAAGACGGTCTTCTCTCTTGTCTCATCTCTGCCTTTCAGCTTCATTTTCTTCTTCTGCAGAGTAGGTTCTGTGTTCTCTGCAGTGGGAACGTGGATGCCAGCATCATATCTAAAATCTCAGCTAACCATTAGAGAGGGACTGCATGTCTTTCCTCATTCCACGTTGGAAAGTGGGAGCAGGTCATCCTGATTTAGTTTATGTGCCCACTCCTGTGACCATGGGAGAAAGCGTAAACTTGGCCAAGATTTCTTGCTTGGAATTGGAGGAGGAACAGTTTCCTTAAAGAAGGAATGCTCCAGGGAAACTGTTTCTGTGCTCTGTACTCTTAATGTGAAGAACTGTTTATTTGCTTTGTTCCAATCTTCTAGTTTTTTACGTACTTCGGGACTCTGTAATTACACTGTACTCATTGTTAACAGTAAATGTTGTAGTTGAGCTACTGAATAGCATTCTGCATGAGTAATCCAGACTACGATTGGGAAACATTCTCTGTAAAGGCCAGATAGAAAGTATTTTCAAGTTTGTGGACTGTGTAGTTTCTGGAGCAGCGACTCAGCTCAGTGGTGATTGTATGGAAGCAGTTGTAGGCAATATGGGATTGAATGAGTGTGCTGTATTTCAATAAAAACTTTATATATAAACTTAGGTGCTGGGCCAGATTTGAATTATAGGCTCTATTTACCAGCCCTGATCTAGATAATATGTAAGAACTCCAAGAAATTTATGTTGAAAAATATATATTTCAGTGCATTATATCCCATTCACTACTAGTATGCAATAACTTCATCTCCCATCAGCCTGCGAGATGGGTTGGGTAAAATATGAATGTGTGTGTCTCGGTGTGTGTGTTTATTAGAACCTTATGGAGGACTTACGCTTCCATATACACATTTCAGATTTCTAATTTAGTATTTGGGTTTGTGGTTATGTATGTTTTGAAAAACTTTCAGAGGTGATACTGTAAACAATCCCATACTTAATCCTACCCTCTCTGATACACACTTGATATGTGGGAAAAGTTTTATTACTTGTTCTTCTTTTTTGCACAAGAAGGAAGAAGGATGCTAATTTGAGACTTAAAGTATAAGGCATTGTATTATGTGCTTTTCATGTTTTTCCTCAGTCTTCTGATAATCACAAGTGTAATTGCTAAACAGTTATCAGATTATAACTATGAGCTAGCCACTGTCCTAAGCAGTTTTGTATATATGTTCATTCATTTAATTCCCACACCTTTTAAAATACATCTTTTACAAAAGAGAGGATTGAGGCATAGAGAGGGTAATTTGGTGGTAAGTAGCAGAACTGAATTTGAATTCAGGGCTTCCCTGGTGGCTCAGAGGTTAAAGTGTCTGCCTGCAATGCGTGAGACCTGGGTTCGATCCCTGGGTCGGGAAGATCCCCTAGAGAAGGAAATGGCAACCCACTCCAGTATTCTTGCCTGGAGAATCCCATGGACGGAGGAGCCTGGTGGGCTAGAGTCCACGGGTTAGCAAAGAGTCGGACACGACTGAGCGACTTCACTTTCACTTTCAAGCTGCTTAAATCCAGTTGCCGCTTTAGTATTGTGCAGCAGCTTGTGACAGTGATGATACAGAGTTGATTGAATAGCTGGCTGTGATAGCAAATGTCCTTGATATTATAAAAAATATTTTTAATAGATTAATTTTTAGAATAGTTTGAGGTTCGCAGCAACATTGAGCAGAAAGTACAGAGAATTCCCATATACCAGGTGTCAACAACTTGCACTGGAGGTGGCATGTTTGTTACAGTCACTGAACTTGCATTGACCCATCGTTATCATCCAAAATCTGTACTTCACTTCCGGTTCTCTTCTGGGTTTTAATATGGGTTTTGACTAATGAATAAACATGTATCTACTATTACAGTATCACACGGAATAGTTCCATTACCCTAAAAATGCTCTGTGTTCTGTCTACTCATCTCTCTCTCTGCTAACTCTGGCAACCTCTGATCTTTTTGCTGTCTCCATAGTTATCCCTTTATCATAATGTCACGTACAGTTGATCCTTGAACACATGGGCTTGAACTGTGTGAATCTACTTACTCATGGATTTTTTTTCAGTATTAAATACTACAGTACCATGTGCATCTTGTGTGTGCATCACAAGCTGGAATCAAGATTTCTGGGAGAAATATCAACCTCAGATATGCAGATAATGCTACCCTAATGGCTAAAAGCAAAGAGGGATTAAAGAGCTTCTTGATGAAGGTGGAGAGGAGAGTGAAAAGCTGGCTTAAAACTCAACATTCAGAGACTTAAGATCATGGCATCCGGTGCCTTCACTTCATGGCAAAATGCATGGGGAAATGCCGGGGTCCAGCCCCAGGGGATCCAGGAAATTTGAAGGTGGGGACGGCGTCGGCGACCTTGGAAAACTTAATTAATTACAGATAGAAATTAGAAAATTAGCAGAGAAAAAGAGGCCGAATAACTTGGTTTGCATGGAATACCAGTCACCACCTACATAGGCCGCAGGCGTCTTCCCGTTCTCCTGAAGGAGAGGAGGCACTGAGCGCCACCCCCGATCCGATCTTAGAAGCCCAGGCAAAATTAATAGGCTTGGTGGGTACCCGTGCACCAGATGGGAATTCGGCCAGAAAATAGTAGGAGAGGAAAAGAAGCTGAATAACTTGGTTTATGTGGGATACCAATAAAATTCTAAGACAAGGAATTTGCACCATCTACGTTGGGCCACCGGNAAAAGAATAATAACCGAAATGGACTGAAATGTGTGTGTCTTAAAAAACAATTACTTTATAGTGATTTTTTGAATCTGGGCATTAATCTTCAACAGACACTAAATTTATTAGGTGCAATGGTGATAAGGAGTTTTACATTGGTTCGGTGGGCGGGGAGAGGGGACATCAGGCTGCCACCACCTAGACGTCCCCATCTATAGCTGCTGCTGCTAAGTCGCTTCAGTCATGTTTGACTCTATGCGACACCATAGACAGCAGCCCACCAGGCTCCCCCGTCCCTGGGATTCTCCAGGCACGAACACTGGAGTGGGTTGCCATTTCCTTCTCGAATGCATGAAAGTGAAAAGTCAAAGTGAAGTCGCCCAGTCATGTCCGACTCCTAGCGACCCCATGGACTATAGCCTACCAGGCTCCTCCGACCATGGGATTTTCCAGGCAAGAATACTAGAGTGGGGTGCCATTGCCTTCTCCCCCCAACTATAGGGAGCAGACTAAACCTTTAGGGAGTCCTGGGTGTTCTTTGGAAGGACTGATGCTAAAGCTGAAACTCCAGTACTTTGGCCACCTCACGCGAAGAGCTGACTCATTGGAAAAGACCCTGATGCTGGGAGGGATTGGGGGCAGGAGGAGAAGGGGACGACTGAGGATGAGATAGCTGGATGGCATCACTGACTCAATAGATGTGAGTCTGAGTGAACTCTGGGAGTTGGTGATGGACAGGGAGGCCTGCTGCTGCTGCTAAGTCACTTCAGTCATGTCCGACTCTGTGCAACTCCATAGACGGCAGCCCACCAGGCTCCTGGCCTGGTGTGCTGCAGTTCATGGGGTTGTAAAGAGTTGGACACAACTGTGCAACTGAACTGAACGTCATCGTTTAAGGACTCAGTGATTTGCTAGTGGTAAATCCAAAGTCCTCTGTGCCGTGCACAGAGACCCTCGTAATGCTTAGTGTGCTATTAATACAGCTGTATCATCACAATGCGTTGTTTTTGTTCAGTCGCTAGTCTTGTCCGACCCTGTGTGACCCTGTGGACTGTAGGACCCCAGGCTCCTCTGTCCTTCACTATCTCCCAGAGTTGGCTCAAGTTCACGTCCATTGAGTCGGTGAGGCTGTCTAACCATCTCATCCTCTTCTGCCCACCTCTCCTTTTGCCTTCAATCTCTCCCAGCATCAGGGTCTTTTCCAACGAGTTGCAGCAAAAATACATATAAACTCTCTTGTCTTTCTCTCAGACTTCCACTTTAATACAGGTAGAGCCAAGCTGGGCTGTGTGAGGTGTGTGGATCCTGGGTCAGCTACTAGCTTTTTGTCTGTTTGTATTACCACTCTCATTTAATAAAGAGAAAAAGTGTCGAGTATATGACCAACAGAATTAATTCCTCTAAAAATTCTTCACCTTCCCAGAAAGACAGCTTCATTTGGAAGTTGAAGGAAAGGCCTGTCGACTTCTGGTTGAAACGAGAGATGATGGCAAGTGATCAAGATGCCTGGTTTATAGATGAGATTTCCTTAAGACAGAGTCTCAGAACTTAGGTTTCTCTGATTCAGGAATAAAAATAACAAGCTGGTCATGGTTTTCACAGGACTAGAAGTAAGTTGGTGGACCTACAAGCCAAATTTATGTACCCAGGGCAAGCAAGAAAAGAATGCAGTGTGAAGAAAATTGTCTGTAACCAAGGATTAAATTTTAAAATTTACATATTTTCTTCATATTAATTTTAGAGGGTGAAATAATTCAGTTTTAGAGGGAAAAAATTCACTTTTGTAAAAGCTAAAAAAAACAATGTGGAAATGAACAAAACGATGCAACTGAGGACAAGTGTATGTGCTTGCTCAGTCGCTCAGTCCTGTCCAACTCTTTGCAGCCCCCTGGGCTGTAGCCTTCCAGGCTTCTCAGTCCATGGGATTTCCCAGGCAAGAATGCTGGAGTGGACTGCCATTTCCTCCTTCAGGGAATCTTGCCAATCCAGGGATCAAACCCACATCTCCTGTCGGCAGGCAAATTCTTTACCAGTGCAACCCCTGGGAAGCCCAGGTGAGGATAAGCAAAGGCTCTCTATTCAGAGCTTGCTGTAGCAACGGAGTCAGCCACTACCACCTGCATTCTGGCAGAGACTCCAGGGTAGGCAGAGGAGTGCTGGGAGGCTTCTTAGTGGTGAAAGGCATGGCTCCAAGCGTGTCCTGATGGAGGCTGGGGGCGTGGGGAAGCTGGAGGCGGCTGACCAGAAGCAGAGCATCCCTGTGACTGGTTTTGGGTGCATATCTTGTTTTCTATAGAAGTGAAAGTTGCTCAGTCGTGTCCAACTCTTTGTAACCCCATGGACTATATAGTCCATGGAATTCTCCAGGCCAGAATACTGGAGTGGGTAGCTTTTCCCTTCTCCAGGGGATCTTCCCAACCCAGGGATCGAACCCAAGTCTCCCACATTGCAGGTGGATTCTTTATCAGCTGAGCCATAGGGGAAGCCCCTTGTTTTCTATGGTGGATCCTAAATTGGAAGCCAGAGCAAAAATTAGAGATGCTGTCACTTATTAATCAAGTCCTGGCCATTTTGATTCAATTGTTGTTGTTTAATTGCTCAGTTGTGTCCAACTCTCTGTGATCCCGTGGACTGCAGCACACCAGGCTTCCCTGTCCTTCACCATCTGCCAGGGTTTGCTCAAACTCATGTCCAGTGAGTTGATGATGCCATCCAACCATCTCATCCTCTGCCATCCCCTTCTCCTTCTGCTTTCACTCTTTGCCAGCATCAGGGTCTTTTCAAGTGAGTCAGCTCTTCACATCAGGTGGCCAAAGTATTGGAGCTCCAGCTTCAACATCAGTCCTTCTAATGAATATTCAGGGTTGATTTCCTTTAGAATTGACTTGTTTGATCTCTTTGCTGTCCAAGGGACTCTTAAGAGTCTTCCTCAGCTTCACAATTCGAAAATGTGAATTCTTTGGCCCTCAGGCTTCTTTATGGTCCACCTCTCACATCCATACATGACTACTGGGAAAACCATAGCTTTGAATATGTGGACCTTTGTTGGCAAAGCAGTTGCTGAAGGCTATTGTTTGGCTTTCTGGACTGATGGCTGCAGAAGTTCTATCTTTATACCCAACCTGGTCATTACTGTTTCTAAGTTCCAGCTCTCATAAGATAGTGATTTGTTAGAAAAAGCTTTAACTACTCTCTGAAAAGAAACCAAACCAGATATGATTAGAGACATAGCAATGTGATGGGATGATAAGACATGATATCATGTTTGGGGGTGTGGTCTCAAGAGCAGAGAGAATTTGCCTATGGGAAACTCTTCTGGAATCTCCCAGACTGGGTCTCTGAGATAGTAGTAACAGTGACATAGCAATCAGCCTTACCTGCGGATCAGAGAGCAACAATTCTGTCAATGTGAGGGGAGATGTCTGGTAGGAATTCTTCTAGAAAATTGTCTACTTTCCCTTCAAATATATATCCAGTCCATTCTCTTGACTCTCTCTCAAGTGGAATTCTCATAAAGAAGTTGGGGTTTTTCATTCCTCCCTCCATTTCTTTCAACTTCTGCCCATTTTCCATCTCTCTCTCTGTGTTGAGGCTTATGTTATATTCCCATATGCATTGGCCCTCTGCTGACTTCCCCGGTGGCTCAGATGGTAAAAGCATCTGCCTGAAATGTGGGAAACCATTTGATCCCTGGATTGGGAAGATCCCCTGGAGAAGGAAATGGCAACCCATTCCAGTACTCTTGCTTGGAAGATCCCAGGGACAGAGAAGCCTGGTAGGCTACGGTCCATGGGGTCCCAAGGAGTCGGACACGACCGAGCGACTTTACTTTCAGTTTTCACTTACCCTGCAGTTTAATTATGGAGGAGCCTGGTGGGCTGCAGTCCATGGGGTCGCTAAGAGTCGGGCATGACTGAGCGACTTCACTTTGGCTTTTCACTTTCATGCATTGGAGAAGGAAGTGGCAACCCAGTCCAGTGTTCTTGCCTGGAGAATCCCAGAGACAGTGGGCCTCTGTCTATGGGGTCGCACAGGGTCGGACACGACTGAAGCGACTTAGCAGCAGCAGCAGCAGCAGCAGCAGCAGTTTAATTTGACTATGTGCTGTGCTGTGCTGAGTCACTCAGTCGTGTCCAACTCTTTGTGAGCCCGTAGACTATAGCCTTCCAGGCTTTTCTGTCCATAGGGATTCTCCAGGCAAGAATACTGGAGTGGGTTGCTATGCCCTCCTCCAAGGGATCTTCCCAACCCAGGGATTGAACTCAGATTGCCCACATTGGAGGTGGATTCTTTACCATCTGAGTCACCAGGGAAGCCCAGATAATATGTTCAGTTCAGTTCAGTTCAGTCACTCAGTCGTGTCCGACTCTTTGCAACCCCATGAATCGCAGCACACCAGGCCTCCCTGTTCATCACCATTTCCCGGAGTTCACTCAGACTCACGTCCATGGAGTCCGGATGCCATCCAGCCATCTCATCCTCTGTCGTCCCCTTCTCCTCCTGCCCCCAATCCCTCCCAGCATCAGAGTCTTTTCCAATGAGTCAACTCTTCTCATGAGGTGGCCAAAGTACTGGAGTTTCAGCTTTAGCATCATTTCTTCCAAAGAA
>SJYX01004054.1:499019-567528 GCA_006410675.1 Oreotragus oreotragus
GTGATGCCATCCAGCCATCTCATCCTCAGTCGTCCCCTTCTCCTCCTGCCCCCAATCCCTCCCAGCATCAGAGTCTTTTCCAATGAGTCAACTCTTCTCATGAGGTGGCCAAAGGCCTGGGGTTTCATCTTTAGCATCATTTCTTCCAAAGAAATCCCAGGGCTGATCTCCTTCAGAATGGACTGGTTGGATCTCCTTGCAGTCCAAGGGACTCTCAAGAGTCTTCTCCAACACCACAGTTCAAAAGCATCAATTCTTCGGCACTCAGCTTTCTTCACAGTCCAACTTTCACATCCATACATGACCACAGGAAAAACCATTTGTAATTAAAAATACGCATTAATCTTCATTCATAATTCTATAATTTATATAATCATGAATAAAATGTAGATATTCTTTTCTGAGGAAGTTTTGCTTTTGATTTAACACTTGATATAATACTTGTTATTTTCTTACTTGTCTCCTTTTTCCTGAGGATAATTGAATGTTATTGTTGAGTTGCTAAGTTCAACTCTGCAACCCCATGGACTGTAGCCCACCCGGCTCCCTTGACTATAGTATTTCCCAGGCAAGAATACTGAAGTGGGTTGCCGTTTCCTCCTCCAGGGGGTCTCCCTGACTCTGTACCCGTGACTCGAACGTCTCCTGCATCGGCAGATGGATTCTTTACCACTGCGCTACCCGGGAAAACCTACTGGTATCATACAGTGTTATAAAATTTTTGCCATAGTTTCATCTTAGCACATAATGATCTTTCCCATTATAAAATGTCTGCTGCTGCTGCTAAGTCGCTTCAGTCGTGTCCGACTCTGTGCGACCCCAGAGACGGCAGCCCATCAGGCTCCACTGTCCCTGGGATTCTCCAGGCAAGACCACTGGAGTGGGTTGCCATTTCCTTCTCCAATACATGAAAGTGAAAAGTGGAAGTGAAGTCACTGAGTTCTGTCCAACTCTCAGTGACCTCGTGGACTGCAGCCACCAGGCTCCTCCGTCCATAGGAGTTTCCAGGCAAGAGTACTGGAGTGGGGTGCCATTGCCTTCTTATCCAGTCTGGTAGCCACCAATGGTCTGTGGCTATTTAAACTGATTAAAATGAGTAAAATAAAAATTTGAGTTTTTCAGTTATATTAGTCACATTTTCAGTGTTTTATTAGCCACGTGTGGCTAGTGACTACTATTTTAGATAGCACAGAAATATAGAATATATCAGTAATTGGAGAAAGTTCTGTGGGACAACACTGGTCTGTATAGTTTTTGTTTTAATTTATATCTTTTAAAGCTATTTTTTAAACCACATAGCTGTTTTTATTGAGGCATATTGTATTTATAAATTACACATTTTAAATGTTTTAAGTTAATGATTTTCTTTGAATTAAAAAAATTTTATATGGACATAATTATAGATTCACATGTTGTTGCAAGAAAAAATGCAGAGAGATTCTATGTACCCTTTTTATGGTTTTTCAAATGGTAACACCTTGCAAAATTAAAATACCCATCCGAGAAGTTGATATTGAATCAGTGAAGTTACAGGATATTTTTATCACCAGAAAGGTCTTTCGTATTGCCTTTGTATACCCATACCAACGTATTCTCCCATTTCTATAATTTTGTAATTTAAAGAATTTTTGTAAATGAAATCACGTGTGTATCCCTGTGAGACTGGCTTTTTTCATTTAGCATAACAGTTTGGAGACTCATCCAGGCTTTAGCATGTATCAGTAGTTCATTCCTTCTTATTACTGAGTAGGATGTGGATATACATCCGCATTGTTTCCAGTTTGGGGTTATTATAAATAAAGTTGCTCTAAGTATTAGTGTAAAGAGCCTGTGTAAACGTACGTTTTTCATTTCTCTAGGATAAATACCTAAGAGTACTGTTACTGGACCATATGATAGTTGTGTGTTAAAGTCTGTAAGAAACTGTCAGACTGTTTTCTGCGGTGGCCGTACGTTTTACATTCCAACCAGCTCAGTGGTGTATGAGTAATCTGATCTCTCTGCCTCCTTTGCAGCGTTTGGTGTGGTCACTTTTAAATTTTAGCCCATTTTGATAGGTATGAGATGGTAAGTCATTATGTTGTGAATTTACATTTCCCTAACAGCTAATGATGCTGACGTTGTTTTCATGTGCTTATTTGCCATCTGTACCTTCCTGGGTTAAATATTTCCTTGTGTCTGTGTGAGTTTGCTAGAGCCACCATGACAAAATATCACATATGAAATGTCTTAAATGATGGAAATTTATTTTCTCATTTATTTAGTTCTGGAAGCAAGGAATCCAAGGACAAGGTTGGCAGGTGTGGTTTCTTCTGAGGTGTCACTCTGCTGAGCAGATGGCAGCCCTCTTGCTGTGTCCTCAGCGTGTCTGTTTCTGAGTGTATAGTATCTCTGGTGTCGGCACGTCCAGATTTTCTCCCTGGAGTAGGAAATACCTATCCCAGTCTCCTCCCTGGAGAGTCTCATGGGCAGCGGAGCCTGGCATGTCCATGGGATCATGGACAGAGGAGCCTACAGTCCACGGTGTCAGAGAGTCGGGTACGACTGAGCGACTGAAGGACGCCAGTCACGCTGGATTAGGGCCCGCCTTGATGACGTCATTTTAACTTGACCAGTTCGGGCTTCCGCAGATGGCTCTGGGGGGACACAGTTCAGCCATAACAATGTCCTCTTCCAGTTTTTAAAAAATTGTTTTACTGTTGAGTTTTGAGAAGTTTGTTTTTTTGTTTTTAATATCCTAGGCCCTAGTCTTTTGTTATGGTTTGCAAATATTTTCTCTCAGCCTGTAGCTTGTTTGTGAAAGTTTGATTAAACTTGAAAGTGGAAGTCACTCAGTCGTGTCCGACTCTTTGTGACCCCATGGACTGCAGCCCACCAGGGATTCTCCAGGCAACAATACTGGAGTGGGTTGCCATCCCTTCTCCAGGGGATCTTCCTGACCCAGGGATTGAACCCACGTCTCCTGCATTGCAGGCAAATCCTTTACCATCTGAACCCCCAGGGTAGCTTGTCTATTCATTCTCATAACTGGGTCTTTCTGAGACCATGAAGTGAAAGTGAGAGTGAAGTCGCTCAGTCGTGGCCGACTCTTTGCGACCCCATGGACTGCAGCCCACCAGGCTCCTCCGTCCGTGGGATTTTCCAGGCGAGAGTACTGGAGTGGGGTGCCGGTTCCTTCTCCGGATCTTCCCAAGCCAGGGATCGAACCCAGGTCTCCTGCATCGCAGGCAGACGCTTTACCATCTGAGCCACCGGGGAAGACTCACTGAGACCATATATATATTTAAATTTTGATTAATTTCAGTTTATAAATCTTTCCTTTTATGGATTGTGCTTTTGATGTTAAGTTTAAGTTCTCTTTGCCTAGCAATAGATCCACGAGTTTTTTTTTTTTCTTCTTTTTCTTGTTCAGACAGTTTATGGTTTTACTTGTAACATTTATGTTTAAGTTCAGGATGAATTTTGAGGTTTTTTTGGTATGAAATGTGAAAATTAGGTTGAACATTCCTCCCCGCCCCATAAATGTCCAGCTGCTCTAGCACCATTTATTGAAAAGTTTATCATCCCTCCATTGAATTGCTTTTATGTTATTGTCAGAAATCAGGAGAGCATATTTGTATGTTTTCATTTCTGGGTTCTGGATTCTATTTCATTGATCTGTGTATCTGTCTCTCACCCAGTACTACACAGTCTTGATTGTTGGAGCTACGTACTAGGTCTTGAACAGACTGCTTCTTTGTACAATTCTTTTTTTAATTTTTGAAATTATTTTAGCTGTTTTAGTTGCCTTTCCATGTAAATTTTGTGTATGCACTCAGTTGTGTCCGACTCGCTGCGACCCCATAGACTGTAGCCCGCCAGGCTCCTCTGTCCATGGGATTTTCCTGGCAAGAATACCGGAGTGGGTTGCTATTTCCTCCTCCAGGGGATCTTCCCAACTCAGAGACTCCTGTGTCTCCACTTTACCACTGAGCCACCTGGGAAGCCCTACATATAAGTTTTGTTAATCGAATAGTGTTATATATACATACAGAACATCTTGCTGGGATGTTGATAGGACTTGCCTTAAATTTATCTATCCGTGTGGGGGAAATTGACCTCTTAACTGTTTTTAGTCTTCCAGTCCGTAAATATGGTATGTCTGCCTGTTCGTTTAGACCTTTGATTCTTTCATCAGTGTTGTGTGTTTTTTAGTATAGGAGTACTGCATATGTTTGTTTATGATAATTTGTATCCTCTCATGCCCACTTAAGGCATCTCTCCAGCAGTTCTTTGTTCATACTTCTACCTCATCAGTTTTTGACTCTACCAGATCATTTCTACTAGCAGTCATTTCTCCCATCCCCCAAAAATCTGAAAACCCAAACTGTGTTTCCCTTTGATTCCACTTCTTTCCTGCCTACTGCCCTACTTCTTTGCTGTTCCTTGTATCAAAACTCAAAAGATTTGCCTGTACTTGCTGTTCCTCATTTCTTTCCTTCCATCTTCTCCTTAATCAGTTGTCATCTGGTGTGTGCCCCTACCTTGTCAAAGTAACAGGAAATCTATATTGCTACATCCAGTGGTTGACTTGGTAACTTTTCAGTAGGATCGATATTCTAGATAAATTTTTTTCAGTTTGCTTCAGGGAACTGCAGATGAAAACAAGATACAATTTAGTACCCATCAGATTCCTCCAAAATTAACCTGGTCAGTCTAAGTATAGTATAGTCATATGGTAATTCTGGTCTTAAATTTTTGAGGAATCTCCATACTGTTTTCCGTAAGTGACTGTTTCAGTTTACAGTCCCACCAACAGTGTGCAAGGGTCTCCTTTTTTCACATCGTCTCCGACATTTGTTATATCTTGTCTTTTTAATAGTAGTCATTCTAAGAGAAAATGTAAAGGGAAGAGTATAAAATATATAAATACTGTGATTACAGACTACATAAAGATATATAAATATTTGGGCAAATAAAGATTATATAGCACTATTGAAGGAAATTTACAAAATTAGGTTACATTAAAAGCTGCTCCTGCTGCTGCTGCTAAGTTGCTTCAGTCATGTCTCTGTGTGACCCCATAGACGGCGGCCAGCCAGGCTCCTGTCCCTGGGATTCTCCAGGCTAGAACACTGGAGTGGGTTGCCATTTCCTTCTCCAGTGCATGAAAGTGAAAAGTGAAAGTTAAGTTGCTCAGTTGTGTCCGACTCTTAGCGACCCCATGGACTGCAGCCTACCAGGCTCCTCTGCCCATGGGATTTTCCAGGCAAGAGTACTGGAGTGGGGTGCCATCACCTTCTCTGCATTAAAAGCTAACACATTTTAAAAACACATGAAAAAAAAAAAGAAAGTCAAAGTTGCTCAGTTGTATCTGACTCTTTGCGACCCCATGGACTATACAGTCTATGGGATTCTCAAGGCCAGAATACTGGAGTGGGTAGCCTTTTTCCCTTCTCCAGGGGATCTTCCAATCCCAGGGATTGAACCCAGGTCTCCCACATTGCAGGTGATTCTTTACCAGCTGAGCCAACAAGGGAAGCCAAGAATACTGGAGTAGGTAGCATACTCCTTCTCCAGCAGATCTTCTTGACCCGGGAATTGAACCAGGGTCTCCTGCATTGTAGGCGGATTCTTTACCAGCTGAGCTATGAGGAAAGCCCTAAAACAAAACACATACTCGTCAAGGTCATCAAGAATAAGTAAAGTTTGAGAAATTGTCATACCCAAGAACAGCCTAGGGAGCCGTGACAACTTTAATGTGACACCCTAGATGGAATCCTGAAACAGAAAAAGGACATTACCTAAAAATTAAGACAATCTGAATGAAATATAGACCTCAATTAATGGTAATGTTGATTGAATTAGAACAATTGTACCATAGTAATGTTAGATGTTAATAACAGTGGAAACTGGGTGTGTGGAAGAAATATGGGGACTCTTCATTGGTTTTGTAAATCTTAAACTATCCTAAATAAAAATCCTAAAAATAAAATTACTTGTTTTTTTTTTTTAAGAGAGGGAGAAAAATACACATATAGGCATTTGTTTATCAAATGTCTGTGGAAGGAAAAAAATGCAGATTTATGTATATTGTTATATACATGTGTTTAAATATAGATTAATGCTGGAAGGAAATGAAGTGAAAATCAGCTTTCCATAGAAGCTGATAAATATTCTCCTCGTGTAAAGTCTGTTGGAAGCAAGCAAAGCGAGTTTGAGACAGTGGTGGTTCTGCAGCATAAAGAGAACCTCTGCCTCAAGTTGGTCTGTTTTCAAAAGGGAAAGTCGTTTTCTCTTAACCGGGGGTCAGGGGCCACGGCGGATTCCACTCTGTAAGAGGCCTCTAGCTGAAGAATTGATGTGAGTTCTTTACATTGTACTACCAAATCATTTTTTCCCAGTCTTCTCTTAAAGAGGGTGCATCAAATGGATGAGTGAGAAATTCCGTCTTGAGTGGCACTGTTAATTAGATATATTTTAAAAAGAAAGTTATTTTATAATTTTGTGGTGGCTGTTACTTTTCTTTATCCTCACTGTTCACTCGTTTGTATGCTTGTGCTGTCCTTTCATTGTTTATTCTTTAAAAAAAAAATCCTTATGATATTCCTAGAATTTCGTTCATCACTACCTAGGTTCTAAGAAGGTCTCCATTTGGCTCATCAGTTTTGGTTAGGACTTAAAATAAGTCAGTTATGCATAGAGATGTTCTTTCCTTGGTGCTTCTTGTCGGTAACCCTTGCTATTGTTCTGTACATCTTATAGAATTAAATTTGAGCAGCTCCAGATTATATAATTAAATACAATTGGCTTCTTGATGCAGTTCACCCTGTTACATTGGCTCATCAGTTTTGGTTAGGACTTAAAATAAGTCAGTTATGCATAGAGATGTTCTTTCCTTGGTGCTTCTTGTCGGTAACCCTTGCTATTGTTCTGTACATCTTATAGAATTAAATTTGAGCAGCTCCAGATTATATAATTAAATACAATTGGCTTCTTGATGCAGTTCACCCTGTTACAGTGACACCCGACAGCAGACATGTGCACAGTGCAGCTCATCAGCGTACAGTGAAGCCCTGATGTACGCATGTGGCGAAGCCCTGCTGGCTTCCTAGTGCACCCGTGTATATGAGTTAGTGCCCCAAAGGCAGGCAGGGAACACGTGTCTTGTAGGTCACATATATGTGCCGTGAGAGTTCATTGAATTGATTCTGTGCTCCAGTTCTCTCTCTTTCTTTCTCCCTCTTAGTTTGGAAATACATTGATAGTAATTGAGAATTATAGTGTCTTCTCATACTGTATTTGCCATTGTGTTTTGCCCGCTTTGAATTATCTTCGTATTCTTTGCCCATTTTTCAAATGTGTTGTTACTCATGCTTTTCTCAGAGCTTTTTTTTTTAAACATTAGAACTATTGTCACTGATATTCTTATATTTAAATCTTTAATCTGACTGGAAGTTATCTCATGTAAGGAATGAGATGGAAATCTTAGAGGAGGGGTCCTTAGGCAGACTGAGGCCTGGTCCTGAGACCTGATCGCCACTTATCTAGGAAGCCTGGGAAGTTGATGTGCGGCTTACCTGGTCTTGCATTGATCTCTCAGGAAAGTCCTAGAGCTATTCTGAACAAGTTATTGCTTGGACCTGCTAAGCAGCAAACACATGGTCGTGTGTCCAGGATGGGAGCGTCCAGAAGGGCACAGAGACGCCCTGAGAACAGGAGGGCGCGTGCTTCTCTCACTCGGAGAGTGGTGTAGCCATCGCCCTGTGTGTTCTCAGGGAATACGTTGCTAACCTGGGAAGCTTCCCCCTGGGAGCACGCTGCTCTGAATTCTGCTTTGTGTGGCACTGCCTTTTCAGACAAGTTTCAGCATCATCTGCCATTAAACAAAATATATCCTTGGCTGTATTTGTTGGCATTTTTCTGTCACTCACATCACCGTTTTGTGTTGGAGGTGGTTGAATTTCTTTTTTAAAAATCCTAAATGGCTGGTTTGTCCGCTTATACCATTTACTCAGTCAGGTATTCTAGGGGATCCCAGGTGGCGCAGTAGTCAGTAATCTGCCTGCCCTTGCAGAAGACACGAGAGACGTGGATTCGGTCCCTGGGTTGGGAAGATCCCCTCGAGAAGGAAATTGCAGCCCACTCCAGTGGTCTTGCCCAGAAAATCCCATGGACAGAGGAGCCTAGTGGGATCGCAGAGAGCTGGACATGACTCAGCATGCACACACAGCCATTTACTGAATAACATGCCTTTCCCTCTTGGTCCCAGTTCTCATTCCTCAAGCTTTATCCACTCCCCTGTTACTGCAGCACTCCAGTATTCGTTGGCTTGCTTTCTGACCTGTTGTAATTAACGATAGGCCAAGTTCCTGCCCTTACTGTTCTTTCTGAGCATTCCTGAACTTACTCTTTGCATGTTTGTTCTTTCAGATACACTCTACCACAGAACCAATTCTGGGAGCACCTTTTCTTATAGAGCACGTATAAAAACATCTGTATCTGGTGGGTGATAAAGTACTGTGCCACAGAGGATTCTTTGGTCTGTGCTGCCTCCATCTTTGTTTTAAATGAATTTAATAGGTCTAGCATTTTTTTAAAGTTAACTAGATTGCACACACTTAGTAATTAGTTTGTTAGCTATCCACCCAGGCATGTAGATAAACACATATTATGGAGTCTGTTGTACATTGTCACAAACCTCCATCCATAGTTCTTCAGGCACTCTATCAGATCTGATCTCTTGAATCTGTTTGTCACTTCCACTGTATAATCATAAGGGATTTGATTTAGGTCCTATCTGAATGGTCTGGTGGTTTTTTCTACTTTCTTCAATTTAAGTCTGAATTTGGCAATAAGGATTTCATGATCTGAGCCACAGTCAGCTCCCGGTCTTGTTTTTGCTGACNAGGTATAATCATAAGGGATTTGATTTAGGTCCTATCTGAATGGTCTGGTGGTTTTTTCTACTTTCTTCAATTTAAGTCTGAATTTGGCAATAAGGATTTCATGATCTGAGCCACAGTCAGCTCCCGGTCTTGTTTTTGCTGACTCTATAGGGCTTCTCCATCTTTGGCTGCAAAGAATATAATCAGTCTGATTTCGTTGTTGACTATTTGGTGATGTCCATGTGTAGCGTCTTCTCTTGTGTTCTTGGAAGAGGTTATTTGCTATGACCAGTGCATTCTCTGGGCAAAAGTCTGTTAGCCTTTGACCTGCTTTGTTTTGTACTCCAGGGCCAAATTTGCCTGTTACTCCAGATATCTCTTGACTTCCTACTTTTGCATTTCAGTCTGCTATAATGAAAAGGACATCTTTTGGGGGGTGTTAGTTCTAGAAGATCTTGTACGTCTTCATAGAACTGTTCAGTTTCAGCTCCTTCAGCATTACTGGTCGGGGCATAGGCTTGAATTGCTGTCATAGTGAATGGTTTGCCTTGGAAACGAACAGAGATCATTCTGTCGTTTTTGAGACTGCGTCCAAGTTCTGCATTTTGGACTCTTTTGTTGACTATGAAGAATTGAACATGGAACTATAGATTGGTTCCAGGTTGGGAAAGGAGTACATCAAGGCTGTGTATTGTCACCATGCTTATTTAACTTATATGCAGAGTACATCATGAGAAACACTGAGGTGGAAGAAGTACAAGCTGGAATCAAGATTACCAGGAGAAATATCAATAACCTCAGATATGAAGATGATACCACCCTTATGGCAGAAAGTGAAGAAGAACTAAAGAGCCTCTTGATGAAAGTGAAAGAGGAGAGTGAAAAAGCTGGCTTAAAACTCAACATTCAGAAAACTAATATCATGGCATCTGGTCCTATCACTTCATGGCAGATAGATGGGGAAAAAATGGAAACAGTGAGAGGCATTATTTTGGGGGCTCCAAAATCACTGCAGATGGTGACTGCAGGCATGAAATTAAAAGATGCTTGCTCCTTGAAAGAAAAGCTATGACCAACCTAGACAGCATATTCAAAAGCAGAGACATTACTTTGACAACAAAGGTCCATCTAGTCAAAGCTATGTTTTTCCAGTAGTTATATATGGATGTGAGAGTTGTTGGACTATAAAGAAATCTGAGCACTGAAGAATTGATACTTTTGAACTGTGGTATTGGAGAAGACTCTTGAGAGTCCCTTGGACTGCAAGGAGATCCAACCAGTCAATCCTAAAGGAAATCAGTCCTGAATATTCATTGGAAGGACTGATGTTGAAGCTGAAACTCCAGTACTTTGGCCACCTGATGTGTAGAACTGACTCCTTGGAAAAGACCCTGATCCTGGGAAAGATAGAAGGCAGGAGGAGAAGGGGATGACAGAAGATGAGATGGTTGGATGGCATCACCGACTCAATGGACATGAATTTGAGTAAACTCTGGGAATTGGTGATGGACAGGGAAGCCTGGTGTGCTGCAGTCCATGGGGTTGCAGAGAGTCGGACACAACTGACCGACTGAACTGAACTGGACAGATGGAGCCCGCTGGGGCTTCCCATGTGGCAAGAAGTCACTTGCCACTGCAGGATACTCCAGTTCATTCCCTGGGTCAGGAAGATCCCTTGGAGAAGGAAATGGCAACCCATTCCAGTATTCTTGCCTGGATAATCCCATGGACAGAGGCGCCTGGTGGATTATAATCCACAGGGTTGCAAAGAGTCAGACACAGCTGAGCATGCACACATGGAGTCCTGTCATCTTGATGTGCAAGCCAGTGTTTGCCTGTGCCTGCATATGAGTTTGTGTTTTATCTTACTGATTTCTCTTAGCAGCAGTGTATGGCAGCTGAGCTTGTCACAGTTCTCATTCCTGTCAGCTATTTCAGCAGCAAGGTTTGGAGATACTTTCTCTCCTGCCAGTTCTGTTCAGCAATCCTAGGACTATAAAAAACCTTTGTCAATTTAGATACCTTTAAGACTCTTTTTAGTGTCTATAATTGCTTTATTCCAATATATAAAATAATTTCATTGTGTGTTAGCCTTAGAAGGGATCTTGGAGGACTTCTGATCTAGTAGTTTTTCAAGTTTTTTTAAAAGCAGCTGAATCTTTTTTTTTTTAATTAAAGACATACTATGTAAATTCCCATATATCTAAAAAGAGGCTAAGTAATAAAGTGCTTTGTTTAAGAAGGGAGTGAGTTAAGTGGAGTTGAACCCATCATGCTCTTTGGTGCCCTGGTGTGGTCCTTGAGGGACCTCAGTGAAACTCTCAGCTCATCTTATTCACTTCCTCTTTCTGCTAATAAGGGACCTGAATCCTGCTGTAGTTAATTGCCTTGCTGGGTTATAGCCTAGATAGGAGAGTGGCAGAATTTCAATTCAATAGTCTCCCAGTCAAGGACTTTTTTGTTATACTGTGCTGCTTCTAATGGAATAAGTGTGTTCTTAAAAGTTGCAATGACCTACATGTGTATTTTGAAATCAGTATTACTTTACTTGGCAGATAAACCAATTAAATTCCTTCTTGATTTTCATTCAAATCAAGGAAAAATTGTAAGATTTTAAAGTGTTATTAAATATTGGTATGTTGAAAATTTATCTGATGTATAATAGCAAGTTTATAATTAAAAATTAATATTATGTATACATTTATAATCAACATTGCCAGGAGAAATATCAATAACCTCAGATATGCAGATGACACCACCCTTATGGCAGAAGGTGAAGAGGAACTAAAAAGCGTCTTGATGAAACTGAAAGAGGAGAGTGAAAAAGTTGGCTTAAAGCTCAACATTCAGAAAACGAAGATCATGGCATCCGGTCCCATACTTCATGGGAAATAGATGGGGAAACAGTGGAAACAGTGTCAGACTTTATTTTTTGGGGCTCCAAAATCACTGCAGTTGGTGACTGCAGCCATGAAATTAAAAAGATGCTTACTCCTTGGAAGAAAAGTTATGACCAACCTAGATAGCATATTCAAAAGCAGAGACATTACTTTGCCGACTAAGGTCCGTCTAGTCAAGGCTATGGTTTTTCCTGTGGTCATGTATGGATGTGAAAGTTGGACTGTGAAGAAAGCTGAGCGCCGAAGAATCGATGCTTTTGAACTGTGGTGTTGGAGGAGACTCTTGAGAGTCCCTTGGACTGAAAGGAGATTCAACCAGTTCATTCTGAAGGAGATCAGCCCTGGGATTTCTTTGGAAGGAATGATGCTAAAGCTGAATCTCCAGTACTTTGGCCACCTCATGAGAAGAGTTGACTCATTGGAAAAGACTCTGATGCTGGGAGAGATTGGGGGCAGGAGGAAAAAAGGGAATGACCGAGGATGAGATGGCTGGATGGCATCACGGACTCGTTTGATTCGAGTCTGAGTGAACTCCGGGAGTTGGTGATGGACAGGGAGGCCTGGCGTGCTGCGATTCACGGGGTTGCAAAGAGTCAAACATGACTGAGCAACTGAACTGAACTGACTCCCAGGACAGGTCTCCATCCCTAAATCTTTTGTCTCTTTTTATCTTTTACATTTTGTCCTACCTCCTTTCAAAGACAATGAGCTGCCTTTCTGGGTGCCTGATGTTCTCTGCCAGCATTTACAATTTGTTGTGGAATTTCCTCTGCGTTCAAATGTTCTTTCAATGAATTTGTCAAGGAGAAAGTGGTCTCCGCCTCCTTTTCCTCTGCCGTCTTAGGACTGCCCCTCCCATATTAAGATCTACCACAAGGCCACCCATCTATATTATCCCTTCCTCTCTCTCAGGTACTAATTTTATAGCTAGTTTTAGTACTGTGCATAGATTTATCTTTGGAGTGTTAACTGATCACTATTTATAAGGCTAGGGCTTCCCTGATAGCTTAGTTAATGTGCAAATACTATTTTCTTAGGAATTAACTTATCTTATAGAACACCAAAAATATAACAGATGAGATGGCAATTTTTTTAACCCACTATTTAATCCTCCACACTTATGCTAGTCTCTTTTTCAATGAATGTACTGAAATTAGCCAATTCTTGATATAGTAATTTTCTATGGACAAAAGAAATTCATTCACAAAACAAGACATTACTTGATAATGAATACATATATTTATGAAATATATTACATAATAAGAGTTAAGATCTACATTTTAGAAATGAAGAGTTAGAAATGATGTAAAATATAGTACATTAATTGTGGAATATAGAATTTGAGTATAAGAGGAGTTAGCAAGGTGTATATATTGAGGTTGGAGTCCTTGTTCTCCGAGAATGTTTTATGTGAGAAGTGGAGCTTAAACTGATTCTTGAAGGAAGGGTAGAATATATGTACAAAAAGTAGCATATAGAACAGGAAAACAGGAATTTGAAAGCATAAGTAAAAGTGTAGAGGCAGGAATGAATATCATTTATTTCATATAGTGAGGACATCTTTTAAAATAATAAGACCTGTTTTTATGTGAATGGAGGAAATTACATTTGATGAAGGAGTGATCATGAATTATAGCTTCTCATAATAATATCTGTATTCACTTTTTAATTCTTAAAAATGATGGACAATAATTACAATATACAGGAAACCAATTCACCACTAAAAAGTTATAGCCATACATTGTCAGTGTCTGCCAAGTCACATTAGGACTCAGACTGACTAGGAATTTGCATTATAAACATATTTATGTGTTAGTTGCTCAATCGTGTCCAACTCTTTGTGATCCTATGGACTGTAGCCAGCCAGGATTCTCTGTCCATGGAATTTTTCAGTAAGAATACTGGAGTGGGTTGCCATTCCCTTCTCTAGGGGATATTCTAAATACAGGAAGAGAAACATGGTCTCCTGCATTGGAGGCAGATTCTTTACCATCTGAGCCACTAAGGAAGCCCATTGTGCCCCATTTAGGACATCCACGTTTTCATTGCCTTGTCCCACACCTATCCACTTTATCTGAATTTCTCTCTATCTCTCTCTCTCTCTCTCTTTTTTTTTTTTTTTTTCATTTCTGTACTAAATTGCAAGGGGATCTAAGACATAGTTTACCTTGTGTCTGCATTTTTGCATCTACAAGATGTTACAGAGATAAGAAATAACTCTAAAATGAACTATGCCTTGAGAACAAAATTGAAGTTTTATTTCTAATGATTGCAACAGATGTGTATTAGATAGATAACAAAGAGAGCTACACAGTGCTTTTACCTGTCTCTTATACACATCTAGATGTGTATAAGAGACAGGTTGCATGCATTTCCCAGGTCTAAGCATTTCAGGTTCAGGTTCTTGGGTACTCCCCAAAGGCGCAGACTTGGTTGGGCCTGTGTTTTGTGCCCTTCCCAGGTCCGAGCAGCTCAGGTGACCAGGTGCTTGGCGAGCACACTCTCCCGAGGTGGCAGGTGCATCTTATCACCTCCCTAGTTCCAGCCACTTGGTTTCCTGGGTGACAGTGGTTGCGTCTTCTNAAAAAAAAAAAAAAAAAAAAGTGAATAGGAATAAAACTCCAAGATAATACAAGAGTAGGTTACTTAAAAATACTAAATTTCTTCTTGTCTACACAGAACACATTCTAGGGAATCTGAGGAAGTTTTGTAGAGGCTTACATTTCATTCATTCACTCCTATGGAATCATCCAAATGTGGGGAACTTCTGCAATTTTGGACAGAGACATGTACTGTATTATTTTTTTAAGGACAATGGATCATATTTGAGAAAACGTAGACTGGTAAATTTTACATTAACTTCCCAATAGAATTATTAAACCCTTTAACCAACAATTTGTGAGTGCTTAGATTAAAAGAATTCACTAGGAGTGAGTTAGCTGTTACTAGTCATGGCATACAAAATTTCCCTAACTTTCCCCATCTCCTTATTTTTTGAGGGAGGGCATTAAATATTATACCAGTGTCTGAAGGCAATAGTATAGTATTCAAATAGTATACTATTAGAATTTCATCAAAACATGTAGCAACTCATTCCTTATTTTTCAGAAAATGTCTTTCTGAAATTCACTAATTATTCTTTAGTGGTCAAATCCAGTGGTGGTTCCTCAGTCCCCAAAATAATCATTGTTTTTATGCTGAATATAATGTTTGTTTTTATTTTTCATTTTCTTTGGTTTTAGTGTCTCTGTTAGAGATTTAATATTCTTTTTAACTCCTCTTTGCTTCTTTTCTTTTCTTTTTTTCTTCTTTTTCCTTCTTCTTTTCTATCTTGTTCTGGAATATAGGTTTCATTCAGGTTTTATCTTTGATCCCTGAAGAAATCACTTCTTGCAATGTTGCAAGTCTCCACATTCTTTTTTGGAAGGCGATATTTACTTTCCATAACGTTTAAAAAGCAACCATTTTCTGCATGATTATGCACCCACACCTAACCTCTCTCACTGTTGTTGACTGTTAAAGGAAAGACACATGATTCAGATTCTTCCTCTAGAAACTTACAACAGAGAAGAAAGAAAGGGGAGAGGGAAAGCCAAAAGGAGCAAGAGTAAGGAAGAGAGATGGGAAATAAATTTTGTCATACTTTATAGCCATGAATTGTTTATGTAGACCAAACAAAATGAGTTAATTTTGAGAAATAAAAGAAGAATGATGCAGGAATGTAAAAAGAGGATAAGAAAGTGCCCTCATGGTGTTTAAGTCCCTTGTTCTAATAGAAGGTTCTATTTTACTCTTGCCCTTTGGGTCTCTGACACATCTCTCTTTTCATTAAGATATTTGGATAGGTTTCTTTTGCTTGTAATCAAAAGATAACTCATTAAGACAACTGTTTTCTTTCTCTGTAGTTTTCTAGTTGATTTTAGTTATTACTTTTCAAGACTTGCTCTTACTACTAAGTTCCTACTGATATTTCCGTCACCCTGTCACATTTCTAACTGAATATTAAAAGCTGAAACTCATTTTTTTTTGTACATCAGAACCCTCATGATTTTATTTTTCTTCCAATAAACAAATATTTAACTAATTCTTTAATTTAAAAGACTGGAAATATCTTTGACTCCTTTATTTTAATGTCACCCATAACCAATTGATTATCAAATTATCCTAATTTTAAGAATAAAATTATTGTCTTAATTTTATTATGAGAATAGAAGTATTTCCATGGATTTTTCTTTTTCAAAACACTCATTCCTCAAAACTTGCCTGGAGTAGTTCTAACATTTCTTGATTGAATTCTCAACACTCCTACCTTCAAATCATAGTGAATTCATATATCACCATTATAATCTATCCTACATTCAGATATCAATAAGATCATCAAGGCTTTACAACTTAGAGAGAGAGAAAGGTAACTTAGAGTATTTCTAATTCTTTAGTATAAAATGATTTTATTTAAATCTATTACAAATGTGTAGACTACATGTAACAAAATGACTAATACTGTTCCAGAATTACACACAATTTCTAAATGGTTTTAATCTAGTAAACATACTTTTAGTGTCCAGCCTAATTTCTAGGCTTCAGTTTTGATTCAAAACAATGACTTTAATGAGGAATAGCATGTTATGCCATCACTAAGATACTAGCCATTAGCTATTTCAATAAAATAATCATACGTTAGTGCTCAAATAAAAATTAACACAATTATTCTAACATTATATAAGCATTTAAAGATAATACAGAAAACTCAGCAATCTAAACTGAGATATATGTGGTCTAGAGAAAAATCAATATTGCAATTTACTGTATTTAAATAATAGCCATACAAAATATTACTAAATAAGTGATTTATTTAGTTATGGATATAAAATCTGCTGTTCAACCCAAATATGACATTTAGTGTCCCAGGTTTCCCATCACATTTTTCAAGGGTATGTTTAAAGAAAAATATGAGTTTAAAACTGAGGCATTGCTTTGAACTGTTGTTAGATTTTATCTTAAATAAGACACCTTTATTTCAGTTTGTACTATATATTAAGAAGCTCCATTTTGCAATCTGAATTGCATAGATCAAATCCTGGTTTTTCAATTTACCTGATTTCAACACCTGAACAATTTGATTGCATTCACTGAACATTCAGTTGTTGTGACATTTATATGTGATTATGTATAAAAAGATATTAACATATGGAATGGCATATAATAAACACTCAATAAATTTTATCTTATTATTGTTATTATCATCATTATTATTTAAATAATGTCTTTAGAAAATGAAAAACCATGTAAAGACAAGTCCCAACTAAAATGTTTCTTTGGATATGAACTCTATTTTATTTTTATGGTGTCATTCAGATATGTATTCTAACACAAAGTAAACATACAATTTAATGTGAAGCATCCAGTAAGTATATGTATTTTTCTTTCTTCATATTTAATTAAAATCCAAAGTATATAAATGATATCATTAAAGAATTTCAACTCAATATCCAAAGAAAGAAAAATTGCAAAAACTGTGTCCCATAGAAGCTTATATAATGTCTCAAATGTAAAAATTACTTGCTTTTACTATCAGTGAAGAAATTAAAGAATAAGGTTCTATATATTTTTTTTTTGGAAAACATCTAAGCTACTTTTTCTTGAAGCTGTTTGATTTTAATTAAAAAAATGCAAGGATTTATTCAAACTCTTGTGTAACAGCTACAAAATCTTCATCAAAAATAACTCAAGAAACAGTTATTGAAGCTTATGTTTGTTTATCCCTTAGGGTAATCTAAAGAAATATGTTGGACATGTTAGAAATATGTAAGAAAATTTAAAACATGTTATGTTTCTATAACATACAACAAGGGTCCCAAGTTGAAGGCCCTGAGATGGTACCTTTTATAAAATTGAGATTGTTTTCATTTTTTTAATGTCAAGGTTATTGAAGTATAGTAGATTTACAAACACATTAGTTTCTACTATTTCAGCAAAGTGACTCAGTTATACACATAAATATATGCATTATTTTTCATGTTATTTTCTGTTATGCTTTAACACAGGGTATTGAATAATCCCCTGTGCTATGCAGTAGGATCCTGCTGTTCACTTATTCTATATATACTAGTGTGCATCTGCTAATCCCAAAGTCCCAATCAATGCCTCTCCCACCTCCCCCGCTAGCAACCACAAGTCTGTTCTCTGTGTCTGTGAGTCTGTTTCTATTTCATAAGTAAATTCATTTGTGTCACATTGTAGATTCACATATAAGTGATATCATATGCTGTTTGCCTCTCTCTTTCTGACATACTTCAGTTAGTATGATAATATCTAGGACTATCCATGCTGCTGGAAATGGCATTATTTCTTTTACTATGGTTGAGGATTATTCAACTTTGTGTCTATGTCTTGAACTATTGTAAATAATGCTATAATGAATACTGGGGTGCATGTATCTTGTGGAATTAAAGTTTTCTCCAAGTATATGTCCAGGAGTGGGATTGCAGCATCATATAGCAACTCTATTTTTAGTTTTTTGAAGAACCCCCATACTGTTCTCCATAGTCAATGCACCAATTTACATTTCCATCTCCAGTGCAAGTGGATTCCCTTTTCTCTGCACCTTTCCCAGCTTTTGTGATTTGTGGACATTGACAACCCACTCCAGTGTTCTTGCCTGGAGAATCCCAGGGACGTTGGAGCCTGGTGGGCTGCCGTCTATGGGGTCGCACAGAGTCGGACACGACTGAAGTGACTTAGCAGCATTCTGACTGGTGTGAGATGGTACCTCATTGTAGTTTTGATTTGCATTTCCCTAATAATTAGCAATGATGAGCATTAAGATTGTTTCCTTAATCCATTTCTAGTTTATCTCACTTTATGAAAATTGCTGAAGTCATCACTATATATGATAAATCACTAATGTTTTTAAAGATATAATTATTAATGCATTTTTTTCTCTAGCTGACAATAATTATAATTGCAAATATGTTTCCTATATGTCAGGCATTACACTAAACATTCGTTATGTGTTTTCTAATTTAGTCCTCCTAAAACTATTTGAGGTAGGTGCTTTTATTATCCTCATTTATAAAAGTGAGGAAAATAAAACAAAGGGTTAAGAACCATGTTTAAGCTAACATGTCATTAAGAGGCAGAGGAACAATTCCAAATCTGACATACTGACTACTGAGTTCAAGCTCTTAATTTTTAAAAAGTCTAAAGATGTCAGGTTAATCAATACAAGAATTCATGGAATCCTATTCATTTGTTTAAGTGTATTTATCTAGGTTCCATCCACCCAGGTAGGGCTGAGGATGGGAATGGCACTAAAGGAAAATAGTGATGAGCTGTTATCAGGGGAGAAAAATGAATCGGACTCACCTTCTTGGGAATATTGGTGAAGAAAATATTCTCCCAGTACACTTTTAGTGTTTTTCATTCATATTATTCTTTCTTTTGGTTTTTTCATTCACTCACCTCATGTTAACCTCACTTATTTCTTCATGGGAAAGTGAGAAGGTAATTAGTTTTTCAATAAGATGAATAATGTTCTAGGAAAGCTTTAGGCGTTAACTAATTTAAAATGTTTTACTCAGAAGAGAGTAGCAGGGTTAGAAAGTATATTCATGAAATTTTATTATAAGTCAGTGGGTCAAAATACAGATAATTTTACTTGTTTTTAAACTGAAGCTTTATTTGACCTCGTTTCTGGCTTTTACTTCTCATTGTACACGGGTTTTGACTATATTTGCTTTGTGGAGTTTCTCGGTATTTTGCTTTTGTTGTTCAGCCTCCCAGTCTGACATTTTGCTACTCCATGGACTGCAGCATGCCAAGCCTCCCTGTCCCTCACCATCCCCTAGAGTTTGCCCAAGTTCATGTTCACTGCATCAGTGATGCCATCCAGCTATCTCATCCTCTTATGTCCTCTTCTCCTTCTGTTCTTGATCTTTCCCAGCATCAGGGACTTTTCCAATGAGTCATCTGTTCACAACAGATGGCCAAAATACTGCAGCTTCAGCATCAGTCCTTCCAGTGAGTATTCAGGGTTGATTTCCCTTAAGATTGATTGGCTTGATCTTGCTGTCCAGGTGACTTTTAGGATTCTTCTCCAGCACCACAGTTCAAAGGCATTAGTTCTTTGGTGTTCTGCCTTTCCTTATGGTCCAGTTTTCACAACCATGTGTTACCATTGGGAAGATCATAGCCTTAACTACATGGACTTTTGTCAACAAAGAACTTGCTCTGCTTTTCAACATACTGTATAGGTTTGTCATCACTTTCCTGCCAAGAAGCAATTGTTTTCTGATTTTGGAGTCCAAGAAGAGGAAATCTGCATTCTCAGTATTTACTATTTTATAATAGCCCCTTTTCAGGTTGCACATTACAAACTAGTATGGTTCAGGATGGACAGAAAATTTTATTTTCAAATTTAAAAGAATGTTATTTTTACCTGATTTAATGAAGCTTTTTTATCCCCCTCTCCTTTCTTCTTAAAATTCAAATACGGTCTTGAGGTTTCTTGTGTACATGTGGATAAACTTAACTCATTTGTCACCAAAACATGGTACAACTTTGTACAGCAATTACTTTGTACGCCATTACTTTAAGTTTATAGCCTCATCTTCATCATAAATAAATGATTGTAATACTTTTTATTCTATCTAAATACGTCTCATCCGAGAGGCAAGATCTTCTGGGACTCCATTCAGTTGGCTCATGTCATCCTATTTTGTTAGTAAAATTGGTGTTTACTTATTCTAGAGCTGTTGTATGGTGGTTTAGAAAGTCTGTAATTAAAACCCCAAGGCTTGTGGCTTCTTACAGGTTTCTAAACAGAAACAATCTGTAATAAGGAGAAGTACAGTGATCAATGTATAACAGACATTTCGGGGCATTTTCAGAACAAGTGCTATAAGGCTAACAGCTAAATTACACTAAAAATACATTCAAGTATATTTTTCAAATCAGATAGAGTGATTATTATAGGATTTTAATGGAAAAAAATCCTTTCACTTGACAGCATAGTGTAACATATTTATCAGGAGCAAAGTAAGGCTTTGGAGGTTATCAGAATACCTGGGTTTTAGTATCTCCTCTTCTACTTATCTCATACCAGTAAAATAGGGATAAAAATATCAGTATTACCTATGTTATAGAGTTACAAAAATCAAAAGAGTATATGAAAGTATCTTTAAAATGACCAATTAATATCCAGATATACATTTTATTAATTATATAAGGTAATTTTTTATTTTTTTATTTTAAAATTTTGCTAGAGTCTGATTTAAAATGTTGTGTTAATTTCTGATGTACAGTAAAATGAATCAACTATACATATATCCACTCTTTTATATTATTTTCTCATATAGGTTATTACAGAGTATTGAGTAGAGTTCCATGTGATCTACAATGGTGCTATAAAATTGTGGTTTAGTCTCTAAGTCATGTCCAACTCTTTGTGACCCCATGGACAGTAGCCCACTTTCCAGGCAAGAATATTAGAGTCAATTACCATTTCCTTCTCCAGAGGCCCTTCCCCACCCAGAAATTGAACCTGGGTCTCCTGCATTGCAGGAAGATTCTTTACAAACTGAGCCTCCAGGGAAGCTATGCTATACAATAGGTCCTTATTAATTACTTATTTTATATACAGTAGTGTGTGTACGGGCTTCCCAGGTGGTGCTAGTAGTAAAGAACCCATCTGCAAATGCAAGAGACATAAGAGACCTGGGTTCGATCCCTGGGTTGGGAAGATCCTCTGAAAGAGGGTACAGCAACTCACTCCAGTATTCTTGCCTGGAGAATCCTGTGTACAGAGGAGCCTGGTGGGCTATGCTTCATATGGTGACAAAGAGATGGACATGACTGAAGAGACTTAGCACACACACATATAATAGTGTGTATATGTAAAGGGCTTCCCAAGTGGCACTAGTGGTAAAGAATCCACCTGCCAATGCAGGAGACGCAACACACTCAGGTTCGATCCTTGGGGTGGGAAGATCCCATGGAATAGGAAATGGAAATCTGCTCCAGTATTCTTGCCTGGAAAATTCCATAGACAGAGGAACCTGGCAGGCTATCGTCCATGGAGCCACAAAGAGTCAGACATGACTGACTGACTGAGCACACACATATGTAAAACTCAGTCTTCCAATTTATCTCCCCTCTTTCCCCTCTGGTAACTATAAGATTGTTTTCCATCTGTGACTCTACTTTTGTTTTATAAATAAATTCATTTGTACCATTTTTTAAGATTCCACATATAAGTGATCATATGTCTTTGTCTGACATACTTCATCCAGTATGAAAGTTCTTTGTTGCTGTTTAGTTGCTAAGTCATGTCCGACTCTTTTGCAACCCCATGGACTATAGCCAGCTAAGCTCCTCTGTCCATGAGAATTTCCCTGCCAAGAATTTCCTCCTCTTGAGGATCTTCCCTGACCCAGAGATTGAACCTGCATCTCCTGCATTGGCAGGCAGATTCTTTACTACCGAGCTACCAGGGAAGCCTATGACAATCTCTAGGGTTATCCATGTTCCTGCATTATTTGNAGCCTGGTGGGCTGCCGTCTATGGGGTCGCACAGAGTCGGACACGACTGAAGTGACTTAGCAGCATTCTGACTGGTGTGAGATGGTACCTCATTGTAGTTTTGATTTGCATTTCCCTAATAATTAGCAATGATGAGCATTAAGATTGTTTCCTTAATCCATTTCTAGTTTATCTCACTTTATGAAAATTGCTGAAGTCATCACTATATATGATAAATCACTAATGTTTTTAAAGATATAATTATTAATGAATTTTTTTTCTCTAGCTGACAATAATTATAATTGCAAATATGTTTCCTATATGTCAGGCATTACACTAAACATTCGTTATGTGTTTTCTAATTTAGTCCTCCTAAAACTATTTGAGGTAGGTGCTTTTATTATCCTCATTTATAAAAGTGAGGAAAATAAAACAAAGGGTTAAGAACCATATTTAAGCTAACATGTCATTAAGAGGCAGAGGAACAATTCCAAATCTGACATACTGACTACTGAGTTCAAGCTCTTAATTTTTAAAAAGTCTAAAGATGTCAGGTTAATCAATACAAGAATTCATGGAATCCTATTCATTTGTTTAAGTGTATTTATCTAGGTTCCATCCACCCAGGTAGGGCTGAGGATGGGAATGGCACTAAAGGAAAATAGTGATGAGCTGTTATCAGGGGAGAAAAATGAATCGGACTCACCTTCTTGGGAATATTGGTGAAGAAAATATTCTCCCAGTACACTTTTAGTGTTTTTCATTCATATTATTCTTTCTTTTGGTTTTTTCATTCACTCACCTCATGTTAACCTCACTTATTTCTTCATGGGAAAGTGAGAAGGTAATTAGTTTTTCAATAAGATGAATAATGTTCTAGGAAAGCTTTAGGCGTTAACTAATTTAAAATGTTTTACTCAGAAGAGAGTAGCAGGGTTAGAAAGTATATTCATGAAATTTTATTATAAGTCAGTGGGTCAAAATACAGATAATTTTACTTGTTTTTAAACTGAAGCTTTATTTGACCTCGTTTCTGGCTTTTACTTCTCATTGTACACGGGTTTTGACTATATTTGCTTTGTGGAGTTTCTCGGTATTTTGCTTTTGTTGTTCAGCCTCCCAGTCTGACATTTTGCTACTCCATGGACTGCAGCATGCCAAGCCTCCCTGTCCCTCACCATCCCCTAGAGTTTGCCCAAGTTCATGTTCACTGCATCAGTGATGCCATCCAGCTATCTCATCCTCTTATGTCCTCTTCTCCTTCTGTTCTTGATCTTTCCCAGCATCAGGGACTTTTCCAATGAGTCATCTGTTCACAACAGATGGCCAAAATACTGCAGCTTCAGCATCAGTCCTTCCAGTGAGTATTCAGGGTTGATTTCCCTTAAGATTGATTGGCTTGATCTTGCTGTCCAGGTGACTTTTAGGATTCTTCTCCAGCACCACAGTTCAAAGGCATTAGTTCTTTGGTGTTCTGCCTTTCCTTATGGTCCAGTTTTCACAACCATGTGTTACCATTGGGAAGATCATAGCCTTAACTACATGGACTTTTGTCAACAAAGAACTTGCTCTGCTTTTCAACATACTGTATAGGTTTGTCATCACTTTCCTGCCAAGAAGCAATTGTTTTCTGATTTTGGAGCCCAGGAAGAGGAAATCTGCATTCTCAGTATTTACTATTTTATAATCGCCCCTTTTCAGGTTGCACATTACAAACTAGTATGGTTCAGGATGGACAGAAAATTTTATTTTCAAATTTAAAAGAATGTTATTTTTACCTGATTTAATGAAGCTTTTTTATCCTCCTCTCCTTTCTTCTTAAAATTCAAATACGGTCTTGAGGTTTCTTGTGTACATGTGGATAAACTTAACTCATTTGTCACCAAAACATGGTACAACTTTGTACAGCAATTACTTTGTACGCCATTACTTTAAGTTTATAGCCTCATCTTCATCATAAATAAATGATTGTAATACTTTTTATTCTATCTAAATACGTCTCATCCGAGAGGCAAGATCTTCTGGGACTCCATTCAGTTGGCTCATGTCATCCTATTTTGTTAGTAAAATTGGTGTTTACTTATTCTAGAGCTGTTGTATGGTGGTTTAGAAAGTCTGTAATTAAAACCCCAAGGCTTGTGGCTTCTTACAGGTTTCTAAACAGAAACAATCTGTAATAAGGAGAAGTACAGTGATCAATGTATAACAGACATTTCGGGGCATTTTCAGAACAAGTGCTATAAGGCTAACAGCTAAATTACACTAAAAATACATTCAAGTATATTTTTCAAATCAGATAGAGTGATTATTATAGGATTTTAATGGAAAAAAATCCTTTCACTTGACAGCATAGTGTAACATATTTATCAGGAGCAAAGTAAGGCTTTGGAGGTTATCAGAATACCTGGGTTTTAGTATCTCCTCTTCTACTTATCTCATACCAGTAAAATAGGGATAAAAATATCAGTATTACCTATGTTATAGAGTTACAAAAATCAAAAGAGTATATGAAAGTATCTTTAAAATGACCAATTAATATCCAGATATACATTTTATTAATTATATAAGGTAATTTTTTATTTTTTTATTTTAAAATTTTGCTAGAGTCTGATTTAAAATGTTATGTTAATTTCTGATGTACAGTAAAATGAATCAACTATACATATATCCACTCTTTTATATTATTTTCTCATATAGGTTATTACAGAGTATTGAGTAGAGTTCCATGTGATCTACAATGGTGCTATAAAATTGTGGTTTAGTCTCTAAGTCATGTCCAACTCTTTGTGACCCCATGGACAGTAGCCCACTTTCCAGGCAAAAATATTAGAGTCAATTACCATTTCCTTCTCCAGAGGCCCTTCCCCACCCAGAAATTGAACCTGGGTCTCCTGCATTGCAGGAAGATTCTTTACAAACTGAGCCTCCAGGGAAGCTATGCTATACAATAGGTCCTTATTAATTACTTATTTTATATACAGTAGTGTGTGTACGGGCTTCCCAGGTGGTGCTAGTAGTAAAGAACCCATCTGCAAATGCAAGAGACATAAGAGACCTGGGTTCGATCCCTGGGTTGGGAAGATCCTCTGAAAGAGGGTACAGCAACTCACTCCAGTATTCTTGCCTGGAGAATCCTGTGTACAGAGGAGCCTGGTGGGCTATGCTTCATATGGTGACAAAGAGATGGACATGACTGAAGAGACTTAGCACACACACATATAATAGTGTGTATATGTAAAGGGCTTCCCAAGTGGCACTAGTGGTAAAGAATCCACCTGCCAATGCAGGAGACGCAACACACTCAGGTTCGATCCTTGGGGTGGGAAGATCCCATGGAATAGGAAATGGAAATCTGCTCCAGTATTCTTGCCTGGAAAATTCCATAGACAGAGGAACCTGGCAGGCTATCGTCCATGGAGCCACAAAGAGTCAGACATGACTGACTGACTGAGCACACACATATGTAAAACTCAGTCTTCCAATTTATCTCCCCTCTTTCCCCTCTGGTAACTATAAGATTGTTTTCCATCTGTGACTCTACTTTTGTTTTATAAATAAATTCATTTGTACCATTTTTTAAGATTCCACATATAAGTGATCATATGTCTTTGTCTGACATACTTCATCCAGTATGAAAGTTCTTTGTTGCTGTTTAGTTGCTAAGTCATGTCCGACTCTTTTGCAACCCCATGGACTATAGCCAGCTAAGCTCCTCTGTCCATGAGAATTTCCCTGCCAAGAATTTCCTCCTCTTGAGGATCTTCCCTGACCCAGAGATTGAACCTGCATCTCCTGCATTGGCAGGCAGATTCTTTACTACCGAGCTACCAGGGAAGCCTATGACAATCTCTAGGGTTATCCATGTTCCTGCATTATTTGGTTCTTCGTTAAGGTTGAGTAATATTTCATTGTATATAACTGCTACATCTCCCTTATCATTCCTCTGTTAATGGACTTCAGATTGTTTCCATGCCCTGACTGTTATAAATAGCGCTCCAGTGAACATTGTTGTGTATGTATCTTTTCAAATTATGGTTTTCCCCAGGTATATGCCCAGGAGTGGGATGGACATGATAGCTCTATTTCTAGCTTTTTAAGGAACTTCCCTACTGTTCTTCATAAGTACAAACTGAAATTGTTCAGTTGTGTCTGACTCTGCAATCCCATAGACTGTAGCCTACCAGGCTCCTCTGTCCATGGAATTTTCCTGGCAAGAGTACTGAAGTGGGTTGCCATTTCCCTCTCCAGGGGATTTTTCCCAACCCAGGGATTGAATCTGGGTCTCCCATATTGCAGGCAGATGCTTTACCATCTGAACTACCAGGGAAAACTACATTCCCACCAACAGTGTAGGAGGAATACATTTCTTCACACCCTCTCTAGAATTTATTGTTTGTTGAATTTTCATGATAGGCAAACTGACCAGTGTGAGATGATACCTTATTGTAGTGTTGCTTCACATTCCTCTAATAATAATAATTTTTAATGCTGAGCACATTTTTACTTACCTTTTGTCCATGTATATGATTTCTTTGGAAAATGCCTATTTAGATCTTCCATACATTTTTTGATTGGCGGTTTGTTGTTGTTTTTTTTTTTTCTGATATTGAGCTGTGTGAGGTGTTTGTATGTTTTGGAAATTAATCCCTTTTTGGTCACTTTATTTGCATATATTTTCTCCCATTCTGTGGGTTGTCTTTTCATTTTGTTTAGATTATATCTTCTTTCCTTAAAATAATTCTTATCTACATTTTTTATTCTTATAATTGAAATGCTTTAGTTGGAAATAATTCATGGAGGAGAAAACATTATTTTAAAAAAAGAACTTTTGAAGAATAACATGCTGAAAGTCATATAAGAACCTGCACATCTTAATTGCACATTCTAGTTATTATTATTGTTTAACACAACCAGAATAAACCTACTTATGCATAGATTATTGACTATAATGCAACATGAGGTTATTTTAGTAACATCAAAGTAGTAATAAAATGTGGGGCATAAGCTAGTTTAGCTCACTATTTATGTACTTTTCCACCCTGGGTAAATAAAAGCCATCTGCTATCCCTGGTAGCTCAGACAATAAAGTGTCTGCCTGCAATGGGGAGACCCAGGTTCAGTCCCTGGGTTGGGAAGATCCCCTGGAGAAGGAAATGACAACCCACTCCAGTACTCTTGCTTGGAAAATTCCATGGACAGAGGAGCATGGTAGGCTACAGTCTATGCGNATAATGATAGCATATTTTATATATAAAGTAAAATCTAAAATATTAAGACATGTTAAAAAATGAATATATCTGTAGGATTTAGTTTCAAAAGATGACACTGATTTTTGCAAAAACTTCTCCCCAAAAGGTAAACATCACAATTTTGCCCTAGACTATTTTGTTTATTACTGACTTCCAAATAACATAATTGAATGGAAGATTGCATTATCAGTTTACATATTTTGCTATTAAACTTTGACTAGTACTGATTTACATACAAAAGCAATTTTGAAAGAATAGAATCATGTTGCTTTTGTTGTCAAAAATTTCTCTGTGGCCTTAAAAGAAACTATCATCTTGAAATAGATTAGAATATGGCCACTAAGTTTTAAGATATCCATCATATTATCACTTCTAAAACTGGCAGAGAAATGACTACACTACTGTGGGTTAAACAAATTAGACAGGATTCATTTACTTTTAAAATTATATAACTGCCTCACTTCATCAGTATTTTGTACAAATATATATGACAGATCCAAAATTAACTTGGACATACAATTGAGAAAGAGGAAAAGTAAGGGGAAGTAATAAAATGGCCGGAAAATGAATAAGATGACAATAAAATTATTGAAAATATATATAAAATGCAAGTTGCATTTATTGTGGAGAACACAGTGTCAGAGAATGTTCTTATCTTGAAGATAATAAAGCTACTTTAATTTTAAATGTCAAAGCACTTATATTTACAGGTGAGGAAGCACCGAGAATAGGCAAAATTGAACAATTGCCTCTATATGAATAAAAAATTAGATACCTCATAAGAGAATCTATTAATGGTAATTTTTTAAAAATGTGACACCCAAGTCTGCATTCAAAACAATTATCAATTAAATTATTTCAGTTATTAAGAGTCATGAGCACAGGGCAGATGAGATCTCTGATATGAGATGAAGACATTTAATTCTTACTCTTTCAAATAGATTTAGATTAACTGGATAATTTTACCTTGGAAACAGCTCTGCTGCGTATAGATAAAGTATTCCTGCTCACTTTAACTTATGGAATGTTTTACCCTTCCAATAGATAAACAATTTGTTGTGGTTGCATGCTTTGTCCCAGTGAGAGCTGTACTAACAAACTGATTAGTTTGGTCCAATAGCTTAAGTCATAAATTAGGTATAATAAATGTTTTCTGACAATGTGGACAACAAATAATTCACTTTTTTTTCCCACACTAATTCCAAAGGTTTGCTTCTGTGAGTATTTTTTCAGTGTACAGTGACTTTTCTTTATATTTGTTAAGAGACTAATTTTGCTCCACTTGGGTTCTTATCTTACCAATTTCACTGTCTTTTTATTCTCTCTCTTCACTTTTGCTTCTCNGATTAGTTTGGTCCAATAGCTTAAGTCATAAATTAGGTATAATAAATGTTTTCTGACAATGTGGACAACAAATAATTCACTTTTTTTTTCCACACTAATTCCAAAGGTTTGCTTCTGTGAGTATTTTTTCAGTGTACAGTGACTTTTCTTTATATTTGTTAAGAGACTAATTTTGCTCCACTTGGGTTCTTATTGTACCAATTTCACTGTCTTTTTATTCTCTCTCTTCACTTTTGCTTCTCCCCTGAAACTATTAGGAATAGGAGACCCTAATTATCTTGCATTGTCTGGTTATTTACCAAGGTTTTCTAGTTTTTCCAAATTTCCATAACAATTCACATCACTATGCATGGACAAGTCCCTACTGTATGCACTATCTTATGTAATGGAAAAGGACTGAATCACTTTGCTGTACACCAGAAGCTAACACATTATAAATCAATACTTTTCTTTTAGGAGATTTATATTGCCAAGGGGAAGGGGCATCATTTTCATTTCATAACTACTTCCTGCTGTGATAGGGCACTGTCCCTAATTTGTTGAGGCAATATATTCTCCTAATCCTCATATTGAGGGTCTCTGATCCAGGGGCCCCAAGTAAGAGTTGGGGGAGGTTGTAACCTTCGTAGGAGCTTGAACAACCATTTGTAACCTAAAAGCTTTCAGACGGTTAGAAACAAACCACATTATATAGTTACAGATGTAAGGCAAAATAGTCATTAAGCCAAGTTAAAACATAATCAAAATTAAAAGTCACATTATGTCCATAGTTACATCAGTCCATTTTAGGATTGTTAGATGTCATCAGATCAAGAAGAGATGTCATATAATATTGTTGTTGGTGAAGGTTTTTGCAGAGTTGAAGGAAGTCCTTTCCTTGAAGCAGAGAAAACCACCAGGGGAAGTCTTCAATTGATAAGGGTGGGGAGCACTCCCCAGAAGCAGCAATTAGACTGATTGTGGAGGCTGGGTCAGGGGTCACCTCCCAGAGTACTCATAATGTCTGTTAAAAAGCTGGAAGCTGGGTCACATAGTTAGCTAATTCTAAGGCTTCAGGATCTATGACAATATCTGTACACAAAAACGGTCTGTCATAGATACAGCCCCTTCTTCTTAGGGGCAGTTCGAGCCCTCATTAAAGCTATGGGTCAAACTTTAAACCAACGGTCTTGTGTTTCCTGAGTTAGCTTACATAGGTGCGTTTTAATAATGTCATTAGACTTTTCAACTTTTTCTGAAGATTGGGGTCTCCAGGAACAGTGTAAGTGATATTCTATTCCTAGAGCTTTCAACACTCTGAGTTACAGTAGCTTTAAAAATGGAGCATTGTTGCTCTGAACTTTAGAGTTTAAGGTGTCCCCCTTACATCATGAGAAGTCAGTACAGTAAGATTTCACCCATTCCTTAACCTCAGGCTTTATTGAATACTGCCTTTGATGTGAAAATAGGTGAGGGTCTTTGAGCTTGTTAAAGACAGCAACAGTATTTTGTGCTTCACCCACAGTTTTTTTCATCAGTCCACACTCTAAGATTTAAATTAAAAAGAGTGAGTTCCATATTTATGAAAACAGAAGCCTGGACCTTGCTCAGTATATCACTCCCCAGAAGGGGTGAGGGAGATTCTGGCATGATTAGAAACTCATAAAAAAATAGGAAAATAGCACATAGTTCCAGCTGCAGCTTAAAGGGTGAGTGAAATAATAGTATTTGGCTCATCCAGACAGCACCATAATGGTAGGAATGCAGACCAGGGGCTTCAGTGAGCACAGAGAAAGTTGCCTTAGTATCCCGAGAAATCTACTGATTGCCCCCCTCCCACCACAGCTATTAATACCCAGGGTTCCTCAGGTGTAATTAGGACAGGGGCTTGTGTGGGGGCCTCCGGGCACCTTTAGTCCCAATTGTCTTGAGAGTTCAAACCCTGGGCCTACGCCTCAGAAGACAGTCTCTTCTCCAGTGTGGTCCTTGCAGACTGGACATGGATGCAGTCCATGGGGCAGCCCGCTTGAGATGCCCCTCCTTCCCACAGTAATAACAAGTCCGTCCCTTTTCACCTGGATCCTTCTGGGAATTTTTCCTCAGGCTGTTTCAGAGTAGATCTAACAGCCATTCTGGGGCTTCCGTCTTTTGCCTGGTTCTTTTTTGCCTCCTATTTTCCTGCTCATATTCTTTACCATAATATACCATCTAAGCCAGTTGCAACAGTTTTTTAAAGACTGACTTTATCCAAATGCTTTTTTTCATAACTTACAGCAGATATCTGAAGCTGACTAAGTGAGAAATCTATCTTTTACTATCATTCCTCCCTCTGCACTTTCAGAATCAGGGTCATTAAAATTGCAGAGAGACTCCCATAGAAATTTACCAGGAGTTTCCTTCTCTCCCTGTTTTATGTCGATCAGTTTAGAATAGTCTAAAGTTTTACTGTGTGCTCACTTGAGTCCTTCAAGAATACATCTGACAAATGGGCTCTGTTATGGGAACTTCTTGCCTCCCCGTAGGGAGGAGGGCTATTTCGTGTTCCCTCTTTCCACTTGCCTTCAAACCATTCATCTCCAAAAGTAGTAGCTTCCCTAAAACTCAAGCTTTTAAGTCAGGAGTCAGCATCTGTCCCAAGACATACAATACATCTCTCCAAGTAAGCTCATAAAATAAACTTAGTCCTGTAAAGGTTTCTCTGTACTTTTTGGATCCTTTAAATAATCTCGACTGCAATTGGGACTGTTTGAGTTTCTACCAAGACTGATACAATCCTTCCTGGAAGGGTGTCCTAATTCTCAGCCTGTTCAGTAGGGAGACCCAGAAACAGGGCCAAAGTAAGAGGACAGGAGGCAGCTGAATGTTTCACACCCAAATCTTCACCCTTAGGACATAAGTCTGGCATGTCTTGCAGAGAGAGAAAGAACAATTCATATGTCACTTCTACCCGTTTCTCTTGTTTTCTACAGAACTGGTCCAATAGTAAAACAATATTATAATTGAGACCTTTCAACAGGCCAGTGTTTCCCATCTTCCAAAGGATACTGTGGCCATTCAGTATCACAGAAGATCAGTTGGGTCTTTTTTAAACTCTGGGGATCAAGCATCCCAGTTTTTAAAAATAGATTTTAAAGAAATTGTTCTGGAACTGCTAGCTCCCATCTATAAGAAAGGAAAAAAGTGGCATCCACAGCCATGGCTTCTTTCCATTGGAGTCGTCCCTCCCTACTCTAGATGAGGTGTAGACAGATTTTCCACTGAAGCTTTCCTTCCCTGGTCGAACTTAGTCTGTCCCTTGTTGATGCAGGCACCTTTCTCATCCCTCCTGGTTCTACCACCGAGGTGGGGTGGAGATGCACCAGGGATAGACCTGATGGCATCCCAAACTGATTTAATTCCATAACACCAAGACCTTAGTCTAATTTTTGCTCTTCCTCTGATGCCACCTGGAGGGCAACAGAGTAGCCTTCCAGAATGCCTCCCAAGCTCAGACTACTAAGGGAAGCCTCCGTGTTCCATGGGCCTGTGCACATTCTTGAGCACAATCTTGACTGCAATAGAAGCACTGAGTTATAAAGGGATGAGCAACAACCAAGATATCCTTTCTGAGTGTCACACACCAGTATAGCAAAGAGGTGGTGGAGGGCTGACCAGAGAGGAAAGAGTGATTTTTATTCTCAAGCTATTAGGGCCAATCCTTCCAGTTCATTTCCACAGATTCCACAAAAAGAATATCTAAGGACTTCAGACAAAAGACATCAGAGAGCCTCCTCTGGTCCACTAAGAGCTAGCGTTACCAAAGGAACAAGCCTACTGTACTTCCAATCTGGGATTCTTGACCTAGAAACTTGTGCTTGCTAGCAGCAGTTCCATACATATAGTTTGGAGGCACAGCTATGACAAGGACTCACTTTTAGGACTCTGGCCCCTGAGACAGGCAGCCAAGAGAGTGACTTCTAGCCTGAAAGATGTCCCTGGAGCTAGAGCTCCTCCTTGCTCCCAGATGTGTTCTTAGCAAGCCTGGGTTCCCCATGACTACCAAGTTTGGGGTCTAAGTAAAAGTACACAGCAATAGCGTGTGTCACAAGTCCCTTGGAAGTTTATGATTTAACAGATTAGATTAGTAGTTCTAATTCCCCATACAATTATGAAATGGTCAGAGACCAGGAAAATCTGACTGAGAAAGGAAAGTTCAGTCCATACACTCACCCATTTCTGGCCGCTCCCCTCACAGAGATGTTGGGTGTCTCTTGGCATTGGCAAGCTGGTATAAACTCTTGACAAAGCTCCTGTTATTGAGGCTGCCTTCAGTCATTATGAGGCACCTCAAAACAGCAGAGCAGGGCTTAATGCTTACTTCGAGCAGGGTGTATCATTCCTTCACACAAGCACACTGTAGAATTAGTAAAGCAGAAAATGTGTATACTGAGAAAGCAGAGAGGCCAGAGCTCTTGAGTGTTCTTACCTTGTCCTGAAGATCCCAGATGAGCCCCCAAGATGATAGCTTATGGGGAACAGTATAGGATCTGTGACCTCAGAAGATGGTTTAACTTTGGGACAAGGGACCAAGTTTGATCACTCAAGAGCATTTGTGTAGCCATGTTTTATTAAAGTACAAAAAGGGACAGAGAAAGCTTCTGACAGACGTCTGAAGGGGGATGGAGAGTGCACCGCCCCCTGCCCCATTAGTCTTAGTAAGGGAATGACATAATTTGTAAATTGGTTATTACAATAAATCAAAAGACTGTCTCAAGGTTGTAAAGATCTTACTAGATTCACTTTCATAAAATACACTTTAAGATAACAGGATTAGTCAGAAGGTTCTCAAGAAGGAGAAACATGTCTTCAAGCAGGACACATTATTGTTATATAATCCTTACTAAGACTAACGAATGTAGGAAAAAAAAAAAATCTGTCCTTTTCTCCTCCTTGAGAATTCCAGACCCTTCTTTCCTCCTCCTCCTTCTCCTCGGGGACCCCAGACTTCTTATCAATCTACCTAGGAAATGACTCTCTCAAAACTTTTCCAGAAGAGTCCAAATAAGCATCAGTAAATTGTCCAGGGAAAAAATTTGTCTTCCCCTTTCTTCAAGTTGACAGAAACTTTGTGTCTTCATATGCCTTTCATATAGCTACTTACTGAAATACCTAACGTCACTTAGTATGATTTAAATGAATGTTGCTATGAGCTTTGTTCAATTCTGATATATAAATTAATAGAGCCATGAGCAAAGAATTGAAATTCTTCAAGCATGTGACTTAAGTATCTCGGAAGTTTAGACTTTTTTTTTTTTTTCAGTACAAGGAGATCATTTCAGCCAAGATGTACCCTGTTTCTATTTTTAAAATTTCTTCATATGATTGATAAATGCATTAGTACAAAGTCACCTATTCCTGTCTCAGATAATTTATTTTCTCTTGGAGACAAAAAAAATAATAGCCACTCTTATTGTTTGATTGCAAAATAACAAATTATCTCAAATATGGAAAATCCTCCTACCTGTGCCAGGACCACTTATACTATTCAAACTGAGATTTAAAAATCTACTTGTTAACTCCCCTTATTTGAGTTATATGTTTTACTCTTTCACTTACTTAGGAAATACAATTGAAGCTAAAGTATATATAATTTACTCTCCTAGAAAAGTTATCCTGTAGCTCATAAAGACAACTGGAAACTAGTATTTCATAAATCATTTGAATTTTAAGGAATCATGTAGAGGATTTCTAAATTCAAAACACTTCTTTCTAAAAATTATTACTTCCTTAAAACTTATTGAGGGATACAAGATACATATTTTTTCTAAAAGTTGATTATCTATTATGTGTTAAGCACAGGTCTAGCAGGTAGGAACACAAAGGGTTTTGTCTAGGAATATCTAATACTCTCTCATTTCCTATTCCTAGATTATAGAATACAAGAGCACACACTGGTATTTCAAGAATTTTAAAATGAGTATACTGTTATTTCATTTTCCTTGTTAAAGGCTTGGTTTATTGATCTACTTACTAGCATTATGACAGTGTCATCTAGTGGTTCCTACACCAGATCATAGGCGCTTGCCTGTGTAGGTATTTTACTTCCAGCCAATGAATTTCACCTGATAAAGCAAGTTATACATGTTATGCATACATATCTTTCTATACACACTAACCTTCTTGGAACCTTGTATTAAAAGCCACTATAAAGAAATATTCTCAATAGGTCACTTGAATAAAATGATCTGATTGTATCTGTCTCTCTATGTTATAAAGCCCATTGCGAACCTTTAAGAAATAGATGAAAATATAAGTTGAATTAGTATTTTTAAATTAAATATCACTAACTTAAATTATAACTGTATTGCAGTTTTTATTGATACTTTATTGATAACATTCAAGCGAGTATGTGCATTGCATAGTTGCTTCAGTCATGTCTGACTCTTTGTGACCATATAGACTGTAGCCCTCCAGGCTCCTCTGTCCCTAGGGTTCTCCAGGCAAAAATACTGGATTGGATTTCCACACAACCTTCTAGGGGATCTTCCTAACTGAGGGATTGAACTTGTGTCTCTTATGATTCAAGTCATAAAATGCATTGGCAGGCATTTTCTTTATCACTAGCACCACCTGGGAAGCCCATTCAAGAGAGCAATTACTTGGAACTTTTAATCCTAGTAATTACTTCGGATTAAAACACATAATCTGTGACATCATGAAAACTATTTTTGGAAAACAGATCTGAAATTTATCTTTTCCACATTAAAAAGTACTTAAGTCCCAATATAGTTTTAGAGTTTCAGTCAGCAACCCTGTGACACCCTCAAATCCAAAAATAAAGGTCATCTACAGAACACAGATAAAGCTTTGTAATAGGGGCTTGTTGGAGCAGTTCTAAAAGTTTTTGTGTGGCACCATCATTCCACAATATTTCCTTTAAAAGATAATATATTTCTGCATGAGATTTTTCTCCTCTGTCTGCTTTTATGTACCTCATTAATTTTGTTCTACTTGCTATGTGATTGCATTTTTTCTTTTTCTTTTTCTGAGTCTACCAGTTTCTGCAAAGTTATGACCTGAGCAACTCACATTACTCTCTGGGTGGTTTATGTAAATAATAATAATAAAAACCCCTGAAGCTTTATCCCTGTTCCCAGTGGTATCCCACTGACCTCTTTTCAGCTTGAAAAGGTTCTATCTATGGCTGATTTTTTTGTATTTTTTTCCCACTGGCAATTTTCAGCCTACTGTGCCTCTTCATCTGATTTCTTGACTCTTTCTTAACTTAAGAATTAATTATTGAAATGTATCAGATACAGTCTGAAAATGTCAGTGTATTTGGTTGGATTTACTAAGAAGCACAGCTTTTCAGCCAACATGATATTGGAACTGAATTTCAAGTAGTGCTTTTCTTCACACATCACTTTCACAGGCAACACAAAACATAATGCAGATGATCTGTACCATCTCTGAAAAGGTTTGTGTTGTAGAAAGCCGTTTGTCTCTATCACTTTAAAGCAGAATATTTACCTTTGCATTTTAGTGCCTTTTTTTCTCATTGAAACTTTAATAAACACTTTGTATAGAACTACAAGAGACTCACAGAAGCTGTCCATCTATCCTCCAGCCTCCAAACCAGACTGTAGCTAATTTAATCTGTCCAATTCAGATGGTTATTGATCCTGGTATAAAAGGAATCCACAATCTTTCTTGTATTTGGAGGAATATTCTACAAGCCTATTCTCACAAACTCAGGCATAAGAATGAATAGCACAACAAGGCAGCTTGAGAGTGAAAGCAGTTTAAACACAAAGATTAAAATCACCTGAAGAGAGATTCAAATGCATTTATTAAAACAGTCTAGGTGTGGGTTGAAGAAGGGAAGGGCTGCTTTAATTTACAAGACATAATTTTAAAAGAATATGAATAAGGTAATATTTTAAAGAGCTTATACTTCATACTTATTTATTAACTTCTAAAATAATTATTAGGCACACGGCTACCCACTCTAGTATTCTTGCCTGGAGAATCTCACAAACAGGAGTCTGATGGACTACAGTCCATGTGGTTGCACAGTCTGACACGAATAAGCACAACCCCCAAGTTAACGGTAGGCCAAGCTCTGTTTCAGCTGTCTCATTTTCACTGGTGTGTATCGCAAAGGAGAAAAGAATCTCTCTCCTTACAGAACATATGTTCTAGTGGAGACGGAGGGTAGACAAGAGACAACACCGCAGAATAAGGAAACAGTGCAATTGTGTTTGAAGGTGATTAGCACTATAAAGAATACAGAGGCAACGAGGTTTAGATGTGCCTGGAGGTGGGAGGATTGCTATTTTTTTGAATTAATTTTTTTTGAACCACAGTTGCTTTTCAATGTTGTGATAAGCATTGCTATTTTAAAATGAAGTAGTGAGGAGAAGGCTTTATTGAGAAGATGACATCTGAACAAACTGAAGACAGGGAGGGATCAGGCAGTGAGGATATCGAGGGAAGAGGATCATGTGTCAAGGAAAAGACCAGAGCAGAACAGTTCAGGATGTGTTACATACTTAGGAGCAAGGAAACTGGTGTGGGTAGAGCAGACTGAGGCAGAGAAAGAAAGTGAGATGTTGAAGGAGTAGAGGACATTAGATTGCCCACTGGACCTGTTCACAAAGGATTTTGGTCTGTTATGGACCAAGCTTATGGTTGGTTTATGGACTCAACTTTTAAACTAAATTTTAATGGGAAAGCATTGGAACTGAAGAGTGGCATGGTCTGCCTTACGCATTTAAAAGATAAGCCTGGTTGCTATATTGGGGTGGAGATAATAATGTAATATTACAGGAAAGTATTGGTGGTGGCTTTTATCAAGTGTTAGCATGAAGGTGGAGAAGAAATGGCAGTTGGTTTAAAAAGATAGCCAGTAAAATGTTCTCATAGTTTGGAGGCAGAATACTAGAGAAATTAAAGAGTCAAGATGTCTACAAGGCTTTGATCTATGCCACAGGGAGGATGACTTTCTGATTTGCTGAGGTGGAACGATTACAAGAAATAATGTACAAATATATATATGGAAAAGTTTATAGATATCCTATTTTTCACAGCTGAGGTAAATAGCCAATATATGCTATAGACATTATTCATAGATATATATGTATATGCTATAGACATTATTCATAGATATATATGTATGTATAAGATATATATGCATAATATTCATAATGATACACAATTATATACTTCATAATATTAATAATCCAAAATATTTCCCAACTCATAGGGAAATAATATTGTTTCCTCGCTCCTCCTCCTTTTATACAAAGTGCTTCAATAAAGGTGCTTTAAATATTTCAGTTTTTTATTTCTAGGAGTACCAAGAAGTTAGGCTGCTGGGTTAAATTATACAGCTATTTGTAAAATCTCTTTTTACATTATTCCAAATTACTTTCATATGAGATTGTGAATATTCACTTTTTTCCCAACACATATTCACAAATGCAAGAGTTTCCACTCCCATGAATCTTAGCTAACATCAGATAGAATCATTTTTTTAAAGTATTTTGTCTAACTTGATAGCTAAATAATATTACATTCTTGCTTCTATAGTATCCTTGTGTACCTGATATAATTTACTGGAATTCTCCAAGCATTTTTGAACCATCTTTCTGGAAGTAAATAATGATTACTCAACATGTGCTTCTAGCAAATTAAATTTTAAAATATCCTCTTTTTTTTAAGTATTTCAAAGAAACAACAATATTTGTTAGAGTGCTAAGAACTTAGTAGTTTTTTTCAAATTTAATATAATATTTACAACTGATATCAGAAGGTTTTATATTCATAGATTAAGAAGTTGAAAGAATGACAAATTATACATTCTGCTCAATTATATATTTATTGTTAGTTTACATTGGCTGATTTTTAAATATAGAATCATTTTTAATAAAGATACGAAAGTTATGTAAATAATTTTAGATGAAATTCTGTGAATTAAAATAAGAGAGTCTTCCCTATTTTCTTTTCAAGGATTCCTCACATTCATCTGGGGCTTCTCTATCTTTCTCTGACTCAGAGGCTAAATAGTTCCCTAGTTGTAGGGAACCAGTGTGTTCCGTGTGTGTGTGTGTGTGTGTGTGTATGTATGTGAGTGTGTGTGTTAGCTGCTCAGTCATGTCTGAGTCTTTGTGACCCCCTGGATTTTAGCCTTCCAGACTGCTCAGTCCTTGGAATTCTTCAGGCAAGAATACTGGAGTGGGTTGCCATTTCCTTCTCCAGGAGGTCTTCCTGACCCAAGGATCGAACCCTGGTCTTCTGCATTACAGGCAGATTCTTTACCACTGAGCCACCAGGGAAGCCCTAATTTCTCTCCTACTAACAGACTTTTCTTCTCGTGGGTATGCATTACCTCCCAGCCTCACCCCTATCATGTTTCTTTCCAATTTTTTTTTTTTAACATCCAAATTTAACTTCTTAGGATCTAGGCCTTTAATATCTGAATGAACCAGAATAACTTAATTTCCTCTCATTTTTTAACATATATATTTTCCCTGTGTTTTTACGTTGAACAACCTAATGACTGCTTAGTTTAGGAGCAGGGATCAAGGTGAAGAAGAAACCTAAATTGATTAGGAGATGTATGAAAGAAATATAATAATAATGTTTCAAGTCTATGCCTTATTACAATAACTACCTGAAGTATTTCAAGCAAAATCCTGTACTTATCTGATCCTTAAATATTTATCAAGAATTTTTACTTATATTTTAAAAATTATAATTCACTTAACCTTGTGAGATAACAGTTTTATAGATGAAGAATGCATGACTAAAAGATTTTAAGTAATTTATTTTAGGGTTATCTATGAGTAGATACCTAACACGTTACAGAAATGCAGATCTTTGTATTTCATAACAAATATTTTTTACCTACAATTTCTCGGATGTTTTTATATTAATAGAAATAAGTTTTCCTCCCTCTATTTAAAAGGAAATGGTGAATAAACACTTATAGTAAATAATGAGAGGTTGATAGATTGCTGGATAAAATGGAGGAGCAATCAGTGGGAATAAAAGGGTGAGGGGCATAGGATCAATTCCGAAACATCAGTCTTCTGTGATGTTCCAGTGCCTTATAGCTGAGCAAAGGATGTTGAACATTTATGATAGCAGCAGTGCAATAAAAAGTATAAATCACTAGTCCCAGATGTAATGTGAAGACTTTCATCATTTGAAATATAATTATATCTTCAGATTTATGAAAACTTTGGACATTGCTAGATTCACATTCAATCTGTTAATGAGATCATCAAAATAGTACAATCAATGTCATGTTTATTTCTTTTTATATATTATATAGTATGTGGGAAAGTTTTCTGGTAGATTATGTGCTCTAGGATGACATTAGTATGGACCCAATATAAGCACATATAGCAATTGATATATTAAAAACTTTGATGTAAATGGGTTTCCTCCATTAGCTGTAATAGCATGTGAATCAAAGAAATGCAATTTTTAAAATAATTTTACTATGATATCCAATATCCTTTCAATGTGTCTTTAAAAATTCATGTGTATGAAATTGTTTTATAAGTTCAGAACTTTTTTTTTTCTTTTTCTGTTGAAGAATGTCTCTATTAGTAGAAAAAGAAGACTCTTTATGAAACTCTTTAGAAATCTTTTTTTCTCTATAAAACTCCTCAGGAACATTCCTCTTCTACACTTCAAAGCCTTTCTCTTGTCTAATACTGTCCTTAATAGGTCTCAATATTGTTAAGTTTTAAAATAAAAGCACGGAAAAGTTCATTGTATTCTTTTAATCAACTTTATCTCATGTATGTCTAGACAGCCATTAAAAAAAAATAAGCACACAGCACTGCCAAAAGAAAACGAAGCAGGTAAAATAGCTTAAATTGTCCTTGTCTCTCCTTTCTAGTCAATTTATTTTTCTACCCAAGTTTCTGATGGGTATCTGTGTTTGTGCAGGAACTCTGTTTGTATCTACTCCAGCTGAATACTCACTTATCTGAGTCTAATAACATTAGGGCTATAGATGCAAATAGGATGAGGAGACTAGGAGAAAGAGAGATTGTGTTAGGCATACTACATATGGCTCAGTTTTACTTGNTTTTTTTTTTTAACATCCAAATTTAACTTCTTAGGATCTAGGCCTTTAATATCTGAATGAACCAGAATAACTTAATTTCCTCTCATTTTTTAACATATATATTTTCCCTGTGTTTTTACGTTGAACAACCTAATGACTGCTTAGTTTAGGAGCAGGGATCAAGGTGAAGAAGAAACCTAAATTGATTAGGAGATGTATGAAAGAAATATAATAATAATGTTTCAAGTCTATGCCTTATTACAATAACTACCTGAAGTATTTCAAGCAAAATCCTGTACTTATCTGATCCTTAAATATTTATCAAGAATTTTTACTTATATTTTAAAAATTATAATTCACTTAACCTTGTGAGATAACAGTTTTATAGATGAAGAATGCATGACTAAAAGATTTTAAGTAATTTATTTTAGGGTTATCTATGAGTAGATACCTAACACGTTACAGAAATGCAGATCTTTGTATTTCATAACAAATATTTTTTACCTACAATTTCTCGGATGTTTTTATATTAATAGAAATAAGTTTTCCTCCCTCTATTTAAAAGGAAATGGTGAATAAACACTTATAGTAAATAATGAGAGGTTGATAGATTGCTGGATAAAATGGAGGAGCAATCAGTGGGAATAAAAGGGTGAGGGGCATAGGATCAATTCCGAAACATCAGTCTTCTGTGATGTTCCAGTGCCTTATAGCTGAGCAAAGGATGTTGAACATTTATGATAGCAGCAGTGCAATAAAAAGTATAAATCACTAGTCCCAGATGTAATGTGAAGACTTTCATCATTTGAAATATAATTATATCTTCAGATTTATGAAAACTTTGGACATTGCTAGATTCACATTCAATCTGTTAATGAGATCATCAAAATAGTACAATCAATGTCATGTTTATTTCTTTTTATATATTATATAGTATGTGGGAAAGTTTTCTGGTAGATTATGTGCTCTAGGATGACATTAGTATGGACCCAATATAAGCACATATAGCAATTGATATATTAAAAACTTTGATGTAAATGGGTTTCCTCCATTAGCTGTAATAGCATGTGAATCAAAGAAATGCAATTTTTAAAATAATTTTACTATGATATCCAATATCCTTTCAATGTGTCTTTAAAAATTCATGTGTATGAAATTGTTTTATAAGTTCAGAACTTTTTTTTTTCTTTTTCTGTTGAAGAATGTCTCTATTAGTAGAAAAAGAAGACTCTTTATGAAACTCTTTAGAAATCTTTTTTTCTCTATAAAACTCCTCAGGAACATTCCTCTTCTACACTTCAAAGCCTTTCTCTTGTCTAATACTGTCCTTAATAGGTCTCAATATTGTTAAGTTTTAAAATAAAAGCACGGAAAAGTTCATTGTATTCTTTTAATCAACTTTATCTCATGTATGTCTAGACAGCCATTAAAAAAAAATAAGCACACAGCACTGCCAAAAGAAAACGAAGCAGGTAAAATAGCTTAAATTGTCCTTGTCTCTCCTTTCTAGTCAATTTATTTTTCTACCCAAGTTTCTGATGGGTATCTGTGTTTGTGCAGGAACTCTGTTTGTATCTACTCCAGCTGAATACTCACTTATCTGAGTCTAATAACATTAGGGCTATAGATGCAAATAGGATGAGGAGACTAGGAGAAAGAGAGATTGTGTTAGGCATACTACATATGGCTCAGTTTTACTTGATCTGAAAAACCTTCTCTGGCTGGTTTACTCAGCCTTTCAGCAGCTGTCCTCAGTTCAGTTCAGTTCAGTCAGTCAGTCGTGTCCGACTCTTTGTGACTCCATGAATCACAGCACGCCAGGCCTCCCTGTCCATCACCAACTCCCAGAGTTCACTCAGACTCACGTCCATCGAGTCAGTGATGCCATCCAGCCCATCTCATGCTCTATCGTCCCCTTCTCCTCCTACCCCCAATCCCTCTCAGCATCAAAGTCTTTTCAATGAGTCAACTAGTCACACAAGGTGGCCAAAGTATTGGAGTTTCAGCTTTAGCATCATTCCTTCCAAAGAAATCCCAGGGCTGATCTCCTTCAGAATGGACTGGTTGGATCTCCTTGCAGTCCAAGGGACTCTCAAGAGTCTTCTCCAACACCACAGTTCAAAAGCATCAATTCTTCGGTGCTCAGCTTTCTTCACAGTTCAACTCTCACATCCATACATGACCACTGGAAAAACCATAGCCTTGACTAGACAGACCTTTGTTGGCAAAGTAATGTCTCTGCTTTTGAATATGCTGTCTAGATTGGTTATAACTTTTCTTCCAAGGAGTAAGCGTCTTTTAATTTCATGGCTGCAATCACCACCTGCAGTGATTTTGGAGCCCCCCAAAAATAAAGTCTGACATTGTTTCCACTGTTTCCCTATGAAGTGATGGGACCAGATGCCATGATCTTCGTTTTCTGAATGTTGAGCTTTAAGCCAACTTTTTCACTCTCCTTTTTCACTTTCATCAAGAGACTTTTTACTTCCTCTTCACTTTCTGCCATAAAGGTGTTGTCACGTGCATATCTAAGGTTATTGGTATTTATCCCAGCAATCTTGATTTCAGTTTGTGCTTCCTCCAGCCCAGCGTTTCTCATGATGTACTGTGCATATAAGTTAAATAAGCAGGGTAACAATATATAGCCTTGACATATTCCTTTTCCTATTTGGAACCAGTCTGTTGCTCCATGTCCAGTTCTAACTGTTGCTTCCTGACCTGCATATAGGTTTTTCAAGAGGCAGTTCAGGTGCTCTTGTATTCCCATCTCTTTCAGAATTTTCCAGTTTATTGTGATCCACACAGTCAAAGGCTTTGGCACAGTCAATAAAGCAGAAATAGATGTTTTTCTGGAACTCTCTTGCTTTTTCGATGATCCAGCAGAAGTTGGCAATTTAATCTCTGGTTCCTCTGCCTTTTCTAAAACCAGCTTTAACATCTGGAAGTTCACAGTTCACGTATTGCTGAAGCCTGGCTTGTAGTATTTTTAGCATCTCAAGCCCTTCCCAATTGGGTGACTTTCTCTTATGCACTCTCAGAATCTCCTGTCCTTCCTCTCTGATAACACTTACCACAATTGATTTCTCTATTGATATGTTCCTTTAGCTTCAAAAACTGCAAGAAATGCTACTAGACTCTAATGCAGTGCCTAGTAATCCTTAAGTATTTGCTTAATGTCTTCAGAATAAATGACTTATGAAGGTATTCAAGTAGTACACATAAATAAATCCAAGCATAAAATGTGCTATAAATATAAGGCTAAAAGTATCAATAATGAAAACAATAATAGCTAACCCTTATTGAACACTTACTAACCACTATCAGCTATTATCTCATTTTATCTTTATTGCAATCATAGAAGAAAGAGAATTGCTATGAGCTTCATTGTTATGAAAATGATTTGCATGATAATTGTTCTTCTGATATCTCCACTTTCCTAGTATAACCTATTTATTTTTCTTACTTATCTTCCTATTATTAAATGCTTTATGAAGTGCAGATCAATTTTGTTATAAATTGCCAACCTAAAAAAGAGTATTACCTGCTCTAAAATAGACACAATTTAAGATATATCTGTATCTTAGAACACTTTGTAGAAAATGACATTAAAAAAAATGTTGGCAGGGAAGTACATGCAGTAAGTAAAAGAATAGACACATTTTGTGTATTTCTGTATGATGCACCAGAAAGAAGGCACAAAGCCACCACAAAGCCACTATCATTAAACTCAGAATGTTTTTATATGCAGATGTTCAGAAATATAATTGGGATTAAAATAAAGTAAATGTATCATGATTCCATCATTCCATTTTTTTCAGTTCCAAATGCAAACATTTACTTATACTTAAATCATTTCTATTTGTATAGTTAGAAGGATTTGAAGATACATTTGATATCAGTTTTTTACTGCTGTTGTTAATATTTATTCATTCTATTTATGGTATTTGTTTTAATATCTAACTGTTCTGTTTTCAATTCATTAATGATCAGGAGTTAATTGCAAACCTGTTTCTTTAAGGTGATTTTTTTTTTTTCCTCCACACACTACTCTTGTCATCCTCTATTAGATATGATTGTAAGCATTTTTAAAACTATATTCTGAAAAATTTCCTGAACTATCTTATGACACTTTTTGTGTTCTCTTCCTTTTAATGTCAAAGTTCAACCTTAATCATACATTTTTATTTTGCTGAAAATGTCTAGTGATTTTCTGCTAACTCCATATATTTCAGGATGTGTTTTCATATTGAATGAGTTCTTTTTAACTCCTGGGTTAGCATTTTCTGAAACGTGAGTGCCATCCTCTCTGCTACTTAATTTTGTGAGGCCATCCCCTAACCTTTCTAAAATTTTCTACTTGTCCTTCTGTCTTTAATCCTGCACATGTAAACCTGGGAATAAAACTAAATTGTTAGAGCATACAGACTGAACATACACTCTTCCTCTTTTTTTTTTTTTTTCATTTTTTCTATTTGGATTGTTATTTGTATCAGCATTCTATGCTAATTTTGGGGGGGTTTGTTTTGTTCTTAAACTGTTTATTTTATGTTGGGGTATAACAGTGTAGTGTAGCTTCAGATATACGACAAAGTGATTCAGGTATACATATGCATTGCAGGCTGTGTCTCCTGCACTGGAGGCAGGTTCTTTACCATATGAACTACAGGGAAGTCCCATACATATACACGTATCTGTTATTTTTCAAATCCGTTACCCAGTTAAGTTGCTACAGAATATAGTGCAGAGTTCTGAAACACTCTTCCTCTTGATTTCTTGCCACATTTAAAGCATTTTGTAATTCACTGAAGATTACTTTGAGTTACAGCATTAGGCATTATGGCAAATATATTCAATATTCAATTTTTATGTTCTTAAAATATGCTTGTAATACATATGAAAAATAGAATGAGAAACATTTTTATTATTTCTTTTTCCGGTGGTAAGAAGAACTAGATCTTTCAGCTGGACAGTTTTATAGTTTAATAAATCTATTTTATTAAACCTATTTTAAAGTTTTATTAACCTATTTTAAGGTTGAAAAAATGTCAAATGCAGTGGGGCAAGATAATTAGAGTTTTGGACACTGCTCTGATGTTGCTGTGACACTAACAGAAAAAAAAAAAAAAAATTGGACGATTATTTTATCTCCTGATCTACTAAGCTACTTTTCCCCTTTGCTATCAGCATGATTATCTATAGGAGAACAAACATTAAACTTCAAACAACTCATAATTTAATAAGCTGAGTATAAAGTTGATTCATGACATGTAAACATTTACAACTCTCTTTCTCAGAAGATTTATTACAAAATTAGATATAAATATTGAATTTGGAGTTCAAAAAAAGAGAGACATTCAATATTAACTAAAATAAGGGCAATATATCTTTTTAAAAAGTAATTAAGAATTCTTGAGAAAGATTAAATTTGGAAAGGTAAACTATGGAGATTCAGTCAGAACTAAGAAACTCCACAGCTGAGGCAAGAAGGGAGTAGTGGCAGTGAGTGTGAAAAGGCATCTAAATTTCACCCTCACTTTAAAACCTCTAGCCCTAACATCTAACCCTAATCCTAGTCAATGAACCTAAAACTCAGGGAAGGACCATGTCTGGGGAGGAAAAGGATGAAATATGCCTGATCATAAAGTGAGCCAATTGTAAACTAAGCTTCATTTTTCCAAAAGAAAGTAGTTTTCAAATGTTTCAGTATTTTGAATGTTAATCTCTTAAGATATTTTTGTCATGGTTAGATATATTCTTGTAGTAGTTACTTATCAGTGTAATAATCCATATATATATATTAGTATATTTTATGAAGTCCATTAATAAATGGTACTTTATGTATAATTCTCATAGTTCAAAGATGTTTTAGTCAAAGTTCTCCAGTATAATTTATCTTTGATGTCAGAGTCTTGTTGTCACTGAAGCCATCTGAGTCACCTAGCATGATTTTCTTAGAGCACAGTTTCACATTTATCCAAGTTATTTAAGATATTACAAAACGTTTTGATTTAATTCTAACACTGGAAATTTTAGTGCATGTCTAAAATATTTGTTATTCATAATTTACATAAGGTAGTCACTTAATATGGGCTTCCTTTGTGGCTCAGCTGGTAAAGAATCCATCTGCAATGGAGGAGACCTGGGTTCGATCCTCAGGTTAGGAAGATCCCTTGGAGAAGGGAGATGCTACCCACTTCAGTATTCTGGTCTGAAGAATTTTATGGACTGTACAATCCATGGGGTTGCAAAGAGTTGGACACGACTGAGAAGCTTTCAAAATCACTTAATATGTTCCTTAAAGCCACTTTTAAAGAACTGACAACAATCCCTTGCAATTTTCGTCATAGGCTTATGATTAAGTTCATGTTAATTTCTACTTTTAGTGTTCTATCCATATGTGCCGGGGGCCAGGGTGGCGAACTCTGCCCATGGCAAAGGTCATGAGGAAGGAGGCTTCAGCATACGTAAAGGCATGATCAAGCCTCAGGAGACCCCCTGTTCCCGAGCATCTACCCCAAAACCAGAATCTGTTTTTTGCTCTCACCTACAACTTTGACTTTCCGGGGGGCTCTCCCCCATAACCGTTTCTCTCGGAGAAGGAGTAAACGTGCAGCTCCAAGTTAATAAAAATTCTTGGGCGTGACAAGAGTGTTTCAGCTTACAAACTCTGAAGGTTATCTAGCCTGCCTGTATAGGTTCGTCCGGCCACATGTGATGGTTTTTACAGCCTCCTGACCGTGAGAGGCAGGAGAGGTTTTAGACTTACTAAAGGCAAATTCTTTTGGGAAGTTAGAAATTATTAGTATAGTGGGTTGGTTGGGAATTATATTGGTGAAGGGTTTTTTCATTTGTTGTGTCAATAATTACTGCTAATTCCCTGCCCTGGGGGGCACAAGGGTGTCTCAGGTCAAACCCCTCTGCTGACTAGATTGTGTGACAACTTCTCAACCATAAACAGCACAGAGAGTTTGGAGTATTCAGTTCAGTTCAGTCACTCAGTCGTGTCCGACTCTTTGTGACCCCATGAATCGCAGCACGCCAGGCCTCCCTGTCNTCCGTGGTCGTGTTGCAAGCATTGCCTGCTTAGGCTTGGACTCTTTGGCCAGAACGGTAAGACGCAGGAAGAAGCGGGCTAGGTGTCGGGACCCCGTTTTGTGCCTTGAGAACGCCTATGAGGCTCCCCCACAGGCTTGGCCGCCCGCAGTCTCTGGCGCGGTGATCTTTTCTTCTCCGCCTCCCGCTCCCCTCTCCTAGCTGCAGAAAGATGGTTCGCTCGTCTTTCAGGCTTTGTCGAGGCTGTCGCTGCGAATTTCTGTGTGATCCGCGACGAAGAGTTCGCTAGGCGGGCAGAGGTTCTCGAACGTTTGTCTTCCCCGGAGGAAGCGGGGAGGGCCGAGCCCGGGCGGCCGCGGCCGCCATGTTGTCTGCAACGGCAGGCCTCGGACGGGCTCTAAGATGGCGGCGGGGTAGGGGGGAGGTTGGCGATGACTTGGGTTCGGGAATGTGCCTAAGTTACGCTCTGATGAGAAACTATGCTCTTAACAAAGAAAAGAACACATTACCTGATGTAAGGCGACTCGAGGGAAAACGGCGAATGTCTTTGCCCTCAGTGGTGAAAGCACAAGTTAAGTTTAGGAGCTCAAGGAAACAGGAATAATATGGTGTAGTTGAAGGAGCGCGTGAGAAGTCGGGTGATCGGGCCTTTTAGGCGTGGGTGTTTGTGCCGCCCCTTCTCGAAACAATTGGAGCGTCTTGATTTCGACGCTTGTTTTTGTAGAGAGTTGAGATGGAGCCCAGGTGGTTCGAACGGTAGTTGATGAAAAGTCGTTTCTGTATAACGTTTTTTTCAAGTTGTTAGGAATTTGTAGTTTTGGCAGGAAAGGATTTCCCTCATAGTTGAGTAATAATGACTTTTCAGCTTTGATTTAAAAGAACAATTAAAACTTCACAACTCGGATGAATTTTGGAGGACGAGTTTTATTAAAATGTTGACGTGGGATACAGCTTAACCGGGAAAACTTGTCTTTTGTGTAGATGAGACACTCAAAAAGAAGTTACTGTCCTGATTGGGATGAAAAAGATTGGGATTATGGAAAATGGAAGAGCAGCAGCGGCAGTCATAAAAGAAAGAAGAGATCGCATAGCAGTGCACGGGAGAACAAGCGCTGCAGATACAATTACTCTAAAACATCTGATAGGTAAGGAGGGTTCTAAGTATCTCAGTAGAAAAATACTTTCATTACAGTATTAACGTGTCAATTTGATTTCAGTAAAACTGGTGGGGAATACATTTTCATTATTAAAACTAGAATTGACTTAAAATAACTGATGGATTGCTGTTTTCAGCTATGGTTGTAAAATTGGAAGTATGTTTTTTGGTGGGAAAAAAATTTTAATGAGTACTGTTTTAAGAGGTTAACTGAAAATTTGAGGATATTTGATACTAACATAAAAGCATTGAAAAAAAATTGTTTTTTTAGCTATTACCTGGAAAGCAGATCCTTAAATGAGAAAGATTATCATAGTCGACGCTACATTGATGAATACAGAAATGACTACAGTCAAGGATGTGAACCTGGACATCGACATAGAGATTATGAAAGCAGATATCAGAACCATAGTAGCAAGTCCTCTGGTAGAAGTGGAAGAAGTAGTTATAAAAGCAAACACAGAATTCATGACAGCACTTCATATCATCATTCACATGGGGTATGAGCTCTTTTAAATTTTTTGGAAATTTTATTTCCCATGTGGAACAGGAAAACTTGAATTTATGTTTGATCATTTGAGAAAGTTCTATTTAAGATGAAGTCATCTCAGTTTTAACTTGCAGGATTCTTTGTGCATTGGATAGGAAATTCCTGAAATACAGTACATGTTAAATTGTAACAGATTTTATTAATCATTGGCAACTAATTGTCATTTCAGTGAAATAGTGGAGATAATGTCGATTAGTTTATAGCAGGGATTACAAGATATTCTGAAAATATTTTTATGGGACTTTAAGAAATTTGATGTGCTTTGATAAATGAAAGTCTTACCTACAAGTAGGATTTTTATATTTGTATGATTGAGGATTATGCTTTGCCTTTGTCCTGGCTAATCCTTTTATCACTAAAAAACAGATTTGAACATTATGGGTTGGTTATGTATTAATTTGGAGCTCAAGCTCAGATGACATTTTAAATACTGTAGTGTTATTCTTGTATGCCAATTTTTTTTCTCCCCTACATTAGAATTTTTATTTTATTTACTGTTTCGATATTTGTTTTCTTAGATTAGCTAGGAAATTATAATTTGGCCACAGTCTACTTTTGACAAGTAAATAATTACATTCTACAATTTTGCAGCATTAAATTAAGACACTAGAAACTTAAAGTTATGTTTCAGTGAATGCTACAACTAAGCATTTTTTTTTTTTTTTTAAGAAAAACAATTGTATTATGTTTTGTTACCTTGCCACTTTGAGTATCTTATCTGAAAATCTGTTCCTTGCCATGTTTTTCTCCTGTTAACATAAACTATGTGCCCTGTGAATTTCTGGGGACTGAATTTGAAATTGCTCCTGCCAACCGTTTGTGGCCTGGCGTGTATCTGAATGCCTGAATATCTCCCCGCTGAATGAATTTCGTATTCTGCCCTGAATTCACTCGGGTATATTGATTGGCTGGATGATCTTGGTGCCGCGCACTTGACGTTTCCAGAAGAGTCACCGAAGGAAAAGAACCAGGAGTGTAGAGGATGATGAGGAGGGTCACCTGATCTGTCAGAGTGGAGACGTACTAAGTGCAAGATGTATAGAATATTTTTCAACACTTATTAACTTTTCAGATAACATAATCTATTTATAGATTAAGATTTCAGGAATTTGGAAATCTTTTCTTTCTCTGTTTTTGTTTGTTTTGTTTTTTCCATTTCTTTTGGTGGGGGGGATTGTGTTTTTGCTTTCTTTAGAAATTTAATGTTAATACAGAACTTCCAAAACAGTAAATCAAAGTTAATGAAAGTAGCTTAAAAATGAAATTAGATCTAAAAATAATAGTTATATATGTTTTTTGGCAGTGTTGACCAATGAACTATCTAGTGATAAGGAAATTTGTAGCATCAACTAGAATAATCTGCAGTTGATAGCCTTTATTGTAAGTAAACTGTTTTCACTTCTTGGTATAACTGAGTTTTGTTTCTCTCTTTTAGATGAAATTGTTGATACTTTAGGTGAAGGAGCTTTTGGAAAAGTTGTGGAGTGCATTGATCATAAAGCGTAAGTTTCTTGGGCTGGAATTGGACTTGGGAAGGTGAACAGTACAGAAAATACATTGTTTTAGGATATGATCTGACTATGAATCAGTTATTGTCATTATACCCTTTTAGCTTAGGGGTTTTTTATCGTAGATACAGGAAATGCTCAGTAAAGTTACTAGCCCTTTGTGTTTAAGCAGTAGCTGTTTATAGTGCATGTAAGCTGCTTCTACAAGCTGAGAATAGATTTTATTGTGTCCGAAGGTACTTTTTGTTGTCCCACTGGGCACAGTTCTGTGTATGTTTTTTTTTATTCCTAGATCAGTTTTTAGCCTTGGTTTCGTTAGTAGTCTGGAGACTTCCTTACCCCAGACATTGAACCAGTCTTCAGGAACCTGTAATTTTAGAAAGTGACATATCTGATACTAGTAACAAAAGCTAGGGCTAAAAACACTTTCTAGATTGATGTCATAAGTTTATCCATGCCCTTTAAACAATTGATTGAAATAAGGTAGGGTAGCAAATTTCTTGGGGAAGGCAATGGCACCCCACCCCAGTACTCTTGCCTGGAAAATCCAATGGACGGAGGAGCCTGGTGGGCTGCAGTCCATGGGGTCGCTAACAGTTGGACAGACTGAGCGACTTCACTTTCACTTTTCTCTTTCATGCATTGGAGAAGGAAATGGCAACCCACTCCAGTATTCTTGCCTGGAGAATCCCAGGGATGGGGGAGCCTGGTGGGCTGCCGTCTATGGGGTCACACAGAGTCGGACACGACTGAAGTGACTTAGCAGCAGCAGTAGCAGCAAATTTCTTTTGTCTCTTGTTTGAATTTCTTTCTCCTTAGGGGTGACAAAGCTTTTTGAGTTATTAGGGGAGGCTTCCTGCTATTGGTTTGTAAGGTTCTAAGAACTAGCACTCTTTTATATTACTGCCACTGTTTCCCAACTTCTTTGGCAGCCTGGTCCAAATGAAGATTAGCCAGTGACTGGTACTATAGAAAGAAAACTACTCCATGTATGTATGTTAATTGGAATGTAAATTGAGGTAATGTCACAGTGTTGTTAAATTAGAGCTGTTGATGCATAGTTAATCTGTATGCAACTTGTATTTCCAGAGGTCATTCTAGTTGCTTACACTGAGTTGAAATTGGACATACAATTAGACATAACTATAAGTCTATAATTAACATGTAATTAGACAACTGAATGCCAAACCATAAATTAGAAAAACAAATACTCCTTTAGGACAGTTTGAAGAGTGATTAAAAATGGAATTGGACATATCTTTATTTTTTTTTAATGTGGACTTAATTTTCTTAACAGGGGAGGTAGACATGTAGCAGTAAAAATAGTTAAAAATGTGGATAGATATTGTGAAGCAGCTCGCTCAGAAATACAAGTTCTGGAACACTTAAATACAACAGACCCTAGCAGTACATTGTAAGTATCGAAATTGAACTTGGGAAATGGCCTCGGGCAGATTGGAATTGGGAGAGGCTGTACTCAGCTGTTTTCTGTGTGTTTACAGCCGCTGTGTCCAAATGTTGGAGTGGTTTGAGCATCATGGTCATGTCTGCATTGTGTTTGAACTGTTGGGACTCAGTACTTATGACTTTATTAAGGAAAATGGTTTTCTGCCCTTTCGACTGGATCATATCAGGAGGATGGCATACCAGATATGCAAGTCTGTGAACTGTAAGCACTTAACATATTCCAGAGTGAGACTGATTTTAATGACCAATTTGGATATTTGAAAAAATCTAATGTACACTTACTTGGTAGCCTGCCTTAAGAGTAGGTTGGAGAAAGGTATAGTTGATAACAAGCTGTTGGTCAGTTTACTGCATATCATTCAGTAAATAAGTATGTTGTCCAGCATTTAATAACATGTTATCCTATATAACACTGATTAGCCTTTCTGATTGCTAAAAATGATAATCTAGAACCACTGGGTTAAAAATACAGGAATGGCAAATCTCACCATCTTGACAACAATATACTACTTCACTTTAAAACAGTTGGTTTTCAGGGAACTAACTTTAGAAAGGTGTAGTAGTAGGTTTTAGTCCCTGATGGTTTTCTAACAGGCTATTGAGTGTTGACCACTTCTTTGGACATATGAAAATCAGAGAATTTTTGTTGCAGAGCTTTGGGGTTTAATTTTTGGTTTTTATAATATAGGAACTTTTTCTGTTTTGTTTTCAGTTTTGCACAGTAATAAGTTGACTCACACAGACTTAAAGCCTGAAAACATCTTATTTGTACAGTCTGACTACACAGAGGCATATAATCCCAAAATGGTAAATCTTTGATGTTTTATCTTCACACTTCCAAATTAATATTTTATGCCTCCTTAATATGCTTTCTTAACCATCATTTATTATTTTCAGAAACGTGATGAACGTACTTTAATAAATCCAGATATTAAAGTTGTAGACTTCGGAAGTGCAACATATGATGATGAACATCACAGTACATTGGTATCTACAAGACATTATAGGGCACCTGAAGTTATATTAGGTAAGAATTTCTTAACTGTGCTTTGAAGCCAACTTTAAAATTGACTGTTTTAGGTGTTTGTGAAACTCTTTTTCCATTTTAGGGGTTAGTATAATAAAACACATTAAGGATTGTAAATTTACTCCAAATAGTCAACTCTTTTAAGACTTTGAGAGATTGCTTAATCTTGCTAGATTTCAGTTTTCACATTTATAATACATGCTGGGATTTTAAAGCATAATAATTTAGTGCCTGTTATATTCTGTACACTTTATGTTAGTGTTTGCATGGTATAGCTTGCTCCCAAGTAAATTTACTCCAAATAGTCAACTCTTTTAAGACTTTGAGAGATTGCTTAATCTTGCTAGATTTCAGTTTTCACATTTATAATACATGCTGGGATTTTAAAGCATAATAATTTAGTGCCTGTTATATTCTGTACACTTTATGTTAGTGTTTGCATGGTATAGCTTGCTCCCATTTTCCAAGCTAATAAATGGAGACTTGGACTAAAATTTTCTTTCTCGAGTCTGTTGCAAAAAAGTAAGCCTGATTTGGGGCTTTAAACCAGATGTCTCCAGAGCCGGGATTCTTAACATACTATGCTATTGTGTTATATTTAAGTTTGGATTAAGGGATTCCTTTAGGATCTTTCCAGCTCAAATATCAAAGACAGTAAGAAATACTGAGAATTTTTTCATTAACATTTTGTTTTGCTTTGCAGCTTTAGGATGGTCCCAGCCATGTGATGTCTGGAGTATAGGATGTATTCTTATTGAATATTACCTTGGGTTTACAGTATTTCCAGTAAGTGACAATGATCTGTTTCAATAGCTTTGCCAAAGTAAATTGTTTATATGAATGGACACTTTAACACAAAGTATACATGCATTTTAGGTAACACTTTTTCATGTGTAATTCTGACACTATTTCCTTCATAATTTGTTTTATTTAAAACTTTTCTAAGTATATTACAAATAATTATCTTTAAGAAATTTATGGTGAATTTACTCTGTAGGCTTTTTTTTTTTTTTTTTCAGTAAGTTATTACTTGCTAAAAGTATACCTGATTTAGAGATCACATTCTTTGGTGACCTGTAATTATCCATTGACTAAAAATTGAGCAGCTCTCTTAAATAAGAGCAAAACACAATGTGCAAGTAGAAGTAGTTAATAACTTCTCTTTATTGTTTTAGACGCATGATAGTAAGGAACATTTGGCAATGATGGAAAGGATTCTTGGGCCTTTACCAAAACACATGATACAGAAAACCAGGTATGTTTAAGAAAAAATGCCATCAGTCAGTCACCTTTGCTAGATGTTTTTTAAGTTCTCATTGTCAACGTTACAAACATGAATGGATATCAATTTATTCTTAGGAAACGTAAATATTTCCATCATGATCGATTAGACTGGGATGAACATAGTTCTGCTGGCAGATACGTTTCAAGGCGTTGTAAACCTCTGAAGGTAAGCCTGGGTCTTTGCTTAAATGATCAAAACCTTGAGTTTCTTTCATGGTGGGTAAATAAACTTATAATAAATGGTAGTCGAAAGGGCTGTTGACTCTATTTCTTCTCCTTTCAGGAATTTATGCTTTCCCAAGATGCTGAACATGAGCTTCTCTTTGACCTTATTCAGAAAATGTTGGAGTATGAACCAGCTAAAAGGATCACTCTTAAAGAAGCCTTAAAGCATCCTTTCTTTTACCCTCTTAAAAAAGCTACTTAAATCTATAATTGTACAGCTCCCGTATCAGAGACCATATGGACTGTATCAGTCCCATTTTTAAATATTAAGTTATTTTGTACAGCTTTGTAAATTTTGTATTGTCATGTTTATTTTGTTTGGATGATTTAAATAGTAATGAAAGTCCTTTTCAGTAATTACTGTATAAAATGATTATTCAGAATAAATTTTCTTATATATGAAATTTATATGAAGCTGTAGAATTCATTTTTAGCATCATAGTCTGTTAGTGTAAGAATGGGTATATATCTCTTTCTAGAGTTTTCATTAAGTCTAGAAATGTTCGGCTTTGTTTGCATTTTAGGGATTGCCACCATTGGAACTTAAACCTTCCTTCTCTGAACCAGATGTAATGAAACCAAGTTATAGAACACCAAGAACTAGAGATTAGCCAAATAAATTGTGTTTTCCCTTCATTCCCAAATTTAATATTGCTGCTTTCTCATCTCTCCCAGTAGGATTCTGCAGATGGCTTAAGGTGCTGAACCCCTTTAAGATTGATAACAAACTTCCAGAAATCCTTTGTGGCCAAATGTGAATCGTCATATAGACTATAATAACTCATGTTTTTGTCCATGGTTTTAAACTCCTTGGTCCATTTAGGGTTCAACATGTTTGGCTTTATAGTTGCAGATGCAAAGCAAAATAAAGTGCAGAGTATACCACTTGCTTCACCCATAGGTAGCCTCTCCCCTGCCCCCCCCCCAAATTATCCACATCCCTCATGTGTTAAGCATTACAGGATTCAAAGTGTTTTCATTGCTCTAAAAATCTGCTCTATTCCTCCTTAACCTTGCCCAACCACTGCTATTTTTACTGTTTTGTCTAGAATGTGGAATCATTGGAATAGTTGGAATCACATATGTAGTCTTTTCAAATGGGCTTTTATAAAAGATATTTATAATGAAGACAACTATGAACTGGGCAAAGACACAGACAAATACAAATGTTTCAGAAGGAACTGGGGTAAAAATTAGTAATGCTGCTAAGTCTTTTCCAAGAGTTTTCAAGTTCACTTGAGTTTGTAGCAATGTACCTATACTGGGGTGGTACCATGTAAATTGTAAAAGCTGCCATTCTGTATGGTGGTTTTAGGGTACGTAACTCATTTTCCCTTTTTTGAGATCTTAAGGTCCTTAAGTAGGCTAAAATCTCTGCTAGTGCTCTGTAAATGGAAGGAACAACATAGTCTGGATGACAGCATATCTTTTTAGAATGTTTACTGAAACTTAAGCGCACTGTTGAGACCTGATTGCCCAGAAAAGATTTCTTCCAAAGTAACTACTGTTTATTGACAATGCTTCCCAGGTGGCGCTAGTGGTAAAGAATCCACCTGCCAATGCAGTAGAAGTTTGATCCCTGGGTTGGGGAGATCCCCTGGAGGAGAGCATGACAACCCACTCCAGTATTGCCTAGAGAATTCCATGGACAGAGGAGCCTGGTAGTCTTATAGGGTCATGAGTCAAGACAATATGAAGCAACCTTAGCACAATAGCAGAATTGATAACACACCTAAGAGCTCTGAGGGGAGATGGACAAGGAAATTTAATGTTTTTATGCCTAACAGCATCCATTTAGCAGCCCATGTATCAAGGAGTAATTTCAACTTGACAGTTTTTATTATTTAAGAAGTAATAGGCTACAGCTGTCATAGTGATTCCTTTAATGGATCCTGGACAGTCAATTGAAAAAAAACTTTGAAAAGGATTCACAATTCTAAATACTCTTAAGAACATTTGTGACTCATGGGAAGAGGTCAAAAAAATCAACATTAATGAGAGTTAGACATGTATTCCAATTCTGGAAGGCTTTGAGGAGGGACTCAAGAGGAAATAACTGCAGATATGAAAATAGGGAATTAGAAGTGTAGCCTGAAGAAGTGATAGAGTCGCTGCAGCCTCACATACAATTTGAATGGATGAGGAGGTGTTACTTTTCAGTGAGCAAAGAGACTGATTTCTTGAGATGGAACCTACTCTTGGAGGAGATGCTATTAATATATAACAGGATATGAATATTACATAAATTTAGTTGTTGGAGTAGTAGACTTTAAGAGGATCAATTCCAATTTTGAAAGAAGTTCTGGTAATACTGTGGGTAAAATACTATCAAACTGCGCTGCATGATACAGAGAAATGAAGGGTGAATTGATGCGGTAAACATCCTTTTCTTGGTTTAAGAAATTGGCACAGCCACCTCAACCTTCAGCAAACAACACCCTGATGAGTTAGCATTTAGGGAAGATCAGCAATCCTCTTCCCTCAGCATTAAGGGAAGACCAGCAAAAATATTAGAACTCACTGGTTAGCATTTTTTAACTCAGTTCAGTCGCTCAGTTGTGTCCGACTCTGCAACCCCATGGACTGCAGCATGCCAGACCTCCCTGTCCATCACCAACTCCCAGAGTCTACTCAAACTCATGTCCATTGAGTCAGTGATGCCATCTAACCATCTCTGTCATCCACTTCAGCCTTCAATCTTAGGGTCAGGGTCTTTTCAAATGAGTCAGTTCTTTGCATCAGGTGGCCGAAGCCTGGCGTGCTGCAATTCATGGGGTCGCAAAAAGTCAGACACGACTGAGCGACTGAACTGAACTGAATCATAAATGGGTGCTGAATTTTGTCAAAGGCTTTTTCTACATCTATTGAAATTATCATATGGTTTTTATCTTTCATTTTGCTAATATGGTGTATCACATTGATTGATTTGTGTATTTTGAAGAATCCTCTCATCCCTGGAATGAACCCAACTTGATCTTGGTGTTTGAGCTTTTGGATGTGTTGCTGAATTCTGTTTGCTAAGACTTTGTTGAAGATTTTTGCATATGTTCATCAGTGATATTGGCCTGTAGTTTTCTTTCCTTGTGTTGTCTTTTTCTGATTTTGGTATCAGGGTGATGGTGGCCTTGTAAAATGAGTTTGGAAGTGTTCCTTCCTCTGCAACTTTTTGAAAGAATTTCAGAAAGATAGGCATTAGCTCGTCTCTAAATGTTTGATAGAATTCTCCTGTGAAACCATCTGGTCCTGGGCTTTCGGGTTTTTTTTGTGAGATTTTTGATCACAGCTTCAATTTCAGTTCTTGTAATTGGGTTGTTCATAATTTCTGTTCTTCCTGGTTCAGTCTTAGAAGGTTGAACTTTTCTAAGAATCTGTCCATTTCTTCCAGGTTATCTATTTTATTGCCATATAGTTGTTCATAATAGTCTCTTATAATCCTTTGCATTTCTGCATTGTCTGTTGTAACCTCTCCTTTTTCGTTTCTAATTTTGTTGATTTGATTCTTCTCTTTTTCTTGATGAGTCTGGCTAAAAGCTTGTCAATTTTATTTATCTTTTCAGAGAACCAGCTTTTAGTTTTACTTTACTATTGTTTCTTTCATTTCTTTTTCATTTATTTCTGCTTGAATCTTTATGATTTCTTTCCTTCTAATTTTGGGGGTTTTGTTCTTCTTTTTCCAAAGTCTTTTTAGGTGTAAAGTTAGGTTGTCTATTCAATGTTTTCCTTGTTTCTTGAGGTAAGATTGTAGGGCTATAAACTTCCCTCTTAGAACTGCTTTTACTTCATCCCATAGGTTTTGAGTTGTGTTTTCATTGCCATTTGTTTCTAGAATTTTTTTTCTCCCTTTTGATTTCTTCAGTAACCTGTTGGTTATTTAGAAACGTGTTGTTTAATCACCATGTGTTTGTGTTTCTTACAGTTTTTTTTTTCTTGTAAATGATATCTAGTCTCATAGCACTGTGGTTGGTGAAGATCTTTGATACAATTTAAATTTACTGAGGTTTCATTTGTGACCCAAGATGTGGTCTGTCCTCAAGAATGTGCCATGTGCACTTGAGAAGAAGGTGTATTCTTCTGCCTTTGGATGGACTGTCCTGAAGATATCAATGAGATCCATCTCATCTAATGTATCCTTTAAGACTTAAGTTTCCTTATTAATTTTGTTTTGATGATCTGTCCATTGGTGTGAGTGGGATGTTAAAGTCTGCTATTATTGTGTTACGTCAATTTCTCCCTTTATGTCTGTTAGTGATTGTCTTATGTGTTGTGCTCCTACGTTGGGTGCATAGATACAATTCTTATGTCTTCCTCTTGGATGGATCCCTTGATTGTTATGTAGAGTTCTTCATGAGGATGCTACTCCAGCTTTCTTTTGCTTTCCATTTGCATGGAATATATGTTTCCATCTTCTCACTTTCAGTCTGTATGTGTCTTTAAGTCTGAAGTGGGTTTCTTGTAGACAGCATATATATGGGTCTTATTTTTGTATCCATTCAGCCAGTCTGTGTCTTTTGGTTGGAGCATTTAATACATTTATATTTAAAGTAGTTATTGATATATATGTTCCTATTGCCATTTTCTTAATTGTTTGGGGTTGATTTTGTAGATCTTTTTCCTTCTCTTGTATTTCTTGACTATATAAGTGCCTTTAACATTTGTTGTAAAGCTGGTTTGGTGGTACTGAATTCTGTTAACTTTTGCTTGTCTGAAAAGCTTTTTATTTCTCCATCAGTTTTGAATGAGATCCTTGCTGGGTACAGTAATCTTGGTTGTAGATTTTTCCCTTTCAGCACTTTAAATATATCCTGCCATTCCCTTCTGGCCTCCAGAGTTTCTGCTGAAACATCAGCTGTTAAACGTATGGGGTTTTCCTTGTATGTTACTTGTTGCTGCTCTCTTGCTGCTTTTAGTATTCTTTCTTTGTGTTTAGTCTTTGTTAGTTTGATTAGAATGTGTCTTGGAGTGTTTCTCCTTGGGTTTATCCTGAATGGGACTCTTTGTGCCTCTTGGACTTGATTGACTATTTCCTTTTCCATCTTGGAGAAATTTTCAACTATAATATCTTCAAAAATTTTCTCATACACTTTCTTTCTCTCTTCTTCTTCTGGGACCCCTATGATTCAAATGTTGGTACATTTGATATTGTCCCAGAGGTCTTTGAGACTATCCACAGTTCTTTTAATTCTTTTTACTTTATTCTGCTCTTCAGAAGTTATTTTTACCATTTTATCTTCCAGCTCATTGATTTGTTCTTCTGCTTCAGATACGCTATTGATTCCTTCTAGAGTGTTTTTAATTTCAGTAATTGTATTGTTCGTCTCTGTTTATTCTTTAATTCTTCTAGGTCTTTGTTAATTGATTCTTGCATTTTCTCCATTTTGTTTTCAAGGTTTTTGATCATCTTTACTATCATTATTCTGAACTATTTTTCTGGTAGCTTGTCTGTTCCTCTTCATTTATTTGGACTTCTTGTTTTGTTCCTTCATTTGTGTAGTACTTCTCTGCATTTTCATTATTATTTTTTTAACTGATTGTATTTAAAGTCTCCTTTTCCCAGGCTTCAAGGAAAGTTGAATTCTTTCCTTGAAGAAGGTTGAGTTCTGTCTTCCTTTTGGTTTCTGCCCTCCTAAGGTTGGTCCAGTGGTTTTGTCAGCTTTGTATAGGGTGAGGTTAGTGCTGAATTTTTGTTTGTTTGCTTGTTTTTCCTCTGATGACCAAGACTCAGTGAGGTGGTAATCCTGTCTGCTGATGATTGGGTTTGTATTTTTGTTTTGTTTGTTGTTAAGATGAGGTGTCCTGCACAGGGTGGTTGTGTGCTGCCAGGGTCTTGTATTCCAGTGGTTTCCTTTGTGTGAGTTCTCACTTTTGATACCCCTAGGGTTAGTTCTCTGGTAGTCTAGGGTCTTGGAGTCAGTGCTTCCACTCCAAAGGCTCAGGGCTTGATCTCGAGTTTTGTGTGGTTCTACATATTCTTTTTCTCTAGTAAGGTACTCCTGTCTGCTCTCAGACGGTGTTCTGCATGCACTTCTGTGTCTGAAGGTGTATCCATGGAGAGAGATGTACTCCATATCCCCCTACTCCTCCGCCATCTTGTTCTCTGGCAAGCAGATTCTTTACCATTGAGCCACCGGGAAACCTAAAATTAATTATTATTATTATTATTTTTTTAATTGTTGGCTGAGTTGGGTCTTTGTTGCTATGCAAGGGCTTTCTCTAGTTGTAGGGAACAGGGGCTACTCTAGTTGTGATGCATGGGCTTCTTATTGCAGTGACTTCTTGTTGCAGAGAATGGGCTCTAGAGTGGGCTTCAGTAATAGTGGTGAATGGGTTTAGTTGCCCCTCAGCATGTGGGATCTTCCTGGAACAGGGCTCGAACCTGTGTTCCCTGCATTGACAGGCAAATTCTTAAACACTGGACCACCAGGGAAATCCCCAGTCTACTCTTACTCTGTCTCTTATACACATCTTATCCCCATAGAGGAAAGACAGATCATCTTTATCCAATCCGGTACTTAGCTAATTTGAAAGTAGGCTTCAGTCTTTCTCAGGGCAAATCTATGTCCAGTCTACTGTGTTCTTGTTTCAATACCTCTTTTACTTATTTTTGGCTGTTTTGGGACTTTGCTGCACATGGGCTTTCTCTAGTTATGGTGAGTGAGGGTTACTCTATTTGTGGTGCCTGGGCTTCTCATTGCGGTGGCTTCTCTTGTGGAACACACACTCTAGGGTGTGTGTGCTTCATTAGTTGGCAGCTCCCGGGCTCTAGAGCAGAGAGACTCAATAGTTGTGGCATAAAGACTTAGTTGCTCTGCAGCCTATGGGAACTTCCCAGATCAGGGATCAAACTCCTATGTTGACAGGCAGATTTTTTTGAATTTCTTTTTTATTGAAGGATAGTTGCTTTACAGAATTTTGTTTTTTTGTCAAACGTCAATATGAATCAGCCATAGGTATACATATATCCTCTCCCTTTTGAACTTCCCTCCCATCTCCTTCCCCATCCCACCCCTCTAGTTTGATACAGAGCACCTGTTTGAGTTTCCTGAGCCATACAGCAAATATCTGTTGGCTATTTATTTTACATATGGTAGTAAAGTAATGCTCAAAATTCTCCAAGCCAGGAGAACCGTGAACTCCCTGATGTTCAAGCTGGTTTTAGAAAAGGCAGAGGAACCAGAGATCAAATTGCCGACATCCGCTGGATCATGGAAAAAGCAAGAGAGTTCCAGAAAAACATCTGCTTTGTTGACTATGCCAAAGCCTTTGACTGTGTGGATCACAATCAACTGTGGGAAATTCTTCAAGAGATGGGAATACCAGACCACCTAACCTGCCTCTTGAGAAATCTGTATGCAGGCCAGGAAGCAACAGTTAGAACTGNACATATCTTAGAAATTAGAGACAATGAATTGCACTATGGGGTTTTAAAGACTCACCTGCCCTGGGGCCATTTGCTTCTGTTCTAAGAGCAATTAAAAAAAAAAAAAAACTTCCTTGCTGGCTCAAAAGATAGAGTCTGCCTGCATTGTAGGAGACCTGGGTTCAATCCCTGTGTCAGGAAGATCCCTGGAGAAGGAAATGGCAACCCACTCCAATATTCTTGCCTGGAGAATTCCATGGACAGAGGAGCCTTGGCGGGCTATAGTCAATAGGGTCGCAAAGAACTGGAAACGACTGAGTGACTTTCACTCACTCACTTAAGAGCAATGAAACCTCAGAACCTTCTTTCTTTTACCCACATCAAAGGGGGAGAGGGCATAGGTGTGCTCTCATCCTGTATCAGCTGAGTTTCACGGTTGCAGGGTCACACTTGCAGATATATCTGGCCTTCTTCCCATCAACCTATAGGGAGCTGCAGTGTGGGGAACCAGCACAGATACTCTGAGTAAATGTTCTGTTCTCTAGTCCAGAGGTCTCAGCATGTGTGTGTGTGTAGAACTGTGGTGGTGTGGCAGGCTCACTGGATTATCCAGGAAGGATAATATCTCTGACTCTTCACAGTTGCAGCCCTCCTTGTTACCATCTAGTCCATGAATGATCCAATCAGGAATCTCGTTATCTTCTCTTGTCCCAGCTGCTTTAGTTTGGGATTTCCCCAGAAGCAGAAACTCTGAAACATGATTTCAAATGCAAGTAGGCTCTTTGGGAGGTGATTCCAAAAAACACCAGTAAGAAAGTGAAGTGCGACAAGGAAGGAAAGGCAGTCGAAACAGGATGCGTCATCAAGAAGTTCCCATCGTGGATATACCTAGAACATAACTCCTCTGCGGAAGTCTGGGAGCCAGTGTAGAACATGAGCCTCAGAATATTCTCCCCAAGGGGCAATGATGAGGACTCCTGGGGTGGGGAGACTCAGCATTTCAGCCCGCCAAACACAGAGCAGCTCACAGACAAAGCCATGCAAATGTGATGCCCACAGCTGGAAGGTAACCTCCATTCACTATGATGGTGGGAGGTCTGAGGGAAGTGGGCAGGCCACTGGTGGTATATGCTGCAGGATCCTAAGTGAAGCATCTGGGATCCTCATGCCATGGAGGAGGCATGCTTCTGTGGTCCTCCGTGGCAGGCCTTCAACACCCTCCCCCACCCCCCGCATGCAACTACCTAAAATTCTGCTCAGCCTCTCAGCCACTGTTGGTAAATGCCTTAATATTTTGAGGTGTTCCCTCTTTGGACCTCCCTTTTCCCTTCTCAGGAATGTTAGTCCCCAAGACATCAATGATGGTAACTCCTCAGTGTTTCCAACTTGTGTATTTTACATTTACATTTTATTCAGGTTTTCTAGTTGCTTAGTAAGAGTTTGTTTGGAATATGTTATCCTGCCATTGCCAGAAGCAGAAACCAACCAGCAAACAAAATACTTTATCCAAGACAGCAAAACTTGGGATTTTCACTTCCCATGTATCAATAGATTAGCAACTGAAGCATTTGTAAATCTATTGATATATTGCCCACCATAAATGCTTAGTTTTTCTGCATCCTATGAGATTTACTCTGCTGCTGATAAGCCAGACATGGAATAACTCTTACTGGTCTGCTTTCACAAAGAACTTTGAACTGTAGATTTTAGAAAATCTCCCCTCACAGGGCTCAAATTCATCTGATTCTTAATTGGTGGTATTGTGTCATTATCAGTGTATCAGTGTATGACTGATAAGTCATATACATGTTGGCTTTGTCTTTTCTCTGGTAAACTGAAGGCATCCATAGATTGTATTATTTGTTAGAAACTGCTATTTTCAACTTTTATAATTTAGTACTGAAATAATACATGAACACTTCTTATTAATAGAAGATTCAAACAATACAAAATATAAAATAATGTAGATTAAAATAGATTAAAGTCCTGCTTCACTTATGTTCCTCATCCTTATCCCCATCCCAGCAATGCATTTGCATCTGTACCTATGTACATAGTGAAACAAAAATTTTATTATCTGTTTGGCCGTACCAAGTCTTAGTTGTGGGAACTTCAGTCTTCATTGCGGCATGCCGACTCTTGGTTGTGGTATGTGGGGTCTAGTTCCCTGACCTGGGATCACAGCCAGGCTTCCTGCAGAGTCTGAGCCACTGGACCTCCAGGCAAGTTCTTATGTACACATTTTTAAACTTTAGAAATGAGGTTGTACCTCTTGCTTTTTTTCTTATAGCTAGGTGTGGCAGAATTTTTCCAAAAATATCTACAACAATCTCTCCCACTTCACATATTCTTTAGAACTGGTAACTGCTTCAAATAATAGACATAGCAGCAGTCACGCCAGGTCATAAAAGCCCACGAGGCTTCCTTCTTGTTTTCGTTGAACACCCGCTCTCAGCACCTCCCTCTCGGGGGACTACTTTTTGGAATCCAGCTCAATAGTATGGTGAATCTCCCCTCTCGGGGGACTACTTTTTGGAATCCAGCTCAATAGTATGGTGAATCTCCCATATACCTGTGCTGCCTCTACCCTTATTTGTGCTGTGATCATCACAGATTATATCATTTGACATCATAAGTTCAAGTTTTATTATTGTTTATGTACTGGTATTATAATCGGACGGAGAAAAAAGAATTACAGACAAAAAATATTTTATACTTTTACATTTACCTATGTAGTGACATTTACCAATACTCTTTATTTACGTGGGTTTGAGTTACTGTCTCGTGTCCTTTCATTTCAGCCTGAAGGACTGTTCAGTACTTCTTGTAGGGCAGGTCTTCTATAACAGATTTTGTTTTTTTTCTGTGAATTTCTCAATTTTCCCTTCATTTTTGAAGGATAGATTTGCTGCCTACAGAATTCTTGATTGACATGCTTTTTTTAAATTTTTTAAGCACCTTGAATATGTCATCTCATTGCTTTCTGGCCTCTGCAGTGTCTCATGCATTCAGATGCAACCATTCTAAGCCACGTCCTTGTAGTAATCATTATGCAATAATGGCCAATAATGGCCAGTGCAGCAGGCACCTGGCCTCTCAAACACTTCACTTTTGAAGTGCTTCATCAACAATTTCATTAGCTGTGATGCTATTTCATGCCATAGATTCCTAGAATTCTGTTTCTGCCAAAAAAGCTCCACAGCATATTCAAGTACAAACCAGATCCCAAATACCCTCTTTCACAGTTTGTTTTCAAGGACCACTCCTGGTGCCAATTCTTTCCAGCCAGGAGACCAGTTTTAACAGATATTTAATATAAAGTATTTTAAAGTAAGAACTAGGGAATGGAAAAGACTGCTGCTGCTGCTGCTAAGTCGCTTCAGTTGTATCCAACTCTGTGTGACCCCATAGATGGCAGCCCACCAGGCTCCCCCGTCCCTGGGATTCTCCAGGCAAGAACACTGGAGTGGGTTGCCATTTCCTTCTCCAATGCATGAAAGTGAAAAGTCAAAGTGAAGTCGCTCAGTCGTGTCCGACTCTTCATGACCCCATGGACTGCAGCCTACCAGGCTCCTCTGCCAATGGGATTTTCCAGGCAAGAGTACTCGAGTAGGGTGCCATTGCCTTCTCCAGAGGTAGTAATTGCAAGAAGCAGCAATCCTGTCTGTGGCTGAAGGTAAAAAGGCAAGATGTTAGGATTATTAAAATTTAAAGGTTTAGAAGAGAACCCAAAGAGTGAGGATTCACTTTGGGGAGGGGCACTTACTTGGCTGGTACTACAGCCTTCAACTCAAGAGAATGAATCCCATGGAGCTGAGGCAGATTTTCGAGAGAAAAATGCCAGCTGGCTGGTACTGGTATTTCTGAGAGTGACCGTAGTAAGTCAGTATGGAAAACTGCAGAATGGAGCCAAGTGCCTTCGGCAGGGTGAAGGGCCATTGCTGAAGTGACACTGACAGGAACAGGAAGCAAACAGGAAGCAGCAAATCAGTCTCCTCTATCATTCCAGTTTCCCTCTAAGACCCTCTTATAGGCAGAGCCTAACTAGTAGCTCAAGACAGTAAAGCATTCACCTGCAAGGCAGGAGACCCAGGTTTGATCCCTGGGTCGGGAAGATCCCCTGGAGAAGGAAATGGCAACCCACTCCATTGTCCTTGCCTGGACAATCCCATGGACAAAGGAGCCTGGTGGGCTACAGTCCATGGGGTCACAAATAATTGGACACAACTNGGCAGGAGACCCAGGTTTGATCCCTGGGTCGGGAAGATCCCCTGGAGAAGGAAATGGCAACCCACTCCATTGTCCTTGCCTGGACAATCCCATGGACAAAGGAGCCTGGTGGGCTACAGTCCATGGGGTCACAAATAATTGGACACAACTGAGCGACTAACACACACACACAACTGAGAACCAGATGGCATACAAAAAAATGCAGTGTGCAGAGAGAGACTCTAATCCTGGTCCCATCAGTCAGAGCAACCCTAACTACTGAAGAGAAATCTTGGGTTAATCTCGTCAAATTCATATAACAGAGTTAATTCTACATGTAAACTTCCCCAGAAGTTCATTTTTTTATACACTCCAGTATTCTAATCCAGGAAATAACACATATTCCTTCACATATTCAACTAAAATTTAATGCTTTATCGAATACAGAGTATGTAGTGGTGAATGAGGGGAAGGCAGATTAAGTTAAAGGATTATACAGCACCCTCCAGGCAAAGGCAAAAGTCTTAAAAGTACACTTGCATTTAAACACTACCCTAGGTGTTGAGAGATGCTGCTGCTGCTAAGTCACTTCAGTAGTTAGTCTGATTCTGTGCGACCCCATACATCAGGCTCCATCGTCCCTGGGATTCTCCAGGCAAGAACACTGGAGTGGGTTGCCATTTCCTTCTCCAACACATGAAAGTGAAAAGTCAAAGTGAAGTTGCTCAATCGTATCCGACTCTTCGCAATCCCATGAACTGCAGCCCACCAGGCTCCTCCATCCATTGCATTTTCCAGGCAAGAGTACTGGAGTGGGGTGCCATTGCCNGCAAGAACACTGGAGTGGGTTGCCATTTCCTTCTCCAACACATGAAAGTGAAAAGTCAAAGTGAAGTTGCTCAATCGTATCCGACTCTTCGCAATCCCATGAACTGCAGCCCACCAGGCTCCTCCACCCATTGCATTTTCCAGGCAAGAGTACTGGAGTGGGGTGCCATTGCCTTCTCCCTAAGAGATGCTGATGGCTTCAATTCAGGTAATGGCTTTGGAGAGAAGTGATTTTGTAATTGGAATGGGCAGTATTTGATCTGTTAGATGTGAGAAGGAAAGAGAAGGGACCTGAAGCTTTCTGGAGAGGGTAGATGGCATTTTTTGAATGTGCACAGGTTTGGATGGGAGTTTGAAGTATAGGTGAGTCAAACGAAAGCAAACATTATCTGGAGATAATTGTCTTCTGAGGGCACGGGCCTTTTGATGGTATTTTGAACACGAAAGCAAAACAGAAAGGACCAGGAAAAGGACCGAGTTTTCAACAACTCCAGCACTCAAAGGTTATTGACAACAACCAGTGCAAGTCATTGCTCTTCTTTTTACGTTAGTAAGGAGTTCATGAAATTTTATTCAATTTCAAGGGTACAGGCAAGAAGCAAATTTCACAAACACAGAAATAATAATGCAGAATGTAATTACTGGTTTGAACGGCTGCACTTGAGGTTGTTCAGAGTGTCAAGAACTATCTGGATTATCAGCTATCCCGTTTTCTCCATTCTTCAGCTATTTGCCATGCCAGGATCCATTAGTCCTAACTAGAATAGAAATAAAGTGTACTTACAGAGATAATATTTTATTCTTAAGATGCCAGAGAATGTAGAACATCTTTCTGAATAGAGTATTCTTCAATCTGTATTTCCCCAATGTTTACCTCTAAGTCAACTTGAAGCACAACCTTCAGGAGTTCAGCTTTAAAAAAAA